>CM051024.1:45422046-46022046 GCA_027627225.1 Congeria kusceri
TTGTTTGATTGATAATTTGAGTGTCGTTTTATGTACAAATACACACTTTTACTTGCAAATAACAAAAATAATAAACAATTATTAAAATGTAAACATTAACATGTTGCGTTGTCTTATTATATACTCGAATAAACATATATAATAGAACGTACATTTTTAAAGGAAAATGACATTTTTAAAAACCTGGGTAAACCGAACACCTCAGAACAATGTACATTTTAGGATAGTTACATTGTTGTATTAAGTAACTGGTTTTGTATAACAATAAAAAGTTGATCTAACTCACAGCAGCTGTTCCGCAACGATATGTAGCCTCGGTAGTGCACACTGTCGATTTAACGGTGATTTGCTTGACGCAATTGCTACTGTTTTTATATTTGTTTAAAGACAATTTACGTTTTACATAATGTTTGCGACATCAGCTAAAACTTCTAGATGGAATATTTATGTCACAAAAAGTGCTTTCCGCGTTCTTTGTTATTAAGTGGTTTGTATGTTATATCGTATTCGCTTGCTAGTCTATTAACCGGATTCAGGGTTGAACTAGTGCTTGAGGTAGTTCCTCTGACGAACTCCAGCGTTCGCCACCAACTTGGTTCCAAGGACGCGCTGGCCAACCGAAAGCTGGCTACCCTGACGCCATTCATCAGGTTGAAGCTGGTTGTCCCCATCCTCATGGTCGACGGCCTGGCGTGCAGTAGCAGGATATCGGATCCTATGAAGGTTGTGCAATGCCACGATGATTCAGTCGACTGTCTTTGGAGTTTGGATCAAGCATCCAAGCAAGCATTGGCTACGCAGTGCAAGAATTCTGCAGGCGTTTTCCACCACTCGTCTCGCACGGGACAGTTTGTATGATAAATAAAAAACTTACACGTGCAATTACGTTAAACACACGTGAATTAGGTAAAGCATCTTAATATTTTCTACACATGTTGATTTTAATTATTGTCAATCTACATGAATTTATTTTTTAATCAAGGGTAGAACAAATACATAAGGTTAAGTCATTAATTTACAAATAAATTACATCCTCAATGTGATTGTTTCATTTATTTGTTCCAATTTCTTACCAACAATTTAAAATACGCTTTTCAACTTTCAGATTTCGCCTTGAATACTGCCTCAACATTCAGGTTTTAGTAGAAACGCATCGCATCGTCTCCAGAAGAAGAATTATGGCGTATTCTGCTAATCACTTGCCTGTTATTGAAGAGTTGGGCTATGTATTGCTAATGCTCAGTACTGACGACGGCTAGTAAAATCTATTTAGAGTAATCCTGTATTATTGCCTCTAAAACATATGGAACGAACTTGCATATCGCATTCTTACCGACTCGAAAAAGGAACATCAACTCTGTGTTCGACGCACCAGTTGCAAGATGACGAATAGTGACATTCAGGATTCAGAGCTTCTCTATAATACAATCACAGCTTACACATACACACATGTTTGTCTCTCTTTAACTGTAGTTACCTGAAGTTTAAATCTTAGTAGGGGTGATATTCGGCCAAGAAACTTCCCAAACAGTTCTGCAGCAACTGTTTATGTTTAAAAGTGTTTGTATACATTAGGACCCTTCCTATTCAACCCATTTAAGAGCTGTTCGTACTGTCCTATACAGAAGGCACCGTGCTAGCCATGCCTCACCAAGATTACCCCGCGCCGTTTTTGTCTACGACTTTTTAGTTGCTTTTTGTAGGCTCGTCCACATTATCCCCCAGAAGCTTTACATATTACAATGCTGTACTCTCACCATAAGGCCCACAAGTTCAACTACTCAACTTCCATATTAGAAAGAATTATGCATTCGTGATTTCTCCGAAATACTGAATGCTGATTTAAAGTATTTGGCGTTTGTATACATAATAGTTTAACACTTGCATCTTTTACGACCCCAGTACGATAAGATTGATTACCTCGGTATCATCGGAATCAGGTCACGTTTACTTGGTGTTAGTCGTACTTATCGTGTAGGAATCGTGTACGAATCGTGTACGAGTAGGCCTAGTCTGGAAGAGGTCGGACGTATTGTAGGGACGAAGTCGTATTGAGTCTGGTCTGGTCGTGTCGAAATCGTGTATTGGTCGTGTACTATCGATTAGCGGTCGAGAGGAAGTCTTGGTCACACTTTATTCAGCTTTTGATCGACATAGGTCGGCGCATTTAGGTGATCGGGGTACATCGAGTTGATCTAATCGGCAATGTGAACCTAGCATTTTTAAGGGACAACACTAACTGTGGGAAGTGCTTGGCCGACCATTTCGAACATGTCCCGATGATTCCCGATTCTCAAGAGAGCGCCCCAAAAGCGTCCATACAACTTCCGACAGCGTTCCGATATTCCCGTTATTTTAAAATTCCTCCATGTCCGACAAAATTCTGCTTCAAACAAAACTCATTCTAATATTTGACCTTTGTGTGTGAAAACCTCTCCATTCAAGTGAATAGTATGAACCAGACAAATATTTGACCTTGAATTGTGGCATTGATCATTAACATCCAAGCATGGCTCGTGTACGCGATATATTAGCATAACTATTATCTGGTCATGGGCAGTATTAATCTTAAACAATATTTAAATCATTAGATGCATATAAAAGTTTTATGGATGGAATTTTGGACGCACGTATGGGCGGACGGTCGGACGGCTAACACGCGTTAATATTTAAGAATCCTCACTTTGTCACAAAGTGGAAGTATAATGACGGCATGTGTGCAAACAATTCTGACTATTGGTTCAGTTATAGCAACTGATTCGCTGCCAGGCTAACATGTATGAGCCAGACCCAATAAAAACAATGCTTTTTTGGCGTAGCTGTTTAACCCAACTTTTGACCTTCCTCAATATCCAATCAAATGTCGTGTACATTTCCCGACAGTAGTCCCGAATGAATAAATACTAACATTTCATCGGCTAATTTACCATAAATTCCCACCACACTGGTCATAAGTGGGCAACATCCCAAAAATACAGCAGACGAATTCGTACAGGTTTGAAATACTTAAGGCAAATTCAATAAGGGAATAACAGTTCGCTCAAAATGAGAGCTTCGTAAATGTGCAACGCTATTGAAATTATTTGACATGGCATTTGACACGTAAAATGCAATAAATTTGATGTTTTGTAACGATGTAAATGAACACACTTTTTACATTTGAGTGCTTTCTTTTATATTCGTACAGAATAGATACAGCGATTCTATAAATATCACTTGTATCTCAGACACTTCACCCACCAGAGGAAAAATCTATATTGAGGGCGAAATGACCATAAGCTCTTTCGCCTGCAGGTCAATGTAGGGTCAAACAATCAGTGTATAGTTGAAAAGGCGAGATACTTGAAAATAGAGCTACAATGATTTAGCAATGTCTCGATTCGAATCGCTTTCGATACTCAACTTTCAGCCCCGGGGGCAACGATGGTCGCCGAGCAGACGTTGCGGTAAACGAACCACTCGACAATTGATTGCCGGAAAACATAATCTGGTAGGGAAACACTGACGGACATATTACCACTGAGTCTTTAAAATGCGACAACAAATTTCAAACTCTTACCTCTATATGTCATGAATATAACAAACTAATTCACGATTGTGATGTTCGATCAGACGATATTACTGTTTATCACAATACTTTGTATTGTAATTGTTTTAATGATACAACTTCTACAATTTATTGCAGCAAAGAAATTATTTCATACCAAGATATACGTGCTTGCACAAAAACTGATTTATCGAATATGTTTTGCAATCTGTCTGCAAAAAGTTAAATACTGACTTCACTGATAATTTATTGAGTAATAAACATAATGACATCTTCACTTTTAGGGAAAAAGGTCTCCATGTAGCGAGTTTGAATATTCACCACATTTTTCCTAAACTAGATGATCTGAAACTTATAATGGGGGAGCCAGATTCAGTTGATATATTTGGTTTCAGTGAAACATTTTTTACGAATGCCATTACTGATAATGAACTACTGATATATGGTTTTGTGTTTGAACGTAAAGACAGGTTACAGAAAGCTGGTGGCGGAATCATTATATATCTTAAAAACTATATCTCCTATACCACACGCTTTGATCTGGAATCCTCTTACATTGAGTCTATATAGTTGCAGGTAAATATCGAAAAAAAAAAAATCATATCTTCTATGTTTTATATATCGTGCTGCAAACAGTCTTCAGTCTTGGATATATTATTTTGAGAAACAAATTGGATTATCCATCTGATCTTAATTGGTTAGCTATATGTGATTTTAATATTGAATTTTCATCACCAAATGAATTTAATAATACTAAATGGGCAAAAAAGCTCTTGACTACGGACTTACTCAACTAGTGCACTATCCTACCAGAGTTACTAATACATCGTCAAAAATATTGATCATATATCAGTAATAATAACAATAACATCGGTAACTTGAGTGTTCCAATACTAGGCATTAGTGATCACTATCCGGTAACGTGTACACTATTTTAAAAGATTACAAATTAAAATTAAAACTAATTCTTCATTTGAACATACTTGTATAACTTATAGATAATTTAAACATTTTGATGAACAATTATATTTTACAAGATCTTCCAAATTATTACTTGAATATAATAGAAACTACGCATGACCCTAATTTAGCTCTAAGCACATTGTACAATATATTAAACAAGGTATTATCGCAGCATGCACCAAATACAAGTAAGCGTGTTAAACGAATACAACAACCGGGATGGTATTCTGACGAAATAAAACCAGCTAGAATAAAACGAGATAAATTTAATTCGTGCAATGATTTTAATCAATATAAACTTTGGAGAAATAAATGCAAATCCATAATCAAGAAAAATAAGAAAAGATATTTTTTTAATAATGCTACTAAACAGAAGAAAAATATTAAACTGTTGTGGCAATCTATCAAAACGATATCAAATGATAATAAAAAAACAAAGTGCAGTATTACCTAATACACTAAAAATAAATAACGTCGATGTAAATGGAAAACAGAATGTAGCCAACGAACCAAATAAACATTTTGTTAATATCACTAAATTAATTAAGAAAACCGAATTTAAGACAACTTTCAATATTTAAAACGTTTCTTAGAAGAGAAATTATGCAACAAAGAGTTTCAGATTGATTATATATCGCCTTTGGAAGTTAGCTTCACTAATTGATAAACTAAATACAAATAAAAGTGGTGGTCTAGACAGAATAGGACCTAACATTATCAATGTTTGCAAAGATAATATTGCACAGCCTATAGCGAAATTGTCAATAATTCCATTGCAAAAGGGATTTTTCCTGATTTACTCAAAATAGTAAGTGTTGTACCACTTCATAAGGGTGGAGATAAACATGATCCAAATAATTTCATACCCATTTTATTATTAGTTACAATTTCCCAATTAATTGAAAGGCATGTTGCAAATCAGTTAAATAATTATTTAAAAGAAACATGTATACTAACTAAACACCAGTCGGGTTTCAGACAATACCACTCGTGTCAAACTGCTTTAATACGACTTGTTGATTCGTGGTTAAGTGATATGGATGATGGTTATGTTATAGGAACAGTGTTTGTGGATTTCAAAAAAGCATTTCACTTAGATACAGCCATAGATATAGAAAACTAGTGCCGCATTTCCTATTTCCCGTCTGCATGTGAAATGCGTCCGCCATATTGGTGCGGTCGTCGATTGTTAACATTGCTATGATTTCAAAGCAAGGTTATCCATTATTAGGCTGTTAATTTTGATAATCTGAGGAAAAATCTTAAAATTAATATTGTTTTATTTTGGACTTAAACAAAAACAATCTTTATTTATGCTTACAATCTGGCTCGATACTGACATAAGACTGCAATGGCACCATTAGCAAAAAAAATGTTGGAAAATGGGAGCCTGGAAATACAGGTATATAAACAATGCAAATTCAATTTTAGTCAAGACACTATGAATATTTTGTTCCATGTATTTGTTTAAAATGGCTGCAGCCTGTTAGAATCTAATTGCCCTCCAATTTCCATTTGAAAAAACCAAGGTTATCCTTGTTCAAACACAATTCATTCATGTTAACTTTGAATGAACTTTCTTTACTCTTTTATTTGTTATGCTGTTTGTTGTAATTTTTCTTAAAAATCCACCTGCCAGAAAGAAACTTTGCCATTTTGTCACTTATCAAGTGCAAATTTAGACCATCAAAATATTACGTTTTGATGCCTAACTACAGTATTCTTATAAGATTCTGTTTCAATGAGAAAAACATATGTTAGTATTTTATTGTATACATGGACTAAATAATCAATTAGATCTACATGTATAGTCTGATATGTTAATTTTAAGAGAACTTAATGATTTATGTTTATAATGAATATAATACTGTTATGTACTAGTTTATTTGCTTAATATTACAGTTTTTCTTATTTAATGGGAAATAGTGTTGACATAATTTAGAAATATGTGAAATCATTTGTCAAGTCTTATTTAAAAAGTTCTTTTTATTCTTTTGAGATTTAACAGCTTATGATTTTCCAGATGTATCTATTTTCCTTCTTCAGATAAAACAGCCAAACATACTTAAGAATAAGCTATGTTAACATTACTGGCAATCCTTGTAAGGTTGCAAAAGTGCAAATTAAAGCCTTCTATCTCTCTTTGACCACACTTTGCCACTGGAGATCTTCAAAGCATTTATCTATTTATTAATGGGTAACTAGGTTACTAAGGCATGGTGGTTTCACTGTATTATAATGAGGCCTCCATTTTTGCATTCTGACCATACTGTACATGTATACACAGGTTATTGCTTAGAAATACAAATTGGAAGCCACATGTTTTTTATTGTGCCTGTCAGTTTGAAATAAAAATTATGAATTTTCCTTGAGTTGCAGAGGTGTGATGGATATGGTGTCTGCCTTTTGATTGGGCGATTCTGAGTATGACCCCTATTACTGGAGCATTTGAATAGTCTTTCTCAAAAGACACCCAGTACTGATTCTACTCTGGAAAAAGATTAATTGTTAATTTTGTTGTCAAAATTTCTCAATAATAGTCAGGTTTTCTTCTCAGTAAAACTAAAATAAAATAGTTTTAAAATAAATATGATTTTTAATTTCCCTTATTTTGCCTGCATGGATTTTTTTTACACATTTTCCCAATAGTAAATAGCAACCATACATCTGGTAATGTAATTAGTTATTTATTCAACAATATAAAACACCAACCCAGACAATACACTCAATTTGGTAACTTTTTTCAAAAAAATAATAGTTCTATTTGCTTAAATATTCATTTGTTTTCATATTTCTCCTTTTCTTTGAAGATTACAAAAGGGTATGATTTTAGAAATATTTCATTGAAGGGTATTGATTTTGCTAGAATATATAAAACGTTGTCATTTCACAAGTGTTTATGTTTGCATTTAAGGCTGTGGAAATCTGCAACTGAAGCTTACAATCCTCACTGTTAAAGTTTAAAGCGCAACCACTTAACAAATCAACGAAACAAACACTATACTACGGAGTCGGAGGCTTGCAGAACTTTAATGATATTTTACATTCTCAGAAAAGTCATGAAATACATATTTAGTGGCAGTATTTACATCAGTCAATTAAAGTTCATGTATGTTGTTGCTGCACTGGATTGAAGAAATGCATGCCATCTTTTTCATAGCATATTCATGGGCCCCTGTGCAAAAAAAAACAACAACAAAAAAACGTGTCATTATTTCTTGCATATTTTTATATTTTTAGGGCATGAATTAAGATCTATATTATTATTATTATTATTATTATTATTGATAAACACTGGAAACTGTAAAGTTTATGTTTAATAAAATTCTGTTCTGTTCATTATTATTTTTTTTTATTATGATTATTATTATTATACAGCTTTAATAGAAAATAACATGATTTAAATGAAATGTTGTTGAAAAATAATAATAAAAAAACAACAATGTATTAATTGTAATAAATACAATCTAATTAATAATAATAAATACTTATTTGTAAAAGTACAATCTAATAATGATAATGATAATAATAATAATAATAATAATAATAATAATAAATAAGATCTAATAATATTTATTATTATTATTATTATTATCATATAATTATAATTATTATTATGTTATTGTAAAAATATAAAATTATATTGTTGCCTTATCAAGTGTTTTTATTTCAATGATTATTAAATAATAAATAGTTGCTTTATTAACACTTACGGCAGATATCTAAATATCATTTTCATTTCTTAGCAGTATATTGTAAACGTTACAGTACAATTTTATTGACAATCATCTTTGCGAAATTATTCCTCGAAAAAAAATCTTATATTCCAGTAAAAGGTCTAAGTGTTTGTTTACAATCGACGACCTTTCCAATATGGCGGACGCGCTGACGCCTCCTATTGGATGTTACGCGCATCTAGTTTTCTATATAAATGGATACAGCAGTTGTGGCGTCACACTAGGTTAAGAATGACCAATTAATTACTTAATTACTTAAAGAACGCGATTCACGCCACTAAATAATTATAACACCATTATGTGTCATACAGGAACTGGCTCTCACCATAGTATTTTACAATTTGTAATGATATATTTACTTTTGGTAAATTCATGTACGTTACTGTTATTTATTGATGTTAATTTTGATTTTAACGTTATTATATGTCGTATTTGATTCTACTTAGAGTTTTGGGAACATATACACCAGTACAAACAGTAACAAGATTTTTGCAATGTTCATACGTCCTATTATTTGATGAAATATTTTAATTTATTATTTGAGTTTAAGTAAACTATTAGATGATACATTCCCAAAAAGAAACAAAAGGGCCATGATGGCCCAAAGCGCTCACCTGAGAACTGGTACAGATGAAGACCATATGTTGTGACAGGTTTGAAAATAAAGGTATCTGAACAATACGCAGATGGGGATAGGATCAATTTTGATTTAAAACATCGTTGTTTTTGCTATAAGGGAAAGTTTGCTTTTCCTTTGATAATTTTCTGTCCAATGATGATAAATGATGTTATGCAGGCGCTGAAGACATCAATGTTGCATATACAAATAACTGCATGCAAGTCTTGCAACTGCTTGAAATCGAATTTATCAATCAATATTTATGGTCATGCCCAAACCGTGTAAGTTTGGTCAACATTGACTAAAACATTTGTCATTTACAATTCTGGAAAATGCAGAAACAGTAGATTTTGATGTCTTTTTCGCAAACATTTTTGAAGAACTAGTTGCAATGTGATAATTGCGATGGCTGTGCTATAAGGTCAAGTTTTGCTTTTTCTTTGATAATTTTCTGTCCAATGATGATAAATGATGTTAATGCAGGCTCTGCAGATATTAATGTTGCATATACAAATAACTGCAATCAATTTGTATAGTAATGCGCAAACTGTGTAAGTTTGGTCAACATTGAATACAAAATCGTGTGTGCAACCCAATCATTGATAACTTGTTGATGTTATTTTCCAAACACAAGTGGCAATACCTCTGGTGTTCCTAGCCCGATCATGCTTATATTCGACTTCACTTGTAGTCTTACGTTCATAGACAAACTGTACACGACTGGTGAAGATTGGATGGACAATGAAGTCTCTATCCTGAATAATGTCCATGTTTTAATATTAGTTTCACAAACAAAGGCCAACAACTCTGGTGTTTCTGGTCCGATCTTGCTTATATTCGACTTCAACTGTAATCTCATGGTAACACACAGACTGTACAAGATTGTCACACTTCACGTTTAATCTTGTGGTTATAGACACACTATGCATAATTGGTGAAGATTGGATGAAAAATGAAGTATCTATCCTGAATAATGTCCATTTTAAAATATTTTTCCGCAAACAAAAGGCAATAAATCTTGTGTTTCTGGTCCGATCTTGCTTATATTGTACCTCAACTGTAATCTCACAGTAACAGACAAACTGTGCAGGATTGGTGAAGAGTGGATGAAAAATAAAGTCTCTATCCTGAATAATGTCCATTTTTGTATATTTTGTAAAGGGTATTTTTGCATGAAAAAGGGGCAATAACTCAGGTGTTACTGGTGTGATCTGACCCAACAACACTCGCGTCCGAGATTTTATTGCCATACACAAACTGTGCAAGTTAGGTCAAGATTGAATAAAAACGTAGTCTTTATCGCGATAACGGTCCAAATTGTTGACGGCATACGGACGACGGACGACGCCGGAGAGGTCCCCTATACCAATAGCTCACCACGTACTTCGTGCTCAGGTGCTCAGGTGAGCTAATGGTTCAATTTTCGGATAACACACTTAATAACAGAATAAAAGGGAAAGGAAAGACAGTTAGATTTGTATTATTCTATCAATGCTAAATTGCTGTTATGTCCTTCAGGTATCAATTGCAATGTTTACATTTAGTAGTCTTTATGAGAAACCTAACGAAAGTAAAGAATTTATTATTTTAACATCGTTGTTCTTTATTGGTACCTCTAAAGTCTTTATTAATTATGTTAATCATTTTAATTGGTTATTTCATTTTAAATAAACTATTATGCTAGACTTTCCCATCTTGACACTATACTATTAATTTATAAAATATATTTAAACTTACATAGTTTAAATTGGCTTTGTTAATAATTAGATTCATATTTTGCTATTTTCGTAATGAAATATACTCGTATACAAGGAAGTAATTTAAAGATATGTTTTCTAATGCTTCTGTTATAAAATTTGTGTTATGTTCGTCACATTTATTGATGAATTGTATACAGTTAATACATGCAGTTTAATTATATAGGCAAATGTAGTTTTAAGGCCTCATTGTAAATCAGATTACCATTTTTAACTGTTATCATAACTCTGTATCAATGTTTACTCTTAATGAGATACCTTCGTAAAATAAAGAGAGTATTATAAAGAGAGTAAAATAAAGAGATTATTATTATTATTATTATTATTATAATTATTTAGTTGACTATTTCGATTCGATTTATAAGGTAAATTACCTTTTACAAGTGTATTTTACGTACTAATGAGTCATGTGTTGCACTATCGTTAATATTTATATTTGTTATCGTTAATGTCCATGTATTGGTTAATGTCGGCGTACGTTTCTTATATCAATATAAATACCGGCAAGAACAATGACAAAATGGGTGATAATGTTTGACAAATAGAATAATACAACAGCAACCATGATGAAATGAGCAAGTAACGTTATTTATCTACACAAATGCCATAATGTTAATACACGGTTTAATGATGAATCATTTATAAATATATATATATAATAATCAAATCGAAATTGGTTTAGCATCGAATATCAAATCGAGTCATTCACAATTGATTGACCGATGAATGGAAAGAATCGTTGCAGCTCTACCTGAAAATATCATTGTCGACATACATGTATTCTTTTCACCACAACGAGATTTATCTAGCCATAAATATTTTTACATATTAAGGTGCGTGCATGCTTCGAACAGAAATTTTCTAGTACATAAAGTTGCCAATCTCATTAAAATCATCTCCAGTTTGACGCTACTTTATTATCCGCTGACTAGATCTGATGATTTTGCTTTAGGGGTCACGTTCAGATGACTTCTCAGGAGCCAATAAAACTGTTGCCTTCAAAATGGTGTGGTATAGCTTTATATATAAAGCACAAATACTATGCAAGAAATTACCGTGGACTTTGGATGTTTACTCGCATAATGTACTTATGTATCCATTGTCATTCGCGTGAAAATTACCTGTACATGATTTATTCCCGATGATCAGCTGGAATGCATCACTTTTCAAAAACCATGGCCAAACATTGCTGTGCAAAAGACCATTTCATTTGGCGCAGCAGAGATGATATTTTATTGTTCGGAAGGTAATTCGAACGTGACATGTTATACGATGTCTTCAGATCCTAAAAATGTTAGAATTTGATTTTAATGAGATTATACAGTTATTTGTTTATCATTCTGAATACTCGGAGGTTCCAAAGAAATATCTCCAGAAATCAAACCTGGACGGTCTACAACTTAAAGGCATCAAATCTGTTTGAATTAAATACATGTCAAAAAAGGCGTGTTCAACATTATTTCCTCATCAAAACTTATAACGCACCAAATGAAAGTAAATGAAAAGTGTTGTATTGTCTTTATTTATAAGAATTTCAGCTTAAAATGTCAACTATGATTATGCTGTTATACATGCATGTGTTCATGCCAAAAATACGAAAGAATGTCGTGTTAACCATAGTGCAGCTGGAATTCTTCTAAATAAAGAAAATACAACATTATAACTTGTATTGAGTGTGTATGTACGTGTACCATATACATGGCTTACGCTCTGAAAATGGTTGACTTTTTTCGGATTAAGGAAATGTTATCAAAACTGTTGTAGACGATGGAGTGTAACAATAAAAACCGTCGGTGATTTGTTCAATTGTTTAATGAACAAATAAAAATATTCCATCTCATTGGTTCTTTTCTATGACAATGCGGAGTGGGGTGGTTGTGGTGAATACATATTTTCAGATTTCCAAACACTTAACAGGACTAAAAATGTATTGAGTTCATTATTACACACCAAAACACACCAAAATATACTTCTTTAAGATTCAGCAGTCTTACAAATTTGAAATAGAAAGACAGATCGTTGTTTTGTCCCTTTTTATTCAAATTACTTATAACTTTATTAAAGACCTTACGGGCAAATATTTCAAAGATATCAACATGTTGTATCGCTGCCGTTGAAATAAAAGAATCTGTTAAAATAAGAATGTAGTGAAAGTATATTGCCAATGCACAATAAAAACAATTTAAAATGAAAGCAGGTAAACATATTTATATATTATACTCAATATATGTATATAAAAACCGCAATATAAGTTTACAGAATAATATTAGAAATAAATATGTTTGTCATGAATGCCTTAAGCGGCGTGTTGTGTAAAGTAGCAGCGTGTACCATTGGTGAAATACGACTTTACACAACAAACTCGAATGATACAAGTTCTAAGAAGACCATACTAGTTACAAGTATTCTATATTTATTTCGTGTTATTGTGTGAAAAATATCAAGGTGCTCTAAGCACAATACAACTTTCAAACAATATTTTATTGAAATTTAAAGCCCTAAAAAAATTCCCCGACCCAAGAACATTTTATTGAGAAGGTCAGATATGTTGTTGTTTTTTTTTTTACGTTTTTTTCCAATAAGTAAATGTTTTTTAATAAATAAGTGTTTTGTATTGATAGCATCCACTTCAAAACAATGTTTTATGATCATTGAGACATTTAAAATATTAGTTCAGATTTAGAATCTTGAAATTGACCATTCTCCAAATAAAAGAAAATTAAAAAAAAATTATTCCCTTCCTACCTACCCTAATTTTGTTAATTAATGTAACCTGAAACAAGCATAATTTGTTGACGCCTGAGCGAGGTCAATAGGTTAGGATTAGAATGTAAACGATTCTTATCGGCTCCCAGACCGAAAACATTACAAGATCACCGAGAACGTTGTTTTGCTTTGAATAACATTCTGCTTTACTTATCAATCTTTCCGCGATTGATCCCATAATTTGCACTTAGATCTTATATAGTTAGCGGTGAAGTATCCGACCTTTTTTATTTTTCCAAACATTTTATGTTCTTATCCCATTCATTATAACACTGATTAGCAGGATACTGGATATTCAAAATAGCACTTCTTTTGTTCGCGTAGGTCTAGATGCGTTCAGATGGTAGCTTTAGACCATCGGCTCTTCAGTTGCGGTACATAAGCGAACAACTTAAAATAATGCCACTGAAAATGCTGCCATATAAAAAACATAATATCGCGCAACAAAAACAATAAAGTCCTGCACCGGAATCAAGAAATCCGTAAACTATATTCAAAGGAAAGAATATAAAAGGTTTCTGTAAAAATAAATATAGATTTATCCAATGTAGCAAACCAATTAAGACTTGAAATTGTGGCGTGAAAAAGCAACGTATGAAAATAAAATAGATACGTGAATTAAGGTATCCCCTTTAAGAAGCAGTTAAATACTTTACTAAAACATCAAATTATCATAATTGGCACTTTTACTGAAAATAATTTACATGTATATATAAATCGGGTGACAGTTTAAGAGCGTGTAAACCTTTTAATGTGCATACCTGTATTTTCACATGTCATCTTAAAAAATAAAAATCAATAAATATAAAGTGAGACAAGTCAAGCGTTTGTCATTGCACATATTAAACAAGTAGATTTCTAGGAAAGTTATACACGATTTTTATCGATTGCATTTTTATTTCCAAACGAGGTACATACTTTGGACACCTTTTAATTGAAATATATTAAATACATTTCTAGCTAATAATACTGCATATATATTTCATATTGTGAACTCAAATAATATATATTTGACATATCACACAAATAAATAACAACATTTAATAAACTTATGAATATAACAAAATGTACATTTAAGCAAAAGCTTGAAACATCAACCAAAGCAATTCAATCCATATAAATTCTGATATTTCTTTCAATTGTCGCCCTGCAAATCGCGCATTTTCTCAGTGCGCTCGAGCATTTCACGCTCGTGACCATATGACCACAGGGCAGGAAGACCACGCATGCGTCACTATCCATGCACACTTTGCACACCAAATGCTGCTTCAGTTTCTGGTTTTCATCCAGAATGATACTGATATCTGAAAATAATATGGAAAATTTTGTATATAAATGAATTCAGAAAGAGTATTACGAATTTAATATATTGTATTACACCCTCAACAAATCACAAACACAATATTGGCTTCTAAATTGTTACAAACATGCATTATTTTTCAGTTCAGATAAATAATTGGTTAATGTCCTTTTATAAGCTCAATATTATCACAAGATATCTTGAATTTGGCTATTAAAAGACTCGTGATATTATTCTACCGATCAAAAATTTACATTTCGCAAAATTGCCATTTGGAAGTCTATAATTATATTGAAAACGATAACACGCTAATTAATTATCAAGGACACAACTGAAATAAGCTTTCGGGCGTACATGGGCTATCCTAGGTTACTATGCACTTTCATTAAAAATTCGCCTATTTAACTTAACCTCACATTCATTGATTCAAACAAATGATATTTTGCTTTGAAATAGTTGTTCCTTTAGCATATTCAATTGTAGTTGAGTAAATTCAAGTGTTATTTCATTTTATTGTTTAAAAAACACACGTTAATTATATCGATGTTCTTATATAAGAATCTACCTACCTACCTACCAACCTACCTAGCTACCTAGCTACCTAGCTACCTACCTACCTACCTACCTACCTACCCACCTACCTACCTACCTACCTACCTACCTACCTACCTACCTACCCAACCACCCACCCACCCACCAAAAACCCACCCACCCACCCACCCGCCCGCCCGCCCACCCACCCACCCAAACACCCATACCCCCACCCACCCACCTACCTACCTACCTACCTACCTACCTACCTACCTACCTACCTACCTACCTACCTACCTACCTACCTACCTACCTACCTACCTACCTACCTACCTACCTACCTACCTACCTACCTACCTACATGCATACCTACCTACCTACCTACCTACTATAAGTTCGCAAATATAAAAAGGTTTACTGATATTGGTACTTCATTATACCAACCTGTGTTTTCAGTGCTGGCAACACCGTCCGTGATTTCGTTAGATGTCTTCTTTTTCTGCTTTTGCTTTATAGGCCTCGCTGCTTCGCTGCCATCTGTAGACCTCTCTGGGGTTATGACAGATGGGTCTGCTTGCTGACTAGCTAGTAGATATTCTATTAATTCTTCGGGCTCCACTCTGTACCCTGGAGACAATTTTGTATTATTTGAACTGCACCGATATTAGTTTGTTCAGTGGGGAATGCTTTGCACATCCATTTGCACCACATTCTATATCATTATTTTCGATCCAATAAGCAATTGAAGGCGGTGATTCCATTTCGTTGTGTTTTTTTGTGTTTTCCGTATTGCATATGTTGTTAAGGTAACATGTCACTAGCCTTAAACAGCAGACATTGAGCTGATGAAACGGAATCATGTATCTACTGCTGATGCAGATGAAGTAATACATCTGTATATTAAATTCACAGGCTCAATGTAAACATATGTTTGTTTTTGTTTTAGCATTTAGAAATGAATAAGTCAATCTGCAAATGTTCTGACTTCGTTCAACAGAATCTCGCAATTTCAGTCACGTTAAAAAATAATACCTTTAGAATTATTTCTTCGAAGCTGACCCAGAGCGATAATTACATGCTCTTTGTTAAAGCCCATGTCTGCAACCTAGTCAACCATCGAGAAATCATGCATCTAGACAGTCGCTGTGTCCGATGATGGAGCTTTTGGGTTGGCTCTATGTCTGGAAAACGTCTGCGTTTCAGTATATCGTTATTCTTTTGGCTGTGAATATATCCACTTGTGTTACTCTGGTATATTTAGCATGAATTTTCATAAATTATACTAGCTATAAGTTGTGATATTACACTTAACAACACAACATGAAAAAGTGACGACTGTATGCGTCTTAACAATAAACATGTTATGACCATGATGTTGTTCATCGTATATTATTTGCTGTTATAAAAAAAAACATACCGAGATAAAACAAAATGCCGCCAAACTATTTTATTATTACTACGAGAGATTTCCGTGTGAAAAGTTTCCTCACCTGAAGTGTCCTATGGCTTGGTGCAATGTCTAGACCTCGTTCAAAAGCTCGGCTCATGCGAACCATGTCAATGAACTCCTGGCCCCTGCACTGCCTGACGTACTCGCAGTAAGGGAACCAGTGCGCATGTTCCATCCAGGGGTCGTCCCCTTGCTGACACCTCCGCATGCCCCAAGAATATTATAAAGGTATGTTTTTATAGTATAAATATGCATGAAATATGTTTATTGAACACAACAGTGAAATCTTATGCTATATATCGACATTTTTATTAAATTCATATAACTGTATAGAGTATTCGTAGAATATTGCTCTCAAATTCCTGTAATATTTTGCAATACATTTCTTATTAACGTACCTGTATAGTAAAGCCCTGCGTCCACCAGGCTATTTATCGACACAGCATGTGAGAAGGCCCAGTTTAGGTAGGTTGACATGCGATCATCTCGGCTGGCCAGGTCTGGATGCCTCGCACTTCCGATGAGAGTGTCATCCATATAAGACCTTTCTTCTTGCGGTGTTTCTGTTCCATGTCTTTGCCCTTGTTCAGAAAGTTGATGATCATTCTTTTTGGCCTTATGTTCGGTGACAGGTGTTTCGTCGCTTGTTTTAATGGTAACGTTTTCTTCACCGCCGATTGCACAACTGGCTTCTTCAGTTCTAGTAGATGCACTGTGTTTCTCGTCTTTCCCATTTGCAAAATCACAATTCGGAGATAACCTAAAGTGGACATCCTTTACTGACTCATCCTCTTCCCACGTTCTAATTTTAAGCCCACAACTAAAACATTCGCTGACATTCTTCTCTAGGTTAAAGTAAAATCCATGCTTTGCTAATATTGTTTCGAAAATATGTTTACACTGTGCATTATTGGGACATTTTCCATACGTTTTATATCTGTCCCATTCATCCGCCATTTTCACGTTAGCAACATAACGACTTGCTGCCCCTGTCTTTGTATGTATCTAATGTATTTTGTGTCGAGGTACAGCACGCGGTGTCCTGCACATCTGGCGAAAACTAACTTTGCCATAAATGTTTGTTTAAGATATTTAATTGGGAACGATTGCTAAAATAACTTTTTTCTGTGTCTTGCTTTAAGCTGTCCTGAGTTTGGATTGACTTTGATTTTAACTAAAAAAGCACTAGCAATAAAATAATCCAGTTTAAATTCGTTTTAATGACATCCAAACAATGGCTTTTGGTCTTGAAGTCTCTGGTGTTCGGTTGAAGCTCCATTTCTTTTTCCGAGTGGTTGACGAGAACATATCGTCTAAAACTATGAACTACCTTCAAAGAAACTAATTCAATGCTTCCAACTTTTCAAAATAGATGAAGCAATTCGGTTCCACATGATGATGTGACCAGTGCTCTATTACGTATCGACATCATGGACATCATGGACATACGTTCACTATTACAATCCGTATGAAAAAGGATGCACTCATTGGATGGTTGCTCATTATGTATGATCACTTTACAAGATGGATGAAGATAAATTGTTAAATGAATACTTTATAGAAGCTTGTGATATTTTGGCTGGGTATATCACAACGATTTTCAATATAATCTTTAACACTTGGAATTTCCCTGTTGGACCAAACGAATTACAATCCCCCTACATAAGAAGGGTGACAAATCAGACGTTAATTATTATACAGATATCACATTGTTAAGCAATTTTGCAAAGTTATTTACATGTGCACTAAACCAAAGAATATCAATATGGTGCGAAAGTAATGATGTTACTTCTGACGCTCAGTTTGGTTTAAGAAAATGCAGATCAACTATAAATGCAGTGTTTGTCACTCATTCAGTTATTCAAAAATATGTTAATATGAATAAACGTTTGTATTGTTGTTTTATTGATATGATCTTTGCTTCGATTCTATATATTCAAACGCACTATGGATGAAGTTATACAAGTCCAATTTGGATGGTAATATGTTACGTATTATACACAGCATGTATCAATCTGTCAAATCGTGTGTAAAGCATTTTAATACCTATTCAGATTACTTTAATAGGTTTAAGACAGTGGGAGAATTAATGTCACCGATATTATTTTTACTTTTCGTAGATGATTTAGAAATGTTTCTGCAAAATAGACATAGTGCTGGAATTAATCTACAAGATATATGCTTGATGTTATTGCTTTTTTGCAGTTGACATGGTTGTAATTGGTGAAACGCCTGAAGATTTACAAATGTCGATATGAATATTGAGGTACATGGGGCTTACAAGTCAATATAGCAAAAACCAAGATTGTTGTTTTCCGATGTTATTAATGATTTTATCTACCTAGTCGTAACACTGAATTATACTGGAGATTTTAATCATAATACTTATACTTTACGTGGTAAAGGTTTATTTTCGGAAATATTTAGATGCATGCCAAGTCCACTATTATTTAAAGTCCTCACATAATAATGCCTTAGGGGCGGCGGGACTCTAACATTGAATCAACATCAACAGCCTGCCAGTCTGGCCTAGAGACTGAAGGCTAAACGAGTTAGATCCGAAATAAGTGTGCCATTCATTTTTTTTCATAAACGACACTATATTTCTATTATATTTCTTTGACAGTAGTGTTATTTCGCGTGTTAATATTTAATATATATATATGTTTAATGATGTATGATAAAAAAATGATTTTTTGACTCATGTTTATAACTTTGATAAAGATACACATTGAAAACTTAAGAAAAACAGCATCTTGACAATTCGGTTTGAGGTTATTTTTATCAACGTGTATTTAACATTTTACAAATGAGCGGAAAGTTTTGAAAACGTAATATTCCATTAGGGTAAAGTGATCGTGAGTCAGACAGTGTTCTCAGTTTCGAAGGATTCGAGCTATATTTAGAACTGAGAGAGGTTTTCCCCGAACTGGTACCCAGCCTGGTATACCAACTACGCATTTTGACCGGTTTCGCGCGGAAACCGGCATATATATAAACTATAAATCAATTGCGAGTCGGACGATATTGATATTAAGTCGGACAGTGAGATAGATCAGTGTAAATGACCATGAATTGGATGTTTTTCATTATGCTTCATTCCAATTATGTAAATAATTATGTGTTTTAATTATTCGCTTTAATAAATGATTTATAATATAAGTAATTAGATGATTTAGATGTACTTTAATCGTAAAAAGAACTAAAATACACATGTTGTGCTAGGAGGGTTATCATGTTTCGCTAAGTGAGCCTTTATTTATCCTTGCGATAATTAGCAACGAATATGAATTGTTCAACTATTGAAGGTTTGAAATATGAATATCGGATTTTGAAATATGAATATTGGATTTTTGTAAGCGAAAACAAATGTAATTAAATTTGAAATTCAAATTACATTTACCTAATTACAACCCCAGAAGAATATATGGGACCCATATGGGTCCAGTACAGGTTTCCATGTGTGTCCTGCAGGGCATGCCAAGCCATATGGGCCATTTGGGTCCCAAATGGGTTGCGATAGGTCACACTTCTGGTTCTCGTAATCACGATAGGTTAGCTGGCAGCCATCGGCAGATCACTTCGGAGTGATATTACGAATATGGAACATAAAACTCGCACCACGGCGTATATATTCCGTTACCTACCGGGCTTACGGCATTACCCATAAACTGCTACACTACATATAGGCGCCGAAAACACCAACACGCATATAGCAGTTAATTATTTGAAGCTAAGCTCTACATAGGCCGTCAGAACTGAATATTTCTAGACACATTTGAAATTTGCTAGAAGGTAGCAGGGTCCTTGATCTATATATAGTACGCCCGTTTCTTCCAAGGTGTCATTGCGGCGAAGGTAACATCGACGCCGACAGA
Organism: Congeria kusceri; assembly: GCA_027627225.1. Taxonomy (NCBI): domain Eukaryota; kingdom Metazoa; phylum Mollusca; class Bivalvia; order Myida; family Dreissenidae; genus Congeria; species Congeria kusceri. Next base: position 45,442,595 of record CM051024.1, read on the forward strand.
GCCTATGTCTTTGTAGTCTCTAACCGCAATACAACAACATTTTGTGTTGTATGCACAAGTTGACCCTAGTCAATTTGCACGTTACCAAGACACTAGAATTCATGCAAACAACTGTCATACTTTAACATTTCTATAACTATCACCGTTTTAAAGGAATAATGTAAAACATAGCCAGGTACTAAGTAAGGTTTTAAAATACGTTAACGTAATTGGAGTGGTACTTGACATCTATCTATACCTGTAAGCCCTGGAAAAAAACTCTTCCTTTGCTAGCGGTTTCGATTTAAATTAAAGCGCCCTTGAAGCTATTTATTGCAACGGCAATTGGGAATACCAGAAAAGACGTCACAACAAATAAAACGATTGATCTGATTTGCTGAAAAGTTTATTTCGGTTAAATTACACTTGTCTTCATACGGAAGAGGATATTGTCGGCAAACAAGCGGTGTCAAAACTGTCCGACTCTATATCGTGTCCGAATCAAGATTAGTTTACCCTAATGTTTCCGCATAAAACTAATGTTTGGAGGTTTATTTGTAGCGACAAACCTCGTCTCATATATAAATAGATTGTGGAAAACCAATATTGCTAAATGAACAGTCGATTTAAACATACGTTTCTACAGTGTTCCGTGAGTGCCATCGCGATTTTGAATAGAAATCCAAACCACGATATCGCGGTGACACGATAGTACGATGACTATGACACGATGGTACGATGATGATGGTGCGATGATACGATGCCGACTGCACGATGATACGATGGTACGATGACAATAACACGATTGTACGATGACGATGGTTCGATGGCGACAGCACGATGACTCGATGGTGAGAGTGCGAGGTAGCATCGCGCCGTCGTCATCGTACCATCGCACCAGCGACATCGTGTCATCGTGCCATCGTCATCCTACCATCGTGTCATCATCGTCGTACAATCGCACTATCATCAACGTACCATCATGTCATTGTCGTCATGCAATCGTCATCGTATCATCGTCATCGTGTCATCGTCATCGTGCAACTGTGTCGTCGTCTTCGTGCCATCGTCATTGTGTCATCATCATCATCGTGTCATCGTCATAGTACCATTGCCATCCGTTGGCGCATGCGTTGTGGAATAGAATCAATGTGTGAATTATGAATGAACTGATCCGACACTATTTTAATCGTTCAAATAGATATGGCGAAATTCTTATGGTTTTTCTCATTATTAGCGGACCCGGTAAACGTATATAGTTTTATTTTTTATGCATATCGTCTGCATTTTCCGTCTTTGTTCATATGGTCCGCAGTTTCTCGAAATTATCGCACCCGTGAAACGTATTACAAAATAAAGATAAAAAATTCATGTGTCCATCATATTAATTGTGATAAATGGTGCATTTGTAACTAATTCTACCTGTACTTAACTAGTGCATTTGTTAAAATAATCTTCAGTTTATATATTGATGTTTGAAATATTATTAATAAAAACGGAATTAATTTACAAGTAAAATTATTATCAATTAAATAAATGAATATGTATAAGTATATATTTATAAGTATATATTAGCATATATAATTGTTTATCTTACTACACTTAGTTTCTTCTTGATTAAAAAACAATATTATACTTTATAAGACAAAATGCACATATCAATTGAACATTGATACGTTAACGCGTAAACAATATCAAAACCACGCTGTTGTTCACTAACATCCCATATGGTCCGCATTTTCCTTCTTTGTTCATATGGTCCCATATAAACTATGTCGTCCGCAGATTGTTCCGCGCTTTAGTGCGACCCGATGACACGATAGAACGATGGTGATGACACGATGGTACGATGATGATGACACGATGGTACGATGTCGATGGGTGATGACACAATGGTGATGACACGATATGGTACGATGACGATGGTGATGACACAATGGTACGATGGTGATTACACGATGGTACAATGATGAGGGCACGATGGTACGATGACGATGACACGATGACGACGGTACGATGACGATGATGGTACGATTACACAATGTTACATCGCACTATCACCATCGTACCATGGTGTCATCCCCATCGTACCATCGTCATCGTACCATCGTGTCATCGACATCTATCGTACCATCGTGCCATCACGGTTTAGATTTCTGTTCAAAATCGCGAAGACCTTAACGGAACACCGCAAATTACCTAGTAGTGGTGTTAATAGTAAGTCTGCTGTCATGTAGGAAGTACATAGAAGTTTGCTGTAACCGCAGTTTTGTATTGAAAGTGTAACAAGTTGACTTTACGTCGAAATGTTCGCAGTATAATATTAACGTAAAATCAATTTGTCACGTATTGCAGTCGCATAAAATACAAAAAAAATGGAATTATGTGTTTAATTAGTTTATTCAAAACGTATTTTAAAACAGTATTTCTATTAATAATTTAAAATAATATAACTGCTACAACATGGTCATGCAAATGTTATAATCAACAATTAGTTCAAACACACAAATATTATCATTTACCTTTGAAATGGACTTAAATATAAATAGTTTATAACTGGTTTACAAGCTATTTTTAATATTAAAATATATCTTATCATCAATTTTGAAAACAATTCAGTAAAACAAATCACGATGTATATTATATTAAACCTATTTATTTAAGCTCGAATGTGTTAAAAAGCAGAGGCTTATTGATAGAGACATTTGTGAGTCCGTTTCCTGGGTAGAGCCAGTACTTGGTGCCTTATGAGAAAGATCATTTGAACGCTCCCAGAGTGGGGATCGAACTCACGACCTCCCGATCTCAAGGCCGACTACATAATCCAGTACAACACTGCGACCAAAGGGGTAACCACAAAGCTATGCTACACCTTTTATAAAACGCGTTTTGTTAAAAAAAAATACAAGAAGAAGAACGGACGTTCATGAACTACTTTCGTTATATTGTTCCACGATACAAACGCGCTTTAACTTAATAAATTTTCATAAATAACTTCAATAATGACACACTTCGTGTCTGGTATATTTCTACAATATCATAGAGCATTTAAGTTTCAATCCTCTGTAATATTGTTCATATACTTCTTTAGGACTAGAGGCACCGGCAATTCGACCACTAATGTAGACCGTCATTGACAAGAAGCCAAACTGTGCAGTTGACACAATTTTTTCAGCCTGTCCACGCTCGCCGAACGCTTTGTCGTTTCATCCCTACACATCTTATACAACTGCCGCTGAACGGCGTTGGTCGGTTTGCCATTCAGCGGGTATTTCAATGATCTAGATATTGACCCTTTGGGACATGCTATCCAAGAGTGTTACCAGAACCTCGGATACGTATTCCTTAACCGCCACATCGTCGTGTTTAAATAATTTCTCAATTGTTTCAAAGTTAACCAATATTTCTTCTACGAATGTGTTTAGACGGAGTACCCCGTTAGATTCCACGTTAGGATCGGATCCATTCTGGATGAGAAGACGGAAAGTCGTAATGCTGCGTTCATCCAATCAAAGGAAAATGCAAATTTTCATAAATGCATGCAAAGCGTTTCCGTTCAAATTCCAGTCTTCTATGTGACCAATAACATTTGGCTCCGCCCCATGTCTAAGTAACGTTTCAGTTGCCTTGGTAACGAAACGTCTCATGGCTGTAGTTTCATCATCAAAATGACGTAGCAGATTCCGAATTTCCCCAAACAAGCAATGCAGCAAGGAAGGAAATGCTGATCGGGGCCGAATGCTGTTTGAATATTTAACGCTTCATGTTTAGTTTCATACTTAACTTCGTTGAAAATTAGATCCACTCGGGCATTTAGAGGAACAACCATACAAGCAGTGATGTATGTTAAAGACTGACCAAAGTTTGACACGGGGACATGACTTATAAGGCTAAACAGTGGATATGTTCTAAATGGTAAGGTTGACAGGGAATTTTGACGATGTTTCAGTAACACCGATGTAACAGTCAGCAGCGACGTGTACGATTCTTTCTTAAAGGACATGCTATAGGAATAAAGCAAGTGGTACAGATTCATACCGCTGAACAGAGTGGTCAGGTTCGCCTGGCAGCTGAATAAGACATCCGTACACTCTTCATTGGATAGTTTCAAGGCCGTACCGACGGCGTCTTTTATTTCATCTGGCGCTGGCTCCTGCTTTAGAAGAAGTCTCAGGGCACTCGGGAAATTGCACGAACACGCGCATGATAGGTAATTATTAGCGACCACTCCGCACCGAGCTTTCACATAGGAGAAGTCCAATAAAGTCTTAACACATCCCACGTGACCGCACTCCGCGGCCACGTCTAATGACGTGACGCTGCTAGTTCCATGGAGGGAAATAAATGATACTTCAGTGGGAGGTTTGACCCATGTAAATTACGTCTTTTGAGCTGAAAAATCACCGGGTCGCTTTAACTTTTCGTAATTCATATTTTTATGCCCCCGGCATCTCAATGCGATAGGCATATAGTGACTGCCCGTGACAAGGTGAATTAGATTTTACCGTTTCGTCTAGCACCAACACCGCTAACTACAATATTTGAATACTTACACAGCTGTTGTTTATGACCATTCCCTATCCTCCCATATCACCCAACCTCACTTTGACCTTGACGTTTACCTAATTTTCACTTAGAATAAGTCAAATGGGCTGTTTCTTGGTTAACTAGATTTTAGAAAATATGAATTATTTTTGCAGTATATCAATGCAGCTGGCATTATCATTTGTTTCCATAGGACTTATATTGACACAGATTTTCTTCAAAAATATGGAATGCTAATACACAAGCAAAAGCATCTACGAAAAAAAAGTCAACAAAAAGACGATATTTATAACGGTTCCCAATCGAATATGATTTTTTTCAAAATATACACAGTATTTCACTATTTGTGTATACCCGATTTATATTATTAAATCTGACAGGAAGAAAGTTACTGGAAATACCGAAATCTCTGCCGATAATCTTTTAAGCCGCTCTCCGTGGGATCTAAATCAATACATCGTAATTTTAGTAATAGTTCTCAATAATATGGTGTTTATTCGTCCGAAATATGTTTCTTAGTTACGAAAGGCATTGTTCAAAAGCACTTGGTACGAACGGAAAATACTATAATGTACATGCTGGTTTACACAAGGGCCATCACCAGTCATTGCATGCAGAAAATAGCGATAGCAAGTTATGAAAATGTTAATTTTTTCAGTAACATGTCCATTAGAAACACTTTCTGCAAAGTTTTATTTTTAACTAAAATTTATTAAATTTTTGGCATTAAATCAAATTTGCAATTAGAAAACATTGTGGTGCAGCCTGAGAAACAAATCATCATTTTTTAGCCTAAAGGTCAGTGTCATGTTTATCTTGGCGACCTTGTATCATGGTGCGATTTTAGTATTATCATACGTTTTTTTTGTATTTTGTCATAAATCTATGTCGATTTTTAAGCGTAGCTGGTCTCAGATCACTTTTGACGTAGATTTTTGTAAATAACTACCAATGAAAAGCTAGAAATAATTCTGCAGCGGTAAATTTTAAGGTCATTATTTTATTGGGCAAATTTTCTTCCGCGGGAGAAATTTAGGGAATGCAAACTTACAGGACTGGTTTAACATCTTGCAAAAATGTGTTTGCAAATCTTTTAGGATTCGAACTTACATAATTGTTAACATAAGCAGTTAAAATAGTGTTATAAACATATCTTCAACATACACTTTGGAACAAAGCATACGTATGAACATAAACAGAATATTATATTCATTCCCAGAATGAAATAACTATTTTGTTAAGCCTTACGGCTCGCTCTATACATAGTGATTGTTTCTGTCACCATGTATCCTAGTGCGTTCAAAACGAGAAGCATAAAACTATATACCACCTTTGTCGAAATGCCAATTTTAGAATCTAAGCTATTTTTGGTGAAAGTACATTTCGCGTATAAATCATGTATTTACTATAAGCAAATTATTAAATGAAAACTAGATCTATATATATAGATAAATTACTAAAACAATTATGAAACAATGAAGAAAAAACTATATACAGGTGATTATCGATTTCAACACACAACTGTCAATCTAAGTATTTCCTTGAATGCCATTTTCAAAAGCGATTAAAAGGGTACGGAGCCAACAAGCTTTCTGGTGGACAGACACCCGGACAGACAGCTTGTTTACATGCTCACAAACCTAAACTTCATGTGGGGGCATGCGTAATTGATTCGCGGAGGCGAGGCTTACAATCTACTTTTGACAAAAATAAGCAGGATTTGTCAACAAAAGTAGCATAGAGTGCAATATCTCCGGTTAAACACATTCCAGATTATGCTAAAAATAGCGAATTATTTTGAATTGCACATTTCTATCAGCTTCTCCAGTAGATGCTTTTCAAAAACACTCGTCTGATACATAATTATTTTCATTCCATCCCGCAATTATTTTTTATATTGTTAATTTCTTAATTTGTTTTCACGAATTTATACCATTATGTTAACGGACATTATTTTGGTTATTTATGTATAACTTATGAAAACACTGGGTAGTATGATTGGTTTTCTTCACGGTACAACTATTAATAATGATTGAATTATTTACTATTATTTTTAAATTAATGTGGGATGTCCGAAACAATCTAGGGTCCGAGAAGTCTCCTTGTAGTGTGGACCAAAAAATCAGGGGTTCTCTATTGTATTATGTTTAGAGTAAAAATGATATCTGATATGACAATTTCAACGCCGATTGTTAAAGACATTTCTTGTTTAATCTGAAACTTAAGAAAGTGTTGGTGAAAACGGGCCCTAATTAGTAGTTACCATAACTTTACTGGTAATTAGGACACAACTGAGTGGTACAAGTTTCTGGTCAACGAAATAAACACTTTGGGTCCTACTTTAACTGTACTTTTGTGTATGAATAACCGTTAAATTGGAATAAGCGATGATTTCAAAAAGCTTTTTTTTATTGTTGGCTGTAATAATTGTATCTTATCCGATTTTCTATTCATTTGTTCATGCAAAGAGCGTTTTCAAGCTTAAATTCATTGTTTCTGTTGTTTGCTGTTGTAATTAGTTCAAGCAAGATTAATACATGTAGTTGTTGACTTGGCATAATTTGTGCGAAATCCGTAGGACTAGGACACTATGACTGAACCTTTATCATTCCAGACCTTCAGTTCTTTTTATGAGTGTTACTTATTTAATTTTTGGCATTAATCAACTACTTATTAGGATAATCTGTCTGTATCCCATAAACACGTTATTATAATTTTATGTTTAATCTGACATATTAGTTAATGGCGTTGTACTTAGAACATTCGTTATGCAAGATAAAGCAGTTACACTCGTTATAAAATATGTTTCATAACTTGGCCTAAGGCATAAAACTAATGCCTAAATTACGTGTAACTTTGGAAAAATAACGTATTCAGAATCCGTTTCTAATAACTATTTTAAGACAGTGTGCTCAAATGACACAACAATGAAATATATGCAAATATATAATTATATATACCTCAGAGGAATCCCGCATTCTATTTATATTATTATTTCATAATTTTTCAAAACCACTAGGCTACTCAGATTAATGAAATTAATGGGATTTTACCTGTCGTAAAACTAATTCCAGAGGAAATTATGTATCGCCTATTCAGTATTGTTCAATGGGTCCAGTAAAACGCACCATTGAACGATGATCTTAACCAAACAACTATACCATAGGCCTTAAATTACACAGGTAAAATTGCTATACATTTCTTATGCTCGAAATTCTCAAAAAATGTCATTTTCAAGAAATTGCAGTTTTACAGTGTCAGAACATTTATCTTATGCATAAATGTTGGTTTTTTTTGCCTTTTTGCTTACAAATTATGCATTTGGAGCAACAGTTATTTTTACAATCGCTACTGATTTAATTTTAGGTATTAATCAAAACTACTAGTAATACAAAAAAAACGAAATGCTAAGCAAAACATAAATCCACGTGAATTTTATTAATGTGTTGCAGTTTTTATCACATTTATGAGACAGTTCCGTATTTAGTTCCAGATAGTTCCGAAAATGATTTATAACTGCGCAGCATTGGACCTATTTTTTAATACAATGGGAAAGTTTAAAATTCGTTAAAACTTACACAAGTTTCGTATAAGCAATGTACAACTATAGAAAAGGTTTGTCAGCATGATAACATTGTCATCTGATGACTAAAGATAGACGAACTTTAAATGGCTATTCGTATGACGTTTAAATTGTAATTTTACCTTATTTAAAGGTGATACAAATAGTTTAAACAGTGTTTTAATAACAGTCTCATAAACACGTATTTTTGAACCCAGTTGAATCAACAGCTCATTTATACATGTGAGGGCTACTTTACCTACATCTCAGCGTTAATGCCGCTTGAATCTTGGATGTTGAATGCACGTGCTTTAAGGTAAAAAATGACGTGCTAGTTTGACAAAAATATATCTATTTCTCCATCATAAAATGTCATTTAAAATCACAACCCAATATATTTTACAATAAAACCCCAACGCATATATTAACTTTTTGTGTTAACAAAGAGTGTGTCAACATAAATAAACAACCTGTTGTAAAAATATTTGTTTTACATTTTCGGAATTAAATTTTTATCAAAGCACGTTACAATTAAACTAGGTATGCATTAAAACAATAACAAGTAGTGCGTATTTTATATTGTCAAATTAAAACACACTTGCTTGTCACTGTAAACGAGAAAGGGTTTTGCACAGGGAAAACGCTCCAAATCCAAATAGAATGTCTGTACTGTCAAGTACATACTAGTATGTCAAGTCAGGACTGCTTCGCAATACTATATGTTTCTACAGGCAACAGATATCCATCTCTAGGTGCTAGTTAAATAGCAGTCGATCATTCCCGTCATATCGGCAGTACAGCATCTCAGTCTGGGTCCTGCAATCATGCAACGGCACTGGTAAGTAAACGTAATTCTTCAGGAAACAATTGCCTTGACATTCCCTTGTATACGTGCCCGACCGATGACGCATTTCCTCAGTGCGCCTGCGCATCTCTCGCATGTGACCATATAACCACATGGTAGGAACACTACGCATGCGTCGCTGTCCATGCATACTTTGCACATTATTTATTATTTCATGCATAATTCTCTTCGACGACGTGTTTTATAACTAAAACATTGGATACGAAGAGTGTCAGTTTAATCGTTAGTGAAACAAAAACAAGTTACATCTTGTAAGCGTACTGTCAAGCTATATAATACATTTTTTATCTTTAATTGGAATAGCTGTCACAGGAGCATTTTTATTAGGTTTCTCGGAATTATTATTTATAATAAGCATATTAAACTGATGTGTCCTCCTTTAAATGCGTCAATATAGAAATGAGCTGTTATCTTTTGGAAGGGAGCAACAATACAGTACAAATACAGATCACACTTTAAATAAAAGCCCACCTATTTCAGATGTTATCTCTGTCTTAGGCGCATTGATAGATTTGTCGCATTGCGTTCTATTTATTTTCATTGACGTGTACGTAGACGTCGGTAGTGAGTTGTCCGTATGCTCTGTGGTTATATTTTCTAGCAGGTATTCTAGGACTTCATTTTGGAGACGAAGTATTTTAATAAAAAAAACGCAAACTCTTTTTTTCAGAATATATGTATGTTGTGTATAGAATGACCACATATACAAGCTTAGATGTGTACGTATCATTCGCTTGCTTAAATACACAGTAGACAATCTTATCTACAGTTCACAGTTCAGGAATTTTGTTCGTAAGCGAGCGATCTTTTTTATCACATGCTTTTTGCCGAAAGAACCTTCTAATTTTACCAGAACAACTAAATCTTAAAACTTGTGTACTGACGGGAAGTCGTTTCATGAGGACGACGTCATTTCACCAAAATAACCTTCTGCGATTGGTCAGTCATATAATATGTAACCAATGAAAACGCTCAAAATGTTATCTAACACATGTGGAAGTATTCGAAATGGCTGTATTACACGTAAAACCAGGCATAGCATGTGATAGCAACTTTAATAACTGAAGTAGATGCAATTGATCTTACGACGAGATTTGACTGACAATGTGTTCAGCCATTCAGAAAGCTTGGACTTATTTGTTTGACGGACATGGCTTGTATGATTTAAACATAGTTTATTTCCACAATATTTACAAAATTACATACACATACGATTTGCCATAAGAACATATTGGAAAAGGGTTTAGAGCTAAAGTTCTACAACGTTATCGAGGGTAATTCCCTGGGAGAGTTAGTTACATATTGTAATGGTGACAAGCGCACTTTGAACACGTGTTGTCATTAGGAAATCAAAAGTAAATTATGATAATAATAATAATAATAATAATAATAATAATAATAATAAATAATAATAATAATAATAATAATAATGATGTTGATAATAATAATATTAACATTTAAAAACACAATATGAAAAAATTAGTGAATAAAATATATAGTAAATAGACAATCATATGCAACTATAGATAGGTGTAAGTCCTGTCCAGCGAGCAGTTAAGTTTTAACGTTAAACTTTAAACAAAACGCTTTGTCGTAACAATATATCTTTGAACTTCTGTAAAAATATTTGTATTGTCTTCATTATTAAATGAGGGGTTACCGTAGGGGAGCAAATCAATATTTAAGGGATGAAATGTGCGCAGTGCATTAAAAAGAGATATTCGCTGCATGCGGTAATTAGGGCATTAAAAGAAGTAATGTGTAATATTTTCAACATCATTTCCACATGAACAAAGGGGTGAGTTTGCAAGGTGATTCAGGAATAGGTCGGAGTTTGGGTTGCTGCAGTTATTTGTTAGTCTAGCATGTAAAATCGATGTTTTTCTATCCCCTGTGTAGAAATATTAGTGGTTATCTTCGCATAAAAGAAACATTTGTTTCAAGGAAGCTTTAAATTGTGAAAGGGTTTCTGTGTTGTGGATAACGATATGTAAGGAGTTCCATAGATCTATGGCAGATGGCAAGAACGAACTCGAATATAATAATGTTCGCCTTGATAAAAAGGTATAGTCTAAGATTACGAGATGACAGTTCTTGAACTGTTTGTGGAAGAAGGTTAGAAAAGTAATTAGGACACTGTGCGTTATGCATTTTGTAGATGCTAATCAGTTTTAAATATCGCCGTCGTTTGTCTAGACTAAGCCATTTAACTTCAGTATAAAGATTTATATGATATACAGATCTAGTTAGGCCTGCAACAACACGCGCGGCTTCATTTTGGATTTTTTCTTATAATTCCTTATCATACAAAAGACAACCATCCCACACAACGCACGCGTATTCTAATATTGGCTTGTATAAACTTTCGTTCACTCTCAACAGTGTTTGACGAACTTTATCCTAGGGAGGCGTCGTTTTAAATCCCATATCGTATCGTCAATTGAATTAAAGACTATTTATTTGCACTATTTTGACTACCAGTGTACACATTTCAATACGCCTAAACACACTCAAAAGCGTACCCTCTGTATGGCTCTTTTTGACGACGTTCCTCAATGCCAACAGTACCAGCTCACGTTCAAAGCCCATGTCCACACAGGTTTTAATCAGTGCAGTGTCACCTTCATCGTACGATGCTCGTTGCCATGGTAACTCATATATGAAGTAATGTTGCCAGGTGGTGTGTAACGGTTTTTAGTTATTGCAGAATGGTGCGCAGTTGTTACATTTAAAAAAAAAAATCTCAGAAATTAAAAAGTGTACTGTTTATGCTGAATGCATATTCTGCACAATAATGGAATCGGGTTTAGGGAATTCCAATATGATCCTCTATTACTAGACATGTAAATTTTTATAGGCCAATCGTATTAGATTAGAAGTTACAATTGGCATGTGCTTCTCCCACATGTCGTCATCCACGGATTACTGATATTTCGAACATCGAACAAGCAATAAACAGTGGACTTAATACTACACATACACTATCACTGTGTCGCTCTTGGGATGGCACATCAAGTCGCCCGCTCATCTGAACCATTTCAATGAATAATTGACCCTTGCTCTGCCTGACGTAATCGCAGCTAGGGAACCAGTAAGCATGCTCGCCCAGGGTTATTCATTTCGCTCCCAACTTTTCAAACAACCGCCGCATTGGAAGCAACGCGCTTCATCTTCTGTACCTAGTAATATTAATTCTTGGTCAAAATGTTATGGTCATACTGACTACCAGCCATCGAAAGGTTTGGCGATTGTCACCATCATTACTGAAAAAAGGCATTGTTCAGAAATTTAGTATTTGCGTGTCTGTGTTTGCCCACATTCGGTATTATTATTTATTGTTTTTGAAATTTACAAATATTTTATGAGTTTTTGCGGGAGTCCTATTTAATTTTAATTTACCAGTGCGGTTTTCTTTTGAAGTACTAGTCACGTCGTTCAAAATCTGCCACACACTTCTGTTTTGAGGATTAGCTCTCTCTTGTCCAATATAGTTGACATCGTTTATCGTTACACTTAAATATAATACTGTCTGTATGCTAAATTTCTTCAAAAGAAGTCGACAGCAACTATTGTTAGGTTTCGATAATAATTAGCAAAATTAGAAGTAACACACAATATCGACAACATTAGCAAATGGGTATTGCCCATTCGTATAAAAAACACATGGTAACCTTTGCAAATATTACAAGAACATGCGCAGGAATATTTTTAAAAAATAGTTATGACACAACTAATTGAACAGCCCACATACCGGAGAGGACCTAATGGTAAATATTGGTTGATTTATGGCATCAGTAAAGATCATTTTATCGATATTTGCATTCATATTTAAGAGTATGTTAACGTAATATTTGTCTTCTAATTAAAGGCAATGCTCTTACCTGTGTAATATAGTCCAGCGTCTACAAGACTGCTTTTTGACAATGCATGAAGTCGTGGCAAGCACAAGAATGTTGCGGTTCTGTCTGATTTGCTGGAGTATGCCGGGTATTTTGCTCTTTCTCCTACATTTCCAACATACGTACCTCTAGGCATAATTTGGTGGCATTCTTGTCCTTTGTCTATTCCATTAGATTTTTGTGTTTTCGCATCGGATGGTTCTCGATTTTTAGAGAATCTAGACCATATATTAACTTCATTTGGCTGGTTATGTTCTTCTGCGCATCCCTCTGCTCTCGAAGCACTATTTGCATCTGCAGATTCATCGGTTCGCTCGAAACGCCCTACACGAGTGTTTGCAACATCGTGGAATGGAATGTTAACAGTTTCTTTCCCGTTTTTAAAATTGATGGTCCGGAGGCAGCTTGCGATGAGTTTCGTCTACAGATTCCGTTTCGTTCCATTGTTTAACCTCTAGTCCACATACAAAGCAAGTACACAGTCCATTTACACGGTTATAGTAAAAGTCCCTTCGAAGCAAGTCGCGTAGGCGAATAGCTGATAGAGTCCATTTTATCCTCGTAATTTGCAAATGATGCATATCGGTCATACTCACGAACCATTGTTTTGTTGTGAATATGATTTCCAAATGTTTCTGGTTCGTCATTTGGATCAAGATGTTTTGTCTTTTTGAGCGCCTGGATTTCTTTCTTCTGTGACAGGTAGATCTTTGTTAGTAATATTATGGTTGTCATGAGTATTGCTCGCAGTCTCTTGTATGTGACAATGTAGAGGGAAGCACATTGCAATTTGCAATCTTGGACAAAAGTTATCATAAAATATCGATCTTGGAATAGACTTCATAATAGAACAGCTCTTTGTTTTCAAACCTATTTCATCCTGTATACTGCTTCCAATGATATTCGTGTTTGAAACGTTGCAGCTGCTGAATCCCGGAACAAGAACACTTAGTATGCGATTTCTGAAAATCGGTTTGATTTGATCCCTTGATAATAGCCTAGCAAATTGAGAGCTGTATTTTGCATTTCCTCTGTATTTTCTGGTCGTTTCTGTTTGGCCTGGTCGCCTAGTATTTTACCACATATGACCTGGGTCAGAACTTATCCGAGATATCATTGCGACACATTTTGTTAGAAAGTTGTAGAATGATGCGACACATTTTGTTAGAAAGTTTTAGGATGATTTGGATACAAATGTGGCCTCTAGAGTGTTCACAAGCTTTTCAAATGTTCAATCTTTTCATATAAGGAAAACTGAACCCTCTCCACTCTCCTGGCGGCCATGTTTTTCAGTGGACCGGAATCATTTTCTTACTCGGCCAAGATATCATATTAACAAATGTTCTGAGAAAAATGTATGTTCATTCGGAAAAAAATGTGACTTCCAGAGTGTTCACAAGCTTTTTCAATAGCCCAATTAGGAAAACTGCCCCCGCCCCTGGCGGCCGTGTTAATTGACAGACCGGAACCATTTTCGAGTTAGGCCAAGAAATTATAGTAAAAACAGGTTCTGAACAAGTTTCATGTTGATTTGGCAAACAATGTGACTTTTCACAAGCTTTTTCTATAGTCATATAAGGAAAACTGCCCCCACCCCCTTGGCGGCCATGTTTTTCAAAGAACCGGAACCATTTTCGATTTGGGCGAGATATCATACGAACAAAGAATCTGATCAAATTTCATGTTGATTGGGCAAAAATGCGACTTCTAGAAGTCTCTAGAACACTTTAGAGTGTTCACAAGCTTTTTATACAGCCATATAAGGAAAACTGCCCCCTTGATGGCTATGTTTTTCAACGGACCGAAACTATTATCGAACTCGGCCTAAATATCATAAGAACAAAGTTTCTGAGCAAGTTTCATGTTGATTGTGGCAAAAATGTGACTTCTGGAGTGTTCACAAGCTTGTCCTACAGCCATATAAGAAAACTGCCCCGCCTCCTGTCGGCCATGTTTTTCAACGGAGCGGAACCATTTTCGAACTCTGCCGATACCTTATAAGAACAAAGGTTTTGAGCAAATTTTATGTTGATTGGGCAAAAAAAAGACTTCTAGAGTGTTCACAAGCTTTTTCTATAGCCATGTAAAAAAACTGCCCCACCCCTGGCGGCATGTTTTTCAACGAAAAGGAACCATTTTCGAAGTCGGCCGAGATATCATTGGAAAAAATGTTCTGAGCAAGTTTCATGTTGATTGGGCAAAAATGCGACTTCTGGAGTATTCACAAGCTTTTTCTGCAATTTAACCTATTGACCTAGTTTTTGACACCACATAACCCAGTTTCGTAATCGCCGAGATATCATTGGGACAAATGTTCTGACCAAGTTTCATGAAGATTGGCCAACAAATGTGGCCTCTAGAGTGTGCACAAGGTAAATGTTAACGACGCACGACGGACAACGGACAAAAGGCGATCACAAAAGCTCACCCTGAACACGTTTAGCTCAGGTTAGCTAAAAATAGTGCATGGTAGTCGTTTAACAAACTTGAAGTCAAATATTTACAATTCACCTAAAATATAACTCATGTGTGACTTAATGATACGTATACTATATTAACAAATGCGAATAAACCTATTTAAAAATACATATATTTCGATTTACAATGGGAAACGTTTAGACAAACCTCTGCTGAAAATGCGTATTAAGTAAATAGTCAAAATCATAGAAAAAAGTGTATCCTACCTTGTTTTTATGCCTTTGTCAATTTATCCTGATATTATTTTTATCTTGTTGATATGTTTCGGTAAATATATGGTATATATGAAAAAATGTATATACGCACCTTTTCAGGTCATCCATCTCAAACATTGCATCGTAAAACTTTTGAGGATGTTTTTTCTTTAGGGCATCTATAAACCCTTTAAAAGAGTTGGTGTCTTCTGTTTTGATTGTAATACGCGTATTTCAGAATTCTGATAATGACGCTATGTACAGTGTTCTGTTATTAAAATTGTGGATTTCCAAACTATACTTAATCCGTGTATATGTACTCGCTTCTAAACATTCGGTAAATGATAAAACAGGCACATTAAATTGATATTTTCTCTGCAGCTTGTCATTTGTAAGCAGCAGGTGTACTAAATGCAAACATAATTTTAAGAAATTATTATCCAATATCGAAACAGATTGTCGTTTTTAAAAACTGGCCAGACTGAAAGCTAAACTAGATTTTAGCCTATTACTACGGCCAAATCATTTGGATAACAACCCATAAAATAAACTCGATCATTATTTTAGCACACGTTTATTCGATCGTTATTTTTAGAAAGCTATGTATTTCAAAGTGACGTAATATTATCATTGTACATTCTGTTTCATTTTATTTATTTATTCGACGTAGCTGTCTAAGATCACTTTTGACCTAGAATTGTGAAAATGTGTACCAATGAAAGCTAGAAAGTTGACTCGATAGGTTAATTGTGCAGCGGTAAATTTACATACCATTCTTCTATTGGGCAAATGTTCTTGCGCGGGAGCATTTTAGGGAATGAAAACTGGCTTAAACACTGGCTTAAAGTCTACCAATAATGTTTGCATTATTTTGGCGAATAGAATTTACTAAATTGTGTACATAAGCGGTTAAAATAAAGTTATAAACATACCCTCCACATAAACTCTAGACAGAGCATAAGTATGAACATATTTTCACATTTTATGTCATGAACACAACATAATATTCATTCCTAGACTAGTTAGTTTCTCCCACATAAATGGCGCGTTCGATAAATAGCAATTGCGAAATGTTCCCTTTTATTCTAGGGAGTTCAACACATTCAAGATCATTCTAAAAATAAAGTTATAAACATATCATAGACATACACTCTAGAAACTAAGCATAAGTATGAACATATTTTCCCATTTTATGTCATGACTACAACATTATATTTATTCCTAGACTAATAAGTTTAGCCCACATAAATGGCATGCTCAATAAATAGCAATTGTGCAATGCTCCCTTTTATTCTAGTGAGTTCAACACATTCCAGGTCATTCTAGAAATAGCGCGCGTTAGCAAGCCGTATAGCTGCGTTAATATACATGCATCAATTAGCGACCATAGAATCATAAACTCGAATATTTCAAGAAATGGGTGATTTATATTTATAAATTTAATGTGCATGGTAATTTGAATTTCAAAAGTGGTTGTGTTTTATTAAGAAATATTTAGTTATACACCTACTCCAGTAGATGTTATTCAATCTTTAAAAAGATGTTACAAATGTGGTGGAAGAAGTCTCGAAATACGTCGAAATGTTATTCATGTTATTTTCACTTCATTTGAGTAGCATGAATACCTGATTTGCAATACTAATTATACATAGAAACTCTTGTTACATCATATTCCTACCGAATAATAAAGTACCGAAATTTTAAATCGCAATAGTGTAATGAAATTTTATGTCTGTGTTATCAAAAATGAAGTCATCATTATTTCAAATGCGCTAAATATTCCATGACGATTGCTCTTCATTAGGATAAATGTGCACAGTATAAATGATTCTTTGACTTCGAAATGTTTATGTATTAGAACGGTAAGAGGAAGGTAGTGTATATTACTTAATAATAACTACACTCGTCTGATACAAAATTATTTTCATTCATTCCCGCAATTATTTTCTTACATTTGTTAATTTGTTAAATTCATTCCCGCAATTATTTTATTACATTTGTTAATTTGTTAAATTTGCCTGACTGATTCATCTAACAATTATGTTAACGTAAATTATTTAGGTTATTCACGTATCAATGGTGAAAACATGGATTGGTATGATCTTTTTATTGTTACGATATAAATAATAATTGTATATATCTCAAATCGAACAATCTGGGGCCGAGAAGTCACTTAAACTTGGCCCTCTTGTATTATGTTTAGGATTAAAATGTGTGTGTGTGTGTGTGTGTGTGTGTGTGTGTGTGTGTGTGCGTGTGTGTGCGTGTGCGTGTGTGTGTGTGTGTGTGTGTGTGTGTGTGTGTGTGTTTCACAGTTTATGAGGCCCTTCTGCGTCTGAGGCTGCATTATGTGACGACCCGGAGTGTGTCCCAGCACTCCTACCTTTTTAATTTACTAAAGACTCACGAAAGTTGGGACGAATTTGGAATCATAGCTGCAATTTCCAACTATTTATTTTTTACTGAAAGATAGTTTAATTATGATGTGAGGTGGTGTGAGTGGCAAACCGGAAATCCCGTAGAAAACACCACCTATCCGGTATGGTGACCACCGACCAAACTCACATGCGCAGAGTCGGAAGCGAACCCGGGACGCCTGTGTGAGAAGCTAGTGAACCAACCTCTGCGCTAGCCGGACAAAAAAATCTGGGTTCCAAGAAGTCTCCTTATATAGGTGGGGACCGAGAAATCTGGGGTCCGAGGGGTAACGTAACCGATCATCTTAGCCCTTTTGTATTATGTTTAGGGTAAACATAAATATCTCAATTTAATTTCAACGCCGCTTGTCTTGTTTAAAGACATTTCTTGTTTATTTATTTATTTATCTATTTATTTATTTACTTATTTATGTATTTTTATTTATTTATTTATTTATTGTGCATATTGGAGATTGTTTCATTTTTGCAATTTACCATTAATTTAAATTGATTACAATTATTTATTTAGTGTTACTGTTACATTGTTATGTTAATTAAGCTATGAATAGTGGAGATACTGCTTTTTAAATTAGTAGTACTAACGAGCATCATACATTTTGGTTTATGTTTACATCCACATGTATGCCTACTTACGTACAAAGTGTACCTTAAAATGTAGTAGCTTGTAACTGTCATCGGTGTTAAATCTCATCTGTACAAGCAATTAATTGCCCCTATACTTCGCACAATAAATATTATAAGAATACACATAATGCAACAATTAAATTAAATTAAATTAAACGTTTCTTTGTAGCGTTAGTCTTGAATGACTCATTACAAATTGTCCCACAGGCCCTTTTACAGGTGAACTGAATTGTGCACGTCTTTGATAAGCTTGGTCATCCCCCCGAACAATACCAGACCTGATTGAGCTGGAGCGCAAGAAACCTGGCAGCCTGATAAAACATGTTCATAGGAAAAAAGATTGCCAACTTTATTTGAATATGAATATGAAACTATGATGAAGTGTTAAAAGGTAAATATCAGTCTATTCATAAAAACACAGTGGTAATTTGCACACGCCACATGCTTTTCATTAATCACTGCACTTCTAACAATAATATCAATTGACTAAACCTGAACAAGTCTACATGATGTACAGTATTTGAAGTTTAAAATATATAATACATTCAACAGTTTACAAAGTCAAAATCACTTGGTCAGTTTTTGACTATTAATAAGTAAATGTGCACAGTAAATCCATCTTGCTCAGTTTATAAGTACCTATGTTTTCTCAATTCGTTGTACCAATATCTTTCTTTATCCTGCTACTAACTCAAACAGTGACCTAATAAAGCGGTGACCGTATAAACTTGTTCATATCCGGCAGTAGATCACGTGACTGTGATCTACCGTCAATAGGTATTCCTACGCGCCGTATAACAACATTATCGAGAATGACACAGCATAGAGTCTACTTACCAGAATTTTTCATCGATACAAACTTTGTATTGTCTAGTTTAACAGAGTTAAACAACAAATGAGTTGTCTGTCCTCACATTCCATTTAACTGGTTAACAACAACTTCCTTCCAGTTCCATTCTATTTAAACACACTTGAATCTGATGCAAGCGGGTTATTCTTCATGGATAGACTTTCTTTGGTCAACAGAGCATATTCACAAAGAAATAACCATTTATATTAATTTTCGTTGAAAAGAAATGACAAAAAGTTATCAAAATTTTAACGTAGAACTAAACATGTTATAATTTATTTCAC
The DNA here is from genome assembly GCA_027627225.1 of Congeria kusceri. NCBI lineage: Eukaryota > Metazoa > Mollusca > Bivalvia > Myida > Dreissenidae > Congeria > Congeria kusceri. The sequence continues at coordinate 45,462,313 of CM051024.1, forward strand.
TTTCAGTTGCACTGTCCGTCACCTACAACTATCCAAGTAAATCGTAGAAAATTGAAAAGGGATCAATCTCACCGCTTCCATTCGAGGAAAATATTCCATACACTTTTTATCTGAATGCTATTGCATAATGTAATCCATCCAAAACACAGAAACACTAAATATTTATTCCGATTTCATGCATTTTAAAATGCAAAACACTCGCGTTCTGGTTTGACTACATTGTGTAAACTTACAATTCAAAATGAATGACGTAGTTGGTGTGACGTAATTTAACTCATTAAAAACCAATATAATCTGGTTTAAAACAAAAGCAGATTTACTACGTGATTTTCGTGTCGTACTGACACAGCAAATACGATTTAATAGTATTTTACTTCTGCTTTTTGAAAAAGAAATAGAGAACTATTTTTTTCCGGATAGTACGCATTCATGCAAGCGAGTTATAAGGTAGAGGCCCGTCTAGAATTTTTTTAAATTTAAAACTTTAGTGTTTGGTGTTTTTTTAATTTAATTGAATAGAAATCAGGATAAATAGAATACAAGCTCGCCCTATTTTCATTTTCTAAGCCTAACCGGATAAACTTTCTCCATCCCGTCACCAACCATGTATTCTCTATTTAGTAAATCTTGATACAACACTAGTATCGGTTTATTAGACGACCCTTCAAACTAAAATATTTTACTGACCACAATGACAGTATTTCTCTAAGCAAAAATCATGTATGGGAATTACATTCCTTTGACAGGAAACTAGGACACCGAATGTCTTTAACTGCAACGAAAGGCACATATATTGATTTATTCATCATGTACTGTGATAAATTGGAACTTTTTTCAGCTTCTTTGACTAACGTACAAAGACGATGAATTATTAACACATATATGTTATAAATAGTAATACATCTATTACACGTATGTATCTTTATTATTTGATATATTTCCTATGTAAACTTAATATATTTTTCTAATAAGCTACACTATTAATGTATCACTCATAATAACCAATGAGGAAAGGAACATTTTAAAAATACATAATCACTTAAAAACTAGAGAACAGACGTGAAAGAAACACATCTATTTTAAATTGTCAAACTGATCAACTGTGACAATATGTTAATGTAGAAATGTATGTAAACATATTGCAGATGAACAGCTAAACGAAAGTAAATAAAATGAGAAACCTAGCAGTATTTCTACCTGCAAGTAAACATCCAGTATACATCCTATTTCCTTATTAGAAGTACTCAATTATATATAGGCAGTAGAAAAACATAAAACATGTCTTTATGTACAAGGTTATAAAGTGTTTGTTTTTTTCTTTAAGATGAAGGAGTCTGTATGCATCAGTATAGTGTGATGACATAGTAAAAAAGTAAATCACCTGTTCATAACAAATTAAAATACCCTTCAATATCAATTTCGTTATGAAATCTAACATAAAAATAACATTTGCACCAAAAATGAAAAAAATGTGATCATTTGGTTTAATCCTACAATGTACAGTAAACGTCACGCGAAACCTGCAAAGTTCGCGAACATATTTTATCGCGAAGCGCAGAGCGATGTCACGAATCTTTCCTAATACTCGCGACGAAAAAATTTGCCCGTGTTCATGTCGAATATTTTTGTCTTGCGACGAACAGTAACAAAAAAGTTTTTAGTTAAAATGAACACCTGTTCGCAAGATTTTTAGTTAACGGTCAATTTATAATTCATATAAAAAATCTTTGTGCAGTGGTTATTTTAATGTTTTACTCTGAGTTATATTATTTTCACAAAATCCTTTAAATGCAGATGTAACATTTGTTAAAGAAAATAAAACAAAATCAATTAAAGAAATAAATGTATATTTGTATTCATGTTTACGTAGCTGTGCTTTTTTAAAATTTAAAACAAGCGTTGTCACTTTAAGTGACGAATACACCCAACGATGTGTTTTGACAGAAGAAAGAGTAATGATCCTTGTACTATGCATTTCTTTTTAAAGGCATATATCATTATATGAAGTATCATTTGAATCCTTTCAATGCTTTAAGAGTTATGCTCCGCACAAGAAAATTACACTATGTAGTCATAGGTATTAACTCCGTAAATATTGAAGAAAGAATTATGATCCTTGTACTCTTCACATCCTTTCAAAGACCTCGAAGAAGTATCATGTGAATCACTTCAATACACTTTGAGTTTTGCTCCGCACAAGAAAATTACACTTTGTATTTATATCTGCACAAGAAAAATAAACCATGAGCAATAACTACAAAAATATTGAAGAACAAATTATTGTCCATTGCACATTCTATCAGAGTCAATATATGTGGTATATCAATTCCCTTCAATACTAATGGAGTTATGCTTCGCACATAAAAATTAACCAATGGGTCGCTCTGCAATGTGGATCAAGAAAATCAAAATCAAGCTGCATGAGCATAATATTGTTTACTAATGTTTTTTTTTCTTTATATTCTTGTTCTAATATGAAGTTCCATAGTGAAGTTGTGTTTTATAATTGTTTACTCATATAGAATATATGTTAACATATTTATCAATTAAACATAAGCACGTTAACTATGTTAAAGACAGACAAGACAGACATTTTATAACGACTTGTACAAACTGCATCGTCATTAACACATAGTGTTCAAATAAAACATGTCAACGTGTATTTACGAACACATAATGATATAATTAAGAACATATAGCAAACGAATATTAAGACATAAACTGAATTATAAATACAGTTTTTAATAAATAAACACAGTATTATGAGTTCGATTTTTTTATCTGTTTGTAACAATTGCAAGTACTTAAAAATGTTGGGCCTTTTTAAATAATATAGCTTAATATATTTCTTTCTAATAGACGAAAACGACGAAGAGACACACACAACGAGAAATTCATCTTCAATGTAATTATAATTACAACATGGACAATGTCTCTGTTTTCTAGTTTCATTATTCCTAGCGTAACGACCAGTTTGTAAATGCAGTGGATGTACCGATCGTCTTAATTTACAAAAATAAGATCTAAGATTATTTGGTATCAAGTCTAAATATTGCTCGTATTTAAAATTTATTTGAAAAGATTGTACTATTTTCTAGTGTTCGATACAAATCTTGAAGGAAAGATTCAATTACTCTCTGTTTAAATACATATACATACATGTCTATATCAATATCTAATGTATCATTAAATACCTAACTAAACCAAAGTCGTCTAATTATTTTCGTAAACAAAATACCCAGTTTCGACATGTTTTGTTGCAGTCAGATACAGATAAATCATAAACAGCTCTAATATTATCAAATTTGGCTAATGTATACCAATATTTAATAATGCGTACATATATATGTATGTGTATGTTTAAATGATATTTGCTTAATTCACCATAAACGCATGCGTTACATGAATTTAACTTTGCGTTTAATAACCTTTTACACAATTTTAAATGAAATAGTTCCAACTCTTTCGACTAAGAATTTCACCAAACCTCTGATGTATAATTTAAAATGGACCCAATAAATGCATCAACAAGCTAATACACAATTTTAAATTTTAAGTCGTAGGGTTTGCATTTATTTACTAAAACATTTAATGCCTTTAGAGCCTTACCAGCTAAACGTTCCTGGTTCAGTGCAAATGTCTGGTATAGTTAAAAATAACGTCTAGATAATTAAACTCATATAAAAATTGTATGGCATGGACATTGTAGGCCCACATTTCACCAGGCAACAGCTCCCTCGTTTACGAAATACCATGATTGTCAAAGAGAGTTTGTACTTTGACAATTAAAAATTAAAAGTGCCTGTTCTTGTATTCGAACCCACATCGGTTTGCTTACACAATTTGCGTACTTAGCACTGCACTACATTTGGTAACCGAGTAAGGATTCAATCAAAACATAATTCGTGTCTGAGTCTCCAAACTGGACTAGTAGCTTAACATAGATTTATGAAAATATACGGAAGATTCATGAGTCCCGGGTCAATAAAATCGCACTATAGATATATTTAGTGTTTGCCTCAAATTTGTTGCCAATCAAAAGCCTCCATTTTTTAAAATCAAAAGATTAAGATAGTATAACTGCAATGGCAATCTTCCAAACCTAATTTTAAATATTATTTTCATTATATGTGTTACATCAGATCTTATTACAACGTTTGTGGGTGGCTTTCCATGCAAAAAAATTTTGCTTTGAAAATGTTCAGGACAACCTTTTTTTCCATGTTTCCATCAAAATTCATTAACCATATGGAGGAAGAAAACACAAAACTCAACTATAATTGAAAATATATCCAAAATGTTGGTGTCTTTTTTACAAGTAATGATTGAAGATTATAAAATCAGGCAACATAAGGCGTTAAGGAGGATAAAAGTATTGATATTTATCAATTTTCTATGGAAGCTCAGCATAAACTTGAATCTGACAGAACAGATACAATAATCTGTTGTCTTAAAGATTTTGGTTTTCCTGGACTGGTATGTTTTTTCGCTTAAATCATTTTATTTATTTTTCATCTATGACATACATTTGACTAAAATAAAAAGTTAGAAACAAATTTACCTTGTATTTTTGAAAAAGTGAAGAAACACTGGTGCACACATTCATAAGCAAAATATAAAGTATAAGTACTAGACTATTAAAGTGTCTTGAGGCTTCAAAACTAAGGGACTGACACATACTACATGACTCTAGCATTGAGTCTGATTCCTTGAACGTTAACAGCCTGGACACTCATATTTTACCAGAACATTCATTCTTGAAACATATATAGATGCCGGACCATCACAAGACGATAGTAATATACGACAGAAAGAAAGCACAAGATACGACCGAAAAAATATCCTAGACAATTTAATGACGGATATAAACATTATTGAAATGATAAATGATAAAGTATATCAATTAGAAATAAATCAACATGAGCAGAAGTGTATTGACAACTCATACGACGATTACAAACACATACTTAGGAGACAGATGAACACGCATCTCAACCCTAAAACTGTATCATGAGGTAAAACATCAATGAAATCGATGAGGAAAACATGGTATAGTACAGATCTCGACGTAGAATAGACAAACGTACGCATAGCTGAACGGAATTTCACTCAGTGCAGAAACAGATCGCTACGGACAATACTTAAGCGAGTATACATAAATGTGTTTAACAGAACAGTACGTAAACAAAATAGAAGCTTCTTACTAGAACAACAACGTAAATTGCTTGAATCATGTGAAACAAAGAACACAGACTTTTGGAAGTCAATCGGAAAGGTTGGTCTAGGCTCAGAACTGAATAATAAAATACCTCTAGAAGTTTACATGTAGTATTAAACAAGTGGAAATCCTGCTTTGAACAATTATTTCCGACTGATGAACGTTACCTATTAGAAGACCAGTCCTGTACTACGGAATCGAGTCGCAATTCACAATTAAACAGTGGAATTAGTATATTAGATGTGCAAAACGCAATTAGCAGCCTTAATAAAAACAAATCGCTGGGTTTCGATCAAATACCAAGTGAGGTGTTATGTAACAGCACCTGCATAAATTACATTCACAAGTTATTCTGTGTATGCTTTGAAACGGGCAAACTACCGCAAACTTGGAAGCAAGGGATAATTACACTAATATTGAAAAACCCAGCAAATGATGCACGTGGCCCTATGAACTAAAGAGGCATAACGGTGACTTCAGCCGTGTATAAAGCCTATAAACATGAGCTGAGGAAAATAATACAATATGTGACTATCAAAATGGCTTTCGATCCAAACGAAGTACCGTTGATCATCTATCATTCTAACCAACCTGCTGGTGTACAGGAAACGTAAACGGTTATCAACGTACGTCGCCTGCGTGGACTCTGCTAAGGCCTATGATAAAATACATCATGGACAGCTTTTCAACAAACTGTTAAGTATAGGCATCGAGGGTAAATTCTCGAAAGCTATCATGTCGCTATATGACACAGTTATATATGCGGTTAAAATAAATAATCATATAACGGATAGTTCGACGTGAACACGGGATTAAAACAGGGATTTTTATTGTCCACGACATAGTTTAATCTGTATGTAAACGATTTAAGTGAACTTTTAAATACAAGTAATACTGGCATTAATGCTAATGGGATATTGATTAACCATCTGTTTTACGCTGATGACCTTAGATTGATCGCAAGCAAAGAAGAAGATTTACAGACGTTAACTGATAACCTATTTAAATGATGCAGGGTAAACAAAATGTCTCTGAACATAAGTAAAACAAAAAATTTACATTTTAGAACAGCAAATAAAACACCAACATATTTTGTTTTTAAGTACAACGATGATATTATAGAACGAGTCAGTCAATATCGATACCTGACACATTGGACTATTCGTTAACCGCCAAGTACGTAGCACAGGCAGCATCCAGATCACTAGGGCTACTGATCTCCAAGTATAACGCACTAGGCGGAATGAAATTTGAAGTGTTTTCCAAGCTCTACGACACAATGGTGTGGCCAACAATTGGCTATGGAGCCGCGATATGGGGAATACACGAATACTCATCTATTAATGCAGTGCACCATAAAGCATGCCGTTTGTTTCCTTGGAGTGGGAAAATACACGCCAAACGCCAAACGCCGCTGTGCCAGGAGATATGAGATGGACCCCACCTCACATTCGACGGGGGAAATCTGTGATAGGACACTGGTTTCGCTTAAACAGCATGGATTCAATCAGACTCGATAGACACATATTTGACTATCTTACTACGCAAGGAACACGCAAAAACAACTGGAGTAAAACGATAATTAATTCGGTTAATTCCAAACTCCAATGACATTCTTAGTCATGGACGTGCATACAGCAAGGAGCAACAAAAGACGATAATACATAGAGTTCAAGAAGCCCTGTTTATTGAATGTAAACGTTAGTGGCATGAAACAGTTAATAGAGAACATGGACAGATGCGTACATATATGGGAAATAAACTGCGGAACTATAAACAATTTAAAACTGAATTTACTGCAGAACCTTATGTAAAGTGCAGCATGATCAATCGAGCGCAACGACAACGAAGTACCCTTGCGAAGTCCCGAAGTGGTGTTGCCCTCTTCGAATAGAAACAGGCCGCTACCAAAACATACCTTCCCACGAACGTTGTTGTTTTATTTGTACAAACTGCGTAGAAAATGCATTATTCTGTCCGCTATACGCTAATATAAGAGCTATTTTAGTAGAAAAGGCATTGATTATAAATCCCGGTGTTAACCTTTTAAACCCAACAGAAAAACTTTTTGATCTCAGATGATCGTATCATTAAATCCACAACCAGAGCCTGTCATGCTATTTTAATTAAGCGCCGAAACCGCTTGTATATATCATCTTATTTGTTAATTACTATAACTTTAGAATAAATATTTCTTATACTTACATAGCGATTCATTTGTTGTATATAGTTCTACGGTTTTTTATTTCATTGTTTTAAGATTACTATTTACTTTTGCATTGAAGATTGCATACATCTTCATTTTAACAAAACATTACTATTTTACTAACCTTATCGTATTTAATTATTTTTTTTAGAATGTTCGTCTCTCATAACTCTTGTATGGGTGGTTTTGTACATATATGTAATGTTTTCATATTGTTATAGCCCTTGTTCTATGTACAAAAGTGAGACGTTAATAAACTATTATGTCTGCCTGTCTGTACCTCATGACTTTTATGTTCATTTACTTACATGTATACTGTAAATATATAAAGACATATGGACTAGCACAAATACATTTAAATAATATTACTTATACTAATATATTAAATGTACTTTAAGCAATACAATTTCGTTGTTCAAGCATTGAAATGAAAAGCATCACATCATCCTCTAAGGAATTACGTTCTGATTGTATTGACAAATATTCATATATTCAGAAATTTCAGAATGAAAATACGATTCTTTCACTTTCTTGTTTTACTTACATGTGTTTCATCTCCATATTATCAGGATTAGTTTAAACATATTTATTTCAAACAAGAATACATATTGCAGTAACATACATACAACATTTTATGACAAGTACATGTTTGAACGGGATTAGAACGAAAGACAAAGTCTTATATAGTTCTGCTCCTGAGCGGAAAAGTACAGTTGCATGATGTAAAACGAACATATTGGTTTACAGAAAGCCATTTGAGGCAGATTTTGCTATGATAATAACAAGGAACATTTGAGTAAAGGAAACTCATGAACAAATGGAATAAGAATGATATAACTTGAATATATATACAAGACAAATAAAAAGGAAAAAAAAAATCAATGTGAAGATACGGAACAAGAGGGTTTAGCAGTTGTAGTACCTACGGGAAATAAAAAAACATAAAGAATGGAAGGAAGTGGAGGGTGAGGTTTTGAAGCAGAGCTATCTATCAAATCGTTTGCTTTTAGTGATAAATTTGTGAACAGCGTCAAGAATTTTGGAATTGGTTTGATAATCTAGAGAATCATCTCCTTGAAGAATTGTTTCTATCGAAGGAGTAGTATACATAAATACAGTATTCATTAGTTCATCACGAATGTTTGCGTAATGTCTACATTCGTAAAAATAATGTAACGACGATTCTCTTTCACCACAGTCGCATAATGGCGATGCAACTATATTACGCCTGAATAGATGCTCATTTAGAGCACTACACTTTGTTCTGATGCGGGTGAGTAACATTTGAGGGCGTCTTTTTCCATAAGAAAATAAGGGATTTTGTATAGGTCGGTCAATATTAATCAGCCTTGTAAAAGAAAGAATCGATTCTGCATTTTTGACATCATCGGAAAGGTTATTCCATTCGGAGACAGTTGATGGAAGAAATGAATTTGAATAGATTGATGTACGCGCTGGGATACACTGCAAGTTAGTTGAATTTCTAAGGGAATATTGGGTTGTTGCACCCACTGTGTCGGGAACGAGTGATTGTAAGTAGTTAGGTGTATTTCTTGATTTCATTTTATGCATTAATATTAATTTGTGTTTGCGACGTCGTGAGCTGATACTTTCCCAACCTACTTCGTTGTAAAGATCTTCTAGAGAGACCAATCTTGTACAGCCAGATGATATGCGTGCGGCCTCTGTTTGGATTTTTTCTAATTCGTCTTTTTCATATTGTGTGCAATTATCGAAAACAACATCCGAATATTCCAAGATTGGTCTTATAAACGAAAAGTATATTATTTCAAGGGATTTTCTATCGAGCAAGTGTTTTAAACGACGCATTATATGAATACGTTTCCATGCATTTTCTTTTATAAAAGTTATGTGCATATGCCAAGTACAATCATTAGACAAATATACACCTAAGTGTTTATGTACGTTTACAATAGGTATTTCAATACCCTGCATGGAAAGTGTGGGATGAGAAGGTTTATTTACCTTACGTGATATTAGTATAGATTCAGATTTTGAGGGATTAAAATGTACTAACCATTTATCCGCCCAGCTGGAAATTCTATCTATGTCAGATTGCAATAGAGCAGCAGTTTCAGTTGGAGTGTTAACAACCATGTATAGACTAGTATCATCGGCAAACAAGTTAATTCGGGCTTGTATATCGGTGACTATGTCATTAATATACACGAGGAAAAGAAGCGGACCCCAGCTAAAATTTCAATAGTATCGGACTGTGCTCCTGGTAGAATAACGTTCTGTTTTCGATTAGAGAGGTAGTTAGATATGAATGCCAATAAGTTACCTCGTATGCCTGCTTGTTGAAGTTTGAATAGTAGACCTTTGTGCCATACTTTGTCAAAGGCTTTGCTTATATCAAAGAAGACTGCACTTACTTCCAAACCATTATCTAAGGCTTTGCAAAAGGTATTATATATATACGTTAACTGGTTAACTGTCGAGTCGCCAGGCAAAAAACCTGATTGTGTAGGTGTGAAAAATGAGTTTGACCGAAGGAAGTTAAATATGTGTTTATGTATGATTCTTTCAAAGACTTTTTCGGAGGTGTTTAATAGAGATATCGGACGGTAATTTGATGCTAAAGCTGGATCGCCCTTTTTAAAGATCGGGCAAACATTTGCAATTTTCCAACAAGACGGCATTTTACAAGCAGTTAAACACGAATTAAACAGTTCACAAAGGGGATAACTAAGTTGGTGCATTGCTTCCCGGAGGATTCGGTTATCAATTCCATCAGGACCCGATGCTTTTCCTACTTTAAGGCATTTAATCGAATCAATGACCTCTTCCTGTGATATACAAATTGTCTGAAGGAAATTATTAGTACTGGCATTGTGTACAGATGGAAGATTACGATTTGTTTCATTAATTAAAGATTGACTAGCAAAGTGCTTATTTAAAATATTAGCCTTGCTTGGGCCGTTTGCCTCGAAAGTGTTCGAGTGTTCATCGAAGAGGGGTGGAATTGGATTTTGAGAGTTTGGAGAAATAAAAGACCGTAGAATGTTCCACCATTCTTTGGCACAGAGATCAGAAGACTTCAGTTTGTTTGCAATGTTTCCAAAATATACGGTTTTTGAATTGCGTAAGAGTAAAATTACTTCATTTCGGACACGTCGAAAATTTGACCAGTGTGTATAAGTATTTAACTTTTTGGCTTTACGATATAATCGTTTTCGCTGTCGAATTTTTTTCTTAATGTTATTGTTTATCACCGGTAAATCATACGAGCGTATACATACAGTTTTGTTTGGGATGCATGTTTTTGCAGTTTTCAATATAGTGTTGATAATGTTTTCAGCATAAGTATCAATGTCCTCACTTTTGCATAGATCCCATTGAATATCTGACAATAAGCGTCGTAACATATTATAATCACCGATGTCATAGCTCCAAATGTGTCGAGAGTATATTTTAGTTTTTGGTTTAATAAATTTTAGTATTACGAAAACGGGACAATGATAGCGAATATTTTGTTCTAACAAGGGTTCGCCAACTCCAGATAGCAATACATTATTCTTGTTACTTACAAATATTAGGTCAATTATTGATGATGTTTGCTCTGAGTAATGTGAGGGTTCATTTATAAGTTGTGTGAGATTGTATTGTATGCAAATGTCATCTATTTTTCGTGCAGAAGAAGGAGACAGAAGATTCAAATTAAAGTCCCCTGTAATAACAATATCATCTATACGAGTGTCATTTGCAAGCCCAATCGAGTCTTCAATGGCTTCCATATACAATCTATCAGCACTAGGGGGTCTATAAAATACACCAAAAAGAATCGATTTATTTTTGTTAGGAAATATTTCGATCCATATACATTCAATATGGTTTAATTCAAGATCGAGTCTACGTTTAAAAGCAATATTTTCATTAATGTATATTGCTACACCACCATGTGAATCCAGGGGGCGATCTTTTCTGATTGGCTGGTGAAAACCATTTAAGAGGAGATCACATGATAGGATAGAGTCATTCAGCCATGTTTCGGTAAACGCAATTATGTCAAATTCTCGTAGACCAGTGAAAAGGATGTCTACTTTATGCAATAAGCTTTGAATATTGTAATGCACAAAGGATATGTGTTGTGTCGCTGAGTTACTGCAATTGGAAGCAGAACTATCTGTATCAGTGAATTCAGATAATGTTGGCCCAGGGTTCGGATGTATGTCACCTGATTGTAAAATTAAATATACAAGCCAAAATGCTGTTGTTGCAACAGCAAGGCAGTTAAGGAGCTTTTTCAGAAATATAATATCATCGTATATACGATTTGCTACCCGAAAACATTTACTTGAATGTTCAACTGTATACGATGCGTTCATTGATCTATATATACATATGTATAGTGATATTAGACTGAAAACATTCATCCATACTTGACAGGCAAACAGTAAGTGCATGAGTAAAGGGAAAAAAAGAGGAGCCCTATATATTGTCATGACAGCGTTTCCAGACATATGTTTAGTATTTGACATATTGAAGAGTTCCGATGTAGACAAGATGAGACTGGAACGCTGACATGATTCGTTTGAAATACCTACGCATAGAACTAAATTTTGCGACAAGTGTAAATATTTGATAGCGGTGCTTGCTACAGAACAGACAGAGAAGAAAAGGTATGAAGAACAGTGGACAACTGCTTGAAAAGAAAACAAAGTATAAAAACTAATGCTATGTTTTTAGACAGCATAATGAAGCTGAGTGTATGTGTTTGGGTGTACTATAAAAACATGAGAGGATAATTTACCCGAGAGTGCTAGAGTGATACCGAACGACAGTAACAGTGTCAAAAAGGTATAATAACATGATAGGATATTTTGCCAGAAAAATGCTACAATGATACCGACCGACAGTAACAGTATCAAAAAATTATTAACATGATAGGATATTTTTCTGGAAAGTGCAAGTTATACCGAACGACAATAACAGCATCAAAAACATGTTACTGAGGAGTTCCGGGGAAAAAATATCTCGGAGGAAAAGAGGATGCATACAATTTTTTAATATATTAAGCTGATACTAATAGTACAACGTATAGACAAATAGCCCAATATTTTGTATCAGAACGAAAGGTTTCCATCTACATGTAATATACTAGGAATACTAGAATGGAATTTACTTATTCTATCTTACTAGTGAACAGTACAAGAGGAGTATTTGGTTTAAGCAGGTGTTTCACCAAGATTATATATAGCATATAATATTACGATACAATATAACGTAATGTAGTAGATACTTATACATCAATTATGATAGGTCACGATAATAGCACTAAATATACACAAAAAGATGGTAGTATGTATCGCAATAACCAATACGCGGTTTCCATTTACACGTAACCACATGTAGTACATAAAACTTATACAAGGATTATGATAGGTCACGATAATATGCTAAAATAACCGATAACACAAAATGTAGTCATTTTCACAATAGTTAGATATCTATAAAACTAAGATCTACAACAATGTATCATGGTTGGAGAACTGTTTTCATGTACATAATAGTCAATACAATTGTACTTCAACTAATGTTAAAGTACAAAATACCATGTTGAATAGTGTAAACAGTAGCGTAAATCCCGTGACATTCGTGCTGTTAAATTAGAACAGTATGGTTCAGACTTAAACTGCACAAAAAAGAATAGACCAGTTACATCAATTTATATTTGTCTAGCTCAAATTCGCAGCTGATACGTTTGATCAGGATTCAAGGTGGTTCATCATATATACGATCTGGTGACGGTTATTTATATGGCTCCGATTTTCTTCAGTAACCATTTGCTTTTTGCTCGCATTTACAATTTTCGTTTGACAATTGTTTATGTTTATACCACGAAAAATATGTGACTTTCGATTTCGATTTCTATCAATTTTTCATTATGTCAAAATATTTATCTGTTTACATTTCGTCTGAAGTATATATATGATACTAACATGTATAAAATAATGTGATTATATAAAAGAATGTAGATCTCTACTTATATTAAAAATAGCATTTGTTCCACAAGAATCGGAACCAAACTGGGTAACGAAACTTTCCGACAGTCACCGATATCGGCCGATCTTAGAAAAAAAAACGCGGGAAATGATTATAGTTGTACTACCTTAATATCATACTGAACGCTCTTCGCATACTCTTTCCAACTAAAAATTTGCTCTATCTCGGGTAGAGCAAAAGTACGCCTTGCGCATGCGCGGTAAACCACGCTTATACATGAATATTCGTGTCAAGGTTTTCAGAGAATCGCATCTTAAGAAACTATCAAGAATTTGTTAATCCATCGTTTATTTATTGGTTATAAGAAAAAATTAAACATGCTTTGTCTGCATGAGCAACGATCTACACGATCGGAACATAAATTACAAAAACAATGAAAAAAAACTTATTTCCGAAGAATTCTGTTTATAAAACTTAAACATAGAATAAACAAGCCGGGAAGCTGTCCGTTTGGACCCCAATTACAGAAATTTGGCATCCGTAGCACCAGGTTTACCTTGTCTTATGCGGGTTGAGCCGAGTGGGTACAATTAACCTTGTTATCACTAGACGTATGGTCCACGGCCGTCCATGGCTTTGCGCATGCTCCTAACAAGAAACGATCGTCGAAGTTCAACGACCGATACCGAACGTTGTTAGACAGGGCGCCATGTTGGATTCGCTTAGTGGGTGAGTTATTTGGCTCGACATGTTCAAAAAGTGTTGCACTTTTTATTCGTAAAGTGAACAATAGATACATTGTGTACCTATAAAATGCATATATATAAATTAGAAAGTGTTTCATAGGTTATATTTGGCTATTAAATTGTTCGATGTTGTTTTCGACTGTACGTGACCTATTTAAGCTTAGACTCGGATTTCTAAATAAATCTAGCTGAAACTTGAACGTGTTTTGATTGAAGAAATGTTTCATGAGAACAATAGTAATGTTAAACTTTAACGACTAGTAGGTCGTATTAGTTTATATTCTGTCATACTGTTTAAATCTAGAATCCTGTTTCGCCCCAAGATGTTTCGCCCCAACCGTCCTGGAGTATGGATTACAAAAGGAGGCTAGCAGCCTAGTGTACAACTGTTGAAAGACATTATGAAGATGAAGGTTTAAAGCCTATGTTAGCGCTACCAGTAGCCATAATAGCCATTGGCTACTAAATTAAATGGCTACTAAAATTTATATTTGGCTATTACATTTTTTGGAAAATATTTAAACATGAAGCATATTTTCTGAAAGTATTTCTTTGCAAAATAAAATTTGTTGGCTTCTAGTTAGATTTTTTAGCGCCAACCTAGTAAGCTTATTACTTGAAACTGCAGGTCTAAATTTTGATATTAGCATTTAGTAAATATTATAGTGTTAATGGACCTGTATATTGTCAAAGAGTAGGTACGATATTACAACATGACATAAATTGTCAGTGATATATCAACAACCCAATACAGTTAATCTCCTTTTGCTTGGATTTACCCTGGAAGAAAAGTAAAGGTTGACGAGTTGTTTGACACATAATTGGCTACTTTTTAATCACAATACGTTTTCAGCTGTACAGCGGGAAACTCCAATACATGTCTAAACATTGACTTGACGGTTGTTTTAAGTTACACAACACTAATAAACGATGCAATTGTCAACACACGTATTTGTTGATCTATTCAGTATGTTTGAGTTTCCATCTACATGTTAATGTTTATCTATCTGCTTCACGTTATATTGTCACTTTGAAAATAATGCTTATTTTGAAAATACTTCATTTGAAAGTCCGAACATATATTTTGTAAACTGTACAGTTACAAAACCTTGGGCACTTTCGGGAAATTGAACCCTAATTTCCCTCATGAGGGCATACACTGAAACCATGTCACTATAGCGCTCATTAAAAACTAAAAGCAACAAGACTGTTAAAAGTACCTAAGGCACTTCTTTTGTTTATTAATCTAAATAAATGGCACGTCGATGCCTTGCATAGTTCAATAAATAGCATGCCAATAGATGGCCATTAAACCATAGTCAAAACTGTCATTGCCTTCTGAAAGTTGTCTTTACTAATTATAATTTTCTTAGTAATTATCTTGTATATTAAAATGTTTATGCATGTTGCATCTATTCTAGTGAAATTGATATTAATATAATATAGTAAATGCAAACTCACGAATTAATACTTAATACAATTTTATATAACTCAAATCATTATGTTAGATAATACAAACACACAGATATTTAAGAAATAATTTTCAATATTGTTGTTATTTGGCCATAACACAACGATTGGAGTTCTAATGGTTAGGAATGAAACCACGAGGCCGTTGGCCTGAGTGGTTTAATATTTGGTATGTGGCATCCTCTAGTGGTCCTCTACAAAGATTGTTCAAATTATGCCCCTCAAATGACTTTGAAAATCTTCTCCGAAACCGCACAGCCCAGAGGTGTTGTATTCGGTTGGTAACATTGATATGGATCCTCTACAAAGATTGTTCAAATGATACCCCTGATGTCAAAACTGTCCACGCGCCGGGGTCACATGCATTATATAGACTTAAATAGCAAAATGACTTTAAAAATCTTCTCCTCTGAAACCGCAACGCCTAGAGGTTTCATATTTGGTTTGTAACAATGCATAGTGGTCCTCTACAATGATTGTTCCAATGATGCCCTTGGTCTTAAAGCTGGCTATGCCCCGATGGTTACATGGTTTATATACACTTAAATAGCTAAATTACTTTGAACATTTTCTCCGAAACCGCAAGGCCCAGAGGTTTGGTATTTGGTTGGTAACATTGTATCGGGGTCCTCTACAAAGATTGTTCAAATGATACCCATGGGTCAAAACTGTCCACGCCCCGGGGTCACATGCATTATATAGATGTAAATGGCAAAATTACCGCAAAAATCGTCTCCTCTGAAACGCAAGGCCCAGAGGTTTCATATTTGGTATATAACATTGCATATTGTCCTCTAACAAGATTGTTCAAATTATAACCCTGGGACAAAAACTGACCACGCCCCAGGGGTCACATGGTTTATATAGGCTTAAAAAGCTAATTGACTCTAAAACTCTTCTCCTCTGAGACCGCAAGGCCCAGATGTTTCATATTTGGTTTGTAACATTGTATAGGGGTCCTCTACAAAAATTGTTCAAATGATGGCCTGGGGTCAAAACTGGCCACGCCCCGGGGGTCACATTGTTTGTATAGACTTAAATAGCAAAATAACTTCAAGAATCTTCTTCTCTGAAACCGCATGGCCCATTGGTTTAATATTTGGTATGCAACACTGCATACCTGTCTTCTACAAATATTGTTCCAATATGATGCCCCTGTGGTCAAAACTGGGATGCCTGAAACTCAGGTGAGCGACATAGGGCCATCGTGGCCCTCTTGTTATCCAGTCTCTACCAAACTTGCACAGTGTGTGTATGACCATATAATCTCGGACGGGATCGTTGTTCTGGGCCAGATCACACCATTCACACTAGAGTTATTGCCCCTTTTTCATGCAAAATAATGAACAAATGCCTTTTTTAACATAAGACTTTATTTTCCATCCACTCTTAATCAAACTTTCACAGTGTATGATCATCAGATCTCAAAAGTCGCCAGAAATGGGCCGGATCGTATTTCAAACAACGGAGTTTTTCTCCTTTGTTTATGAAAAAATATTCAAAAATGAACATTATTTAGGATAGAGACTTCATTTTTCATCCAATCTTCACTACTCTTACACATTTTGTCCATGACCAAGATATTACAGTTGAAATCGAATATAAGCAATATCGGACCAGAAACATGGGAGTTATTGTCCTTTGTTTGTGAAAACAATATGCAAAAATGGACATTATTCAGGGTAGAGACTTCATTTTTTATCCAATCTTAATCAATCTTGCACAGTTTGTCTATTACTTTCAGATTACAGGTCACGTTAAATATAAACAAAATCGGGCCAGAAACACAGAGGTTATTGCCCTTTTTTGTGAAAAAAAATACAAAAATGAACATTATTCAGGATTGAGACTTCATATTCCATGCAATCTCACAATCTTGCACAGTGTGTCTATGACCATAAAATTGAAGGTGATTACATTTGATTTCCAGCAGTTGCAAACTTTGCATTAATTTATTTGTGCATGCAACATTGATGGCGTCAGAGCCTGAATTAAGATAATTTATCATTATTGGACAGAAAATTATCAAATAAAAAGCAAAACTTGACCTTATAGCACAGTCATTGCAAGTATCGCCTTGCAACTAGTCCTCCAAAACTGTGTGCGAAAAAGACATAAAATCTACTGTTTCACCATTTTCCAGAATTGTCACTGACTCAATGAAAAAGGGTGAAAAAACACCGCACATTCACTACTCATCTCGTACGTTAGTAGCTTAGTTAGCCCATTGCACTAACCGACGTTTTAAATCAAATCGATCCTATCCCCCTTTGCATGTTGTTCAGATACCTTAATTTTCAAACCTGTCACAACAGTATGGTCTTCATCTGTACCAGTTCTGAGGTGAGCGCGTTGGGCCATCATGGCCCTCTTGTTTTTAAATCTAATTCAGTAATCAACGAATATGGTATGAAAACAGTGTTTAAAAGTGAATCTTTACATGTGGATATCCATCTGATTTGTGAAGTTATTTTTTTGCCATAGTGATACATATTTAGAATTGGGACGTAGGCTTTTACAGGCCTCAACAATATATGGCCACAAGCACTCACTATGCTTCAAATCGACATAATTTGTCAAATACTTCATACTATTACCGTTTCCACAAAAATAGTTATTTTTTAACAATATTGTGTAAACCAACCTGGGGGGGGGGGGGGCAGCCAAGGAAAGGACAACGTGCAGCACCCTGTCACATGATATTGGTCAAATTCAGCACCACTTTTTGTATAAGGTGTGCTTATGATATACCAGTATTGAGGTTTTGAGTACCACATTTTAATTTTAATTATTTTAATTGTATTTCAGCTGGTGATATATTATTATCCATTTAACAAGGATTGTGTCAAAACCCAATATAAGTTATGTTAGATCGGTAGAACGTGTTGATGTATTCATTTATAAAGTAATACGATGTTTAAAACTGTACATTTCAAAACAATCTAACAACTGTATTGCTTTTACTAACATGTATATTAAATTTATGTCGTTCAATTTTGTGTAGATATATACTTTTGTATATACACTGTTATTAAGTAAAGCAATAAACTGGGCAACCCAATAAACTGTCAATCTGCAAAAGCAAGTAAATATGATGCACTATCCTTTTAAGTTACCATGTACCATGTGTTGTCATTGTTTCTGGGTGATTGAATTTGGTTAACCATTTTTGTGCAGTTCAGAGCTGGCCTAGCAGATTTTCCAAACAATGTATGTCAGATTACTGCACTGTTTCATAATAAATTGTCCGCATGTTGACAACTTCTATTAACTTTCGGCATAATTAGCTGAATACTCATCATTAATCGATGTCTACTTATCATTGTTTCATCACTATTATTTAAAAAGTTGTTTTATCACTATCATTAAAAAAGTTAAATATGTTGATTCATATTTCTTGAAACGGAAGGCATCATGTATTATTTCTTTATAGAGTGAATGTACCCAGTCATTCCAAATACTGCTGCTGACCAATATTGCAGTTTTAGAATATGTGAATAAATTATTAAATTATACTTAATTAAGTTAATTATCTGTTCTTCATTTTATTGTTAAATTGTGTTCTTTACAGAACAAAGTTTTAAATTATTAAGTTACTTTTGCCAAATTGTTAATTGAACATTTTAAGCTGTTTACTTCCATATCATGTTTCAATTTAGGTTGTCACAGAGTACACTTATGCCTTAGCAGAAAAAAGCACGAAAAGAAGTGATATATGAGGTAAACTGCCACTACATGTGCTTTATATATGATTATGACCATTATGTAGTAGCTAGTTTTGCATTCATATGCAGGTAAAACACTAATGCACTAACCACATATTCAATTTTTAGCTCACCTGAGCATCAAGTGCTCAGGGGCTAGCTATTGTGGTCAGTCACTGTATGGCGTTCGTCGTCTAGTCTTTGTCATTAACATTTGCTTCAAATGACTTCTCAAAACCGCTGGCTGGATATAAACCAAACTTGGCAGGAATGTTTGTGGGGTGTCAATTGAATGTAGGATATGAAAAACTCTGGTTGCCATGGCAAACAAAAGCCTAAAAAACCCAAAACCCTTTAAATCTTCTCAGAAACCGCCTGCAGTTTCAAAGTAATTTCATAAATGTTAATTTGGCGTCCATCTGCATCAATGTTTATTCAGTCTTGCCTTAACTTGCACAGTTTGTGTGTGACCATAAGATTTGAAAAGAAGCCAAAGATGGGCAAGTTTGGTACACAAACACTGGAGTTTGGGCCGCTTATTGTTTTTGAAAAAAAAAAAGTCTTTTCCTTAATTGAGACTTCATTTGTCTTCTAATTCTAACCAAACTTCACAGCTTGTCTGTGACCAAAAGATCTCTACAGAAGCTAACATTTGGCCAGATTTGACCACAAACACAAGTTATGCCCCCCTTGTGTGTGAAAAAATGCAAGATTTGCCTTTTCCTTTATAGAGACTTCTTTTTCTTCCAATTTGTATCATTCTTACACAGTTTGTATGTGACCTTAAGATCTCATCAGAAGTCACCAATGGGCTAAATTAGGTCACACACACAACTTTTTCCATATAACAAATTGTTACACATTGTATTATTCATCAACTCTTAATCAAACTTCTTCATATTTTGTAGGACCATATGATCTCAGCAAATGCAACATCTGGGCCAAAGAGATCAGGCCACAAACACTGGAGTTATTGCTCCTTAATTAGGAAAACGTATCCACAAATAGACTTGTTGCTAGACAAGGACTTATTTTTTCACCCAGCCTGGACAAAATCTGGATCAAAAGAACCTATGACAAATTTGAATATAGATGGGTAGATGGCAATACACTCAACTATTTGGAACACGCCGATAAACATGGCATGAACTTTGCACAGCCGCGGCTGTTATCTTTTTCAGAACTTAGGTTATTCAACCTTGTTAACTAGGTTGCTTTTGGAGTTCTTGGGTATAAGGTAAAGATTAAATCAACCAAAAAATTATAAAAAGAACAACCAAAAATAGAGCTTGTTTGGGCAATAACTTCGCAACCCTTGATCATAAGTTCATCAAACTAGTTTGACCATGCGTAGTAAAGTATCGCTATTGATAATTGAGTCCTTTGGTAAATGGTCAATACCAAACTGACCAAAAGTTGTGAAACCTTGTTGATGGTATAAGTATGGAACCCTTATGCCCGGGTTCATAAAATTTGGTAGGTAGTGAGTTATGACTACAACTAGATCCCTATTGATTATCTGGTCATTTTGTCAAGGTCAAACTGACCAAAAGTTGAATAGATGTGTTTAATTTTACTTTTCATCCTTACAAATGTGTTTAAGGGGGACATACCTGTTTATAAACAGTTCTTGTTGGCACCTAGTTTTATTGTGAATGTGTCTCGTTTTGTCTCGTTCACAGCTATTAACAATTTGTTGCTTTACATGCAATTCACATTTGGATTGGACCCTTGAAATTCCCATTCTAACCTGACAGCAATGTTTATCATAGCTTTTGAGAGTAACTTTAGCCAGTTCAGCAGAAAAAGTTTCATTGAATTGTTTATCATTGATGATACCTGCTGATTACTAATTAGTTAATGTATTATTTTCTCCGTTTTCTTGCTTTTTTAAGAGATTTTTTTCAAACACATTTATTAGTGAAACATTCTTAACAGTATCAGTTTTACTCCCTTTCTTATCCCATAGCTCTCAATATAGTGCATGTAGTGTTCATTTATTTTTCACTACTATGTTTGTTAATTCAATTGTTGTACAGAATACGCAAATAGTTTTAGTATGCACTGTACATATATTTGCAGTGACCAGACAGAAGACGGTCCAGGGCAGACATACTACATAGACAGTGTCATACACCCTGAAGGTATGGGCTGGTCAACATAGGAATGGCTTTATTGTTTAATTTTGGTGTCGAAAAATAAGTGCTACTATTTCGAAATCTGAATTTCCCACATAAAATATGTAACATGCTATGAATTAGAACTGTGTTTGCTAATGTCAAATAACTGGTATAAGTTCTTTCTCATGCTCATTATGAAAACCGGAAATTAATGTTTATCTTGCGATGTGTTCCCAAGGGGGGGAGGCAACATCTTGCGTACAAACTCACATAGCTCAAATATCAAAGGTCATGTTGCCACAAAATGGCAACAGGAAATGCACATAGATCAAAGGACAGTCTCACGTTTACTTTTTTTTAGTACTACATGCTATATATGTTGCCCTTGAGTTTCTTGTTCATTGGATTGGACATTTTTACCACCATTAGGCCATACCAATTTGATTCTATGTTTAGCGTCCTCGGGCTGGTAGGTTTTTGGATGCCTGAACGAAAAAACAAACACATTTGACAATGTGAAAAATTGAGTTGAACAGCATATAAAAATGGGAAAAAAATGACTTGCAGGTGTTCTTACCAATATTAAAAAAAAATGCCTTATTATATAACAGTTCACTACCATGAATTACAGAATAAGTTGACTCAATGCTTTTTCCTGCCTGTTTGGTAGGTTTTGAAAACTCAAGGGGTAGCTAAACATAGAATCAAATGTGTATGATTCGGCATCATTCCACTTGGTGTTCGTTCACAATGTTTAGTGCATGGCATGTTAAAACATTTCTTCATTTCATTGGTACAAATAGAAAAGTGTTTTTAAAAAGCCTTAAAAAAGGATTTAAACTCTAGATTTGTCACAGACATGGATTCCCCCACCTGCCATGTTTGGACACAGACAAAGGGTATGTCGCAAACACTAGATCAATGATGAAGTTACAGTCTCGACAAGCTGGGTAATGCCCATATTTGACCTTTGACCTCTCAAGTGCGACCTTGACCTATGAGCTAGGGACACCCGTGTTGCGCCCCTCACCCCGTCGCCACACGGTTATCATTTGTGGCAAGTTATTTTTAAATTGCCTGATAAATGAAGTTACACTCCGGACAAGCTGTATTATGCCTATACTTGACCTGTAAGTGTGAAGTTAACCTTAGAGCTAGGGACACAGATGTTGAGCGTGACACGCCATCTCCACACGGGGATCATTTGTGGCGAGTTATTTTGAAATTGCCTGATAAATGATGAAGTGACAGTCTGGACAAGCTGTTATACAGTATTATGCCCGTCTCTCACGGTGATCATCTGTGGCAAGTTATTATAAAATTGTCTGATAAATGATTAATTTACAGTCTGGACTAGCAGTATTATTCCAATTTTAACCTTTGATCTCTAAGAGTGACAGTGACCTTTGAGCTAAGACACAGTGTTGTGCGCGACACACCGTCAAGTTATTTAAAAATAACCTGATAAATGATAAAGTAACAGTCCGGACAAGATCGGATGCATGCACAGGACGTCCGAACGGACGGACAAGTGCACTGCTTAATGCCTCCCACTTTGTGGAGGCATATAAATATTGTCAGGAACCAATGGCAAGTTTAAGGACTGTTTTCGCAGAAATGATCCTTGTGGGATACTCGAGGTCAATACCGAGCCGAGTCAATGTATGTTTAGAACTAAATTGAAAACTTTCAATCTTGTGTAAAATAATTGGATCAGTTGAAATAAAAACACATGGACAATGTTCGCTTGGGCCACAACAAATTGATCAGTTGTTCTACGGATTTTGTCCAAAACAAATTGGAGCGAGCGAGCGAAATAAAAATAAAAATATTTTTTTTCCATTTTCGATAAAATCGGAGGCGAGCGAAAAGCGCAAAATAAAAAAAAATCCTATCATGACCATAGTGTTTAAAAATGACTCCCAAATGCCATCATAACTTGATATCTTGTCAATAATTTCTTCTTCTTCTGCTCTGTTCCATAAATTGTTGTCAAAATCAATCGATATGTAATAAACTAAGCAACTAATTTCTCCATTTCTTCTTGAACCATGTCCTGCAAAGGGTTTTGTGCAACAAGTCTTCAATAGTGATTCTGCTATTAAATTAACGACCGGCAGTCAATACTAAATAGCCATATCTTAACTATAAGAAAGTAGACCTTATACAAGGTAATTGTCATTATCAAAATATATACTTGATACACCAAGTCATTCACTACCAACAGTTTAATAACATGAATATGAAATGTCATACAATAAACCACTACCAACAGTTTAATAACATGAATATGAAATGTCATACAATAAACACAAAACAATTTAGGAATCACTAGTATAAGATCTGTATCTTTAAATGACACGACGAAACAACTGGACGCCACCATTTTTTTAAACCGTAAACCAGGACTCACACTGGCTCTTATTTTTCTTGAGCCATTTTTTTTTATCGACTCGCAACATCGTTGCGTGTTTCCATGTCAGGGAATAGTTATATCTTACTGTTTTAATTGCTATACAATTATACTTCACTGTGCTGTATTATATTAATTAATTATGGCATTAACAAAAGCATTAGTATACTTCGATTTTTATATTTAACATTTTTCTTAATTGTTCATTGCAGTAAACTTGGATAATTATATTTTATTTAAACATACACTCTTAAACTATCTACAAGATGTTAACAAATATATCCATAAATAAATTAAAATTAATAACTAACATCATGACTTGGCTTGCCCTGTTAAATGTACCTTAATATATAAAGGCTGAACAAAATGTACACCAAACAGATGCGTTGAATTTATAACATGGACATGTCAGAAACAACTTATATGTGTGGATATTAGAAGTAAGAAATCAAGGACAAACCACTGGTCAAAACTGTCCGAAATGTAAACATACCCGATAATCAGTCCATTTGACATAATCCAGACATCCAATTTCACACATCCTTTATCAACACGATAATCCTTTAATTAACTGTTAATTAACTGCTGATATTACGAGAGCTTGCTAGCAATCATCTGTAATTAGGCAATGAATGCTGACAAACAGCTCGTTGTGTTTTCACAAGTTTGATAAAACATGATAAGAAATTGTTGAGTTGAAATTGCCGAGCTGTGCCAGACTGGCTGTTGGCGATTAAAGGTCTGTGTCATAAATTATGTGCTCTGGACATTAACCAGTCGCCGCAAAGTGCCTTATTCACGTCTATATCAGTACCAATTGCTTGTTATGATTTGGGTATACCACGAAGACGGCGTTTAACGTAAAATGAGACTCATTGATGAAAAATTCATTTAAAAAAAATCGGATGCGGGGCAAACTTTTAGGTGCGGGCGCAAAATTAAAAAAAAAAAAAAAATTCGATTTACGATTTTAAGGTGCGGCAAATCCGACGAACATCTGATCAATTTGTCGTGGCCTTGTTTCCCTCAAATCTACAAAATTCCTTAAATCAGTTCAGTTCACTAAAAACAGGGCAACTCTGGGTAGCTTTTCACAATTGTCATTGCAGCACTTTGCGTACAGTCGCGTGAGCAATGTATAGCCGGTATTCACAGAACTCCCAAGGAAAATTAAAGTGGAAATTTTAGAAAAGAATGTTCTATGTAAATACATGTGTCCTCACGTGCGTTATGTAAGAAAATTGTATTAATTATTTTCTAAATTAAACAAATTTAGTTTAAATTATAAATAAAACAACCACATACTTAAGATATTTAGTTTTTAGACATTTACTTGATGGAAATAGTTTAAACAATTTGAATCAATTGATTTTGTACTTCTTTCCCTAAGTATACTAATCAGAGAACAAATATCAAGCTCCTGTTACAGGTTATAAGTCCGGGAAATGGGTACACTATTGCGATTATCATTGTGTATAGGAAGTTTATTTATTGCTGCAATCTACCACTACCAGTAAACAAAAATGCTAATTATGACATTAGCCTTAAAACCATGGTTTACATGTGTCATAGTCGTTGAAATATCCATTTTTTTGTAAGTCATTATATACAAAAATTCTTAAGTTGTCCATGCTTGATATGACCTTTAAATTACTTTCAATGCAAACAATTAAGTGCTAAAATATGTTTTAAAACATTTATATTGTTTCCTTTCAGTGTTCGTGGCGACTGGTGATCAAATCAAGAAAAATCAACGGCTGTTGCAATGATCTGTATGTTGAAGATATGAATAAATTGATTGATGATGTTATATTTAAGTTGCATTAAGTATAGAACTTTATTTCACTACCGACTTGTATTTGTTTTAAATACAAGTTTTAAAATGACCACATAATGTTTGACAAAACGGACTACACATGAACACAAACGATTAAGTCACTGCCTGTATTTTTCCCGTCTTGAAAGTGTTTGAAAAATACTCTTGTCATATAGCCTCATTTTAAGTAAATAACTAAATATGATTTTTACATACTGACCGGAGGCCTTGAAGTCAGTATCAGTTATCAGTATCTTTTCATGTTCAAGATGAACTTCACAAACCAACCGAGTCAATAAAATAAACAACACATGTTAAGGATGTTTGTTAATAAACTGAATGTTGCAAGAAAAAAATGACACTCGACAAAATTTAACCGTATGACAAGATATGGCGCTTACATGCGCAATTAACGCTCAAGGGTGGTATTCACAAAGCATCTTAAATGTAATTTTTATCCTTATCCTTTAATCGATAAGTTTCCTCATTTGTATTACTCTGTATTAAAAGGTGAAGAACGAAATATCAATTTTAAATGATACTATTAAAATGTAATTTGTGAATTCAATAAACAAATATATGTGCAACATTTTTTTACACTCTAGTGAAATATTTTAAGATACTATTTGAGTTTTTCTGGAATACCGCTCCCGAAAATCAAGAAGCAGAATATATAAAATTAAGGTGCGGATTTAAATTTGGCAATAAAATCAACTTTGTGTACAAAGGAAAACGAAAAGCAGATTCAAAATCATCTAAGACTGTTAAAAGTGTTAATATGCAGAAATTCTTTATTTGTATTATTGAAACGTCAGTTAATTAGGCAAAGCATTGAATTTCGGACTGAATGAACATTTTCCACCATTGATTGATTTTGCATTTACTTTGATAATTTCTGGTCCGTGTGTACAATTACCGCATACAACAGAACGTATGTGGGGTGCAAGTGTTTTGTTTCTTGAAAGATCAAATTCGATTTATTAACTTGTGTATTGAAAAGCTGTATAATTTGTTCAATTGGTGAAAGGCGGAAAAGAGCAACACCAATAGAATCAATGCATTATTTTTTAAATTTAATACTTCGAAAAAACGACGCTACATTTATATTATTTACGACACAAGATAACGCCACCTTTTTATTGTAATTATTTATCAGGACCGTCATAATGTCAAACATTATGTGGTACTCCGTATCCTGTATCTTCGGCCTATGGCCTTGATCTACTACTAATAAAGTTGAAGTTGTAAGGTACAATTAATGGTTGGCTTCTTTCAACTGGCCTCTTGCCATTTATGGTCTTCATATATTAAAGAATAAGCTGCTGTCCATCGATCGAAGCAGGGACCTATAGATTGAAGCATTCTGAAATTGAGCTGAATTGAAATGCCCGTATAAATATAGTCTTCCTTAGTATAGAAACAATTGTATGCACCCTATATGATGACTAGTGAACTGAGATTTCACAAAAATATTTTTTTTATTATAAATACACGCTTCGAATACATGAGCACGTCAGCACTAATGAGGCGGTGAAGAATTTCAGTGCTTTGATTAGTTCAATAAAGTTGCTTTACAAAATCCATTCTACAGTAATTCTAATGCATTTATTACACTCATATTTAGACCGAAATCCATTTTTATGGCATAAAGTGTTCGTTCCAAAGCATACAAACATTATTTCTAGCACGTTCTCTTCTCAGATACGCATTCTGGAATATTATCCGAATTAATGTTATCCGAAAGTACTTAATATAGAAATTTACAAACAACGAAAAAAAACTGGTATAATTACATTTAATTATAACATAATCAAATTTTATGTTAAACACAAGAGAAAGGACTAGAATAAAACAACCTGGTTTGCTGCAACAGCTCTAAAACTTCGTTTCACATGTGAAGGTTACACTACACTAAATTATTAAGATATCGTGACGTATGTAGTAGGAATCCAGAGTTGCATTTTCCACAATATTCAAACATTCATACGGGTCATTCAGGAAGTATATGACTAAAGTATCCCCGTTAAATGAAAATATCCAGCCTTGCAAGTGTCTTGGCTTCAAGAAAACACGTTTCGCGGAGTTATGCCCGCTACACGACTATTTCCCATTTGACTTCACAAATAATAAGTGCAACGACCAATTACCAAATAGATATCCCCGCTACTCGGCCATCTTCCATATAACGGAAAAGATACGTCATACGATGGAAAATTTCCTTGTGAATACTAGGAGATATCCCAGTCGAACGACTATTTTCCATGTACATACATAACTGAACAGATACGCAGTGCATTGGATAATTGCCTTGTAGATAGATATTTCCTCTACATGACCAACTCAAGTAATACTGAACATATACGCAGTGCATTGGAATATTGCCTTGTAGATATACTAGTATATCCCCGCAACACGACCGACATCCGCTATATTGAACAGATATGCAGTGCATTGGATAATTGCCTTGTAGATAGATATCCCTGCTACACGACCGACTGCCGCTCAATTGAGCAGATACGCAGTGCATTGTATAATTGCCTTGTAAATAGATAGCCCCGTTACACGACCGACTCCCGATATATTGAGCAGATAGGCAGTGCATTGGATAATTGGGATGTAGATAGATAGCCCCGCTACACGACCGACTCCCGCTCAATTAAGCAGATACGCAGTGCATTGGATAATTGCCTTGTAGATAGATGACCCAGCTACACAACCGACTCCCGCTGAATCGAGCAGATAGGCAGTGCATTGGATAATTGTCTTGTAGATAGACGGTTCCGCTACACGACCGACTCCTGCTATATTTAGCAGGTACTCAGTGCATTGGATAATTGCCTTGTAGATACATATCCCCGCTAAGCGACCGACTCCCGCTACATGTATCGAGCAGATATGCAGTGCATTGGATAATTGCTTTGTAGATAGATAGCCCCTCTACACGACCGACTCCCGCTTTATTGAGAAGATACGCAGTGCATTGGATAATCGATTTGTAGATAGATAAGCTCTCTACACGACCGACTCCCGCTATAGTGAGCAGATAGGCAGTGCATTGGATAATAGCTTGTAGATAGATAGCCCCACTACACGACCGACTCCGCAATATTGAGCAGATACACAGTGCATTGGATAATTGCCTTGTAGTTAGATAGCCCTGCTACACGAACGAGCCCCGCTATATTGAGCAGATACGCAGTGCACTGGATAATCGTCTTGTAGATAGATAGCCCCGCTACACGACCGACCCCCGCTATACTGAGCAGATATGCAGTGCATGGGATCATTGCCTTGTAGATAGATAGCCCCGCTATACCACCGACTCCCGAAACATGTATGTTTATTGAGCAGATACGCAGTGCATTAGATAATTGCCTTGCAGATATATATCCCCGCAACACGACAGACTCCCATACTACTGAAAAGATACACTGCTATTTATAATTCCTTAATAAGAATTTGTCTTAATGCATTACCTGACAAAAGCAACAGCGGTTAACAACTTTGGCAATGTGTTGCGTGCAGTATCTTTTATGCAGTCCTCTAACTTAAAGGAACGAGACTCGATTTTCTACATACCTGGTATGATATGTATGGCATATATCAACGTACGGACGTACTTGTATAGTATGATATGTTATGTTATGCTATGCTATGCGTGTATGTATGTACGTACGACCTCGGCAATATGTTGCATGCGTGTATGAATGTATGTGTGTCTATGTGTATGAATGTATGTATGTACAGACGTTCACATGCGTGTACGTCGTACGCACAAATCAACAAACACAATAATAAATAGCAATTAATTTATTTTGTGTATTTTAATATATGATGCTTTTAATACATGTACACATATTAAACTAAGCAAAATAACATAACATGTTTTCGTTTAAATATGAAATGCAAGTGCATCTATAAAATGTTCAGTGTAAAAAAGAGCAGTTATTTTTATCACAAATGAACTCGTGAATTTGTAACTAAATTCTTGTACACTTTTCAAGAATCAAAACATTATAGAATATACTCAACTTGCGAGCATATCACAATACATATGGTTTTTACATAGAAGATAAATATATTTAACACGAGCATATTCAAATGGCTTTTGGGAACAAAAAGAATAAGACATAATAAATAAAACGATGGCACCTGGAAAAATTGCATCAAAATTTAAAGTGGCAGTCCTCAGCGTTAATTTACACGCCGCTCTGAGGCGATAATTATTAGGACACTGGAACACAATCCTGTTTGATGTAATTATAATTCTACAAAACATGTACAAAAGTATGTTGATTTATGAAAAATGCTAGCAATCCGCAATAAAGGACAAGCATTATTTTTTATTTTTTGAATGGTGTTTTGTTTTCGTTTTGGAATCTGTCATAATTTTTAAGTTGTAGAATTTCAAATATGTCAATACAACTATGTTATACAAATGATGTGGTAAAACATTAAACTACTGAAGTTTCATGAAATTGACGCCTTTTAATATAATTGGCCCTACTGCACCATACAGAACAGTAAGTTTTAAGTCTCCACCACCAACTATGACAATCATCAAAGGTCACAATTGCTATATAAAAAATAAATATTGAACAAGTGTGTTAAATTATTGATTTCTCTGATGTAAATTCAATGTGGAATATAAAAAAATGAGTTTGTAACTGTTTCTTCATATTGATTAAGTTCTTATTGTACTGATTTGCAACAATGCAACTTAAAAGAATACCTGATTAAATGTTATAGTACGTTTTCCATACCAGATCTTACTCCAACACAATTTCCAAACGGATGAATACAATAAAATTCTACACAAATACAACTTTGTATGTAAATTTCAGATGCAACACATCATCCCTTATACAAGTTATAATCGAACAACATAATATGTTAATAATGTATACAAAATAAGATGTCAATCAGCACATATATACGAGTTCAATATTAAACAAGATTCTGTGTTTGATAAACACACATGCCCTCGGTTGGTGCTGGATAGCCCATTTCTTAGTCCAAATTAGGTCCAGGTCAAAGTAAGGTTGGGGGATATGTGTGGATATGGCACGGTCATTAGTAACAACTTTGTAAATATCCAAGTGTTGTAGTAAGCGGTGTAGGTGCTAGACGAAACGGTAAAATCTAGTTAACCATGACATGGCACTTTTGAATTATTACTAGTCCAAATTAGTTCAAGGTCAAGGTCAAAGTGAGGTTGCGTGATATAGGTGGATTGATGATGGCCATAAGCAACAACTGTGTAAGTATCCAAGTGATGTAGCAAGCGGTGTTGGTGCAAGAAGAAATCATAAAAACAAGTTCATCAAGAAACAGCCCATTTGGATTATTCTAAGTGCAAATAAGGTCAAGGGCCAGGGAAAAGTGATGTCGGGTGATATGGGTGGATTGGGGATCTTCATAAGCAACAACTGTGTAAGTATCCAAGTACTTTAGTAAGCAGTGTTGGTGCTAGACGAAACGGTAAAATCTACGTAACCTTGTTACGGACGGACGAACGGAAGAACAGACGGACAGGACAATCACTATATGCCTGCCGCATCAAGATGCCGGGACAATAAAAAGAGCAATACTACTATTCGGGTGACGTGTGGGAGTCATTTTGTTGAATAGTTGATCACTTTTGCACCTTGCTTTGCTGAATAGTTGATCACTTTTGCACCTGGTTATGTTGAAAATAGTTAATCTCTCCTGCACTTGGTTATGTTGAATATTTGACCGCTCCTGCACCTGGTTATGTTGAATAGTTGATCATTCCAGCATCTGGTTATGTTGAATAGTTATTCACTTCTGCACCTGGTTATGTTGAATAGTTGACGCCTCCTGCACCCGCTGGTTATGTTGAATAGTTGGTCACTCCTGCACCTAGTTATGTTGAATAATTTACCACGCCTGCAACTGGTTATGTTCAACAGTTGATCACTCCTGCACCTGGTTATGTTGAATATTTGACCACTCCTGCACCTGGTTATGTTGAATAGTTGATCACTCCTGCATTATGTTATGTTGAATAGTTGATCACTCATGCACCTGGTTATGTTGAATAGTTAACCACTCATGCACCTAGTTATGTTGAATACTTGACCACTCATACATCTGGTTATGTTAAATAGTTGACCACTCCTGCACCTGGTTATGTTGAATATTTGACAACTCCTGCATCCAAGTTATGTTGACTAGTTGACCACTCCTGCACCTGGTTATGTTGAATATTTGACCACTCCTGCACTTGGTTAGATTGAATTGTTGATCACTCCTGCACCTGGTTATGTTGAATATTTGACCACTCCTGCACCTGTTTATGTTGAATATTTGATCACACCAGCACCTGGTTATGTTGAATAGTTATTCATTTCTGCACCTGGTTATGTTGAATAGTTGACCACTCCTGCACCTAGTTATGTTGAACAGTTGACCCCCTCCTGCAACTGCTGGTTATGCTGAAGAGTTGATCACTCCTGCACCTAGGTATGTTGAATAGTTGACCACGCCTGCACCTGGTAAAGTTGAATAGTTGATAACTCCTGCACCTGATTATGTTGAATATTTGAGCACTCCAGCACCAGGTTATGTTGAATAATTGACAACTCCTGCACCCAGTTATGTTGACTCGTTGGTCACTCCTGCACCTGGATTTGTTGAATAGTTGATCACTCCAGCACCACGTTATGTTGAATAGTTGACCATTCCTGCACCTGGTTATGGTGAATATTTGACCACTCCTGCACCTGGTTATGTTGAATACTTGACCACTCCTACATCTGTTAATATTGAATAATTGACCACTCCTGCACCTGGTTATGTTGAATATTTGACAACTACTGCATCCAAGTTATGTTGACTAGTTGATCACTCCTGCACCTAGTTATGTTGAATAATTGACCACTCCTGCACATGGTTATGCTGAATAGTTGATCACTCCAGCACCTGGTTATGTAGAATATTTGACCTCTCCTGCAACTGGTTATGCTGAATAGTTGATCACTCCAGCACCTGGTCATGCTGAATAGTTATCCACTTCTGCACCTGGTTAAGTTGAAAAGTTGACCATTCCTGCACCTGGTTATGTTGAATAGTTGACCCCTCCTGCATCTGCTGGTTATGTTGAATATTTGACCACTCCTGCACCTGGTTATGTTGAATTGTTGATCACTCCTGCACCTGGTTATGTTGAATATTTGACCACTCCTGCACCGGGATATGTTGAATATTTGACAATTCCTGCATCCAAGTTAACTAGTTGATCACTCCTGCACCTGGTTATATAGAATATTTGACCACTTCTGCACCTGACTATGCTGAATAGTTGATCACTCCAGCACCTGGTTATGTTGAATATTTGACCACTATTGAACCACCAGGTTATGTTAAAAAGTTGACCACTCCTGCATCTGGTTATGTTTAATAGTTGACCACTCCTGCACCTGGTTATTCTTTAAGTTACCGGTGTTCATCCATGGATTTCTTTCTGGTCTGTAAACATTAAGATAGATAAATGTTAATGTTTTCAACATCTATACATCTTCATTTAATTTTTTTTATCTTATTTCTGTTGTCAGCTGACATATAAAATATTACAAGGCTATTTTTCCCTATAAAACTGGGACCTTTAAACAGTATTTCAAAAGCAAAAGACAAACCCCTCATTTCTGACTATTTATTAAAAGTTTATAGTGCTGAAACCAGAAACAAAAGAATACATAATAAATCAATTTCACATGTTTGATAGACACAATTTAAGGCAATGATCATCAAGCTGTCATAGGAAAATGCGCTCACCGATTTAAAGTATTTCAGTGAATACAGTGGACTAGGCATAAATCTTTCTAAATACAAGGCTGAGTAATGGCAATTAAATCATCAGATGCTGAAGTTCATGCCAATATTATATTCCAAGTTTCATGTGAATTAATTATGTTGTTTTGAAGTTATAAGAATTTTGAATATTTTTTTTTTCCAAGTTCAGATGCAAATTTTAATGCCAGTGCAAGTAGAAAATATCACTATTATTAAAACAGTTAAGCTAAAAGACACATTTGATCTAATATCAAATTTTTGTTCTAAATTTTCACAGCCAAAGTTGCAAAGGCTATAAGCTACAAATGTGAAGTATGTTTTGCTTTCACATTTCCCCAATTATTAAAAACAATTGTAAACCATCAAAAGATTTTCATCATCGAAACCACAGACATGTAGAAGCTTGTTGGTTTGCTGAACAATATCTTGCTCTACCAATGTAGCTGTAACACTATCAGCTGAGACTCCATAAAACATACAAAGCTTATATAAGACAGATACAATAAAAATAAATATTTGTACAAAC
Organism: Congeria kusceri; assembly: GCA_027627225.1. Classification (NCBI taxonomy): domain Eukaryota; kingdom Metazoa; phylum Mollusca; class Bivalvia; order Myida; family Dreissenidae; genus Congeria; species Congeria kusceri. Next base: position 45,496,314 of record CM051024.1, read on the forward strand.
ACCTGTATTTAATGCAAACAGAATTACTATTATGTTGTACGCAATCAAAGTTGCCCCAATCTTGTTGAAATGATGTTGAACATGTAGCTATGTTTTTGGAAATTTAATTAAAAACAAGATTCTTTGTTTTATAAACACATATTCCCCCGGTTGGTGCTGGACAGCCCATTTCTTAGTCCAAATAAGGTCAATGTCAAAGTGAGGTCGGGTGATATGGGTGGTTTGGAAATGGTCATAAGTTACAACTGTGTAAATATCCAAGAGTTGCAGTAAGCGATGGTGTTTCTAGACGAAACGGTAACATCTAATTAACCAAGAAATGGCACTTTTGAATTATTATAAGACCAAATTAGGTCATGGTCAAGGTCAAAGGGCGGTTAAGTGATATGGATTGATTGAGGACGCCATAGGCAACAAGTGTGTAAGTATCCAAGTGTTGTAGCAATCAGTGTTGGTGCAAGACGAAACTATGAAATCTAGTTAACCAAAAATCAGCCCATTTGAATTATTCTAAGTGCAAATTATGTCATGGTCAAGGTCAAAGTGTGGTTGGGTGATATGAGTGGTTTAGAACGGTCATAAGTAACAATTGTGTAAATATCCAAGTGGTGTAGTAACGACGAAATGGTATCTCTGGTTAACCAAGAAAAGTGCGGTCGGGTGATCGGGTGATATGGGTGGATAGAGACTGGTCAGAATGAGTGAGTATCCAAGTGTTGTAGTAAGCAGTGTTGGTGCTAGACAAAACAGTCGAAATTAACTTAACCTTGTCACGGACGCACAGACGGACGGATGGACAGCACAATCACTGTATGCCTCCTGCATCAAGATACCGGGGGCATAAACATATTATATTATGGCATTAAACTGTCATGAAACATTTAATACACCCATTGTATATGCATATAAGTGGACGATCAAATATGCAACAGGTGAATTTAGCCAATGCAGAGTATCGGCAGTATTGATTCGCATCGCAATATTGCAAGCAGAGTTTAAAAGTAGGGCTACGAAAGCTGCTCTTGATTTTCTTTACTTAACTAAATACACCGTGCACCGTAACATTTGATGTCGAAATGTTTACAAGAAGCAACAGGAAATAACACTTTTCCAGAACAGGTCAAACAGTCCTTGGAGCACAATAATTTATTGGTATTATTCCAGGACCCTTTGTGTGAATATATTGGTTAGCTACATATAATTAATGTTGATGTGTAAAAGCTTAAAAGTGTAAATAAGGTTTGCCTATGTTGGAATTATTTGACCAGAGACCAAGTTTTTAAACCCACAGCTATACTTAAATTTGACAAGATTTTGTGATGGAAATCAATTACACTACATTTGAATCTGATCCAATAAAAATGTGGTTCCAAGCATGTTTTCCATTATTAGACAAAGTGATCTGGGGCCATTTTGAAGAAACATCTTAAGTTTATTTTAAAGTATCTTCACTTAAGTTCCAATTTTTGTACGGTAATATTTTTAAACATATATACAAATTAATGAATCCAATTACTGTGTAGTAAATTGTAGTTAATAATAAGTTGATAATTAGTGAACACTAAGCAGAATTTCACGTATACATTGAATAAAATGCTTAAGAAAAATTATAACTTTATGGTTAAGGATAAGATTTTACTGAAGATATTTCTGGAATTCGACACCTAGTGATGTAACGAAAGCAAACCATACATTTGAACTTTGCTCATATTTCATTATGGTTATCAACCTGTAGCCTAGTTTTGGGCCTATGAGATCCATTTACACCAATATGTCATTTGTTAAAAAGCACGTAGATTATCAATCCGACAGTTTCAACATAAAAAAACCATCAAGATTGTTATAGGTGCTTCAAATAAGCAGGTTTGTTTTGACAAAGACTAGTTTTGTAACCACATTTTGAGACGTGTTAAATATGATTATTTAAAAGACCATTAAGTGATGTGTTCACATCCTCGCTTGTCTGTTTTTGACAAATGATGGTTGTTGTTTGTCCGAACAGTAATTATGTTTTGGTAATGTTTCACTTGTCCATAATGTTCTGGGACTAGCTGGGCAAAACGAACAAGTAATCAGTCACTGTTAAAGGAACCTGTTCACATATTGGCAAATTGACAATTTTACTTGTTATCTCATAAATGTCAAAAAGAAAAATATGCAGCTTCGAGTCCTGGTGAAGGCAAATCATCTTATTCGTTTTTATATATAATATTTGTTTTGTTTGTTTCTTTGTTAGTTCAACAGCAGAAGTTTTTGCAGTTATGACATTTAATGACGTTTAAATTCATTGTGATGTAAGAACATTAAGTCCTTTTTTGCTCAAATACAAGGGACAATAACTCTGTTGTTGTTTCCCAAATCTGGGTAATACTTTGGTTTATTATGAAATCTTATGACCATACACAATATGTTAATGTTTTATCAGAAGTAGATAAAAAGTGTAGTTTCTATGTTGCATAAAGCCCTGTTCTTGCAAGTTTTGTCATTACGTGTTAACTGTAGTGTTTCTGGTTCTATCTGAGCCATCAGTGCACCAGATGATATTGTATGTTCATACACAAACTTTGTAAGATTAGTCACCAATTAATGAAAAGTTAATTCTCTGTGGGACTGAAAGCCAATTGTTAACAAATTATTGGATTCGTTTCACAAACAATTGGTAATAACTCTGGTCTTTCTGGTCCGATCTGGCCCATATTGGACATTGACTGAGACCTTATGGTCATACACAAACAGCAAGTTTGGTCAAGATTAGACAAAACTAAAGTCTCTTGCCTCCACAATGTTCATTTTTTACATTTTTTACTCACAAACAGGGGGCAATAACTGTGGTGTTTGTACCTCAATCTAGGTCGTTTTGGATTTTGTGTGAAAGTTTGGTCAAGATCAGATGAAATATGAAGTCTGTATGTTGCACAAAGATTTTTCTTATGAACAAGGAGCAACAACTCTAGTGTTCCGGGTCCAAGCTATCACATTATCAAACTTTGCAGAGATTTCATTGTCATACACAAACTATGGTCAAGATTTAATGAAAAAGGAAGTCTCTATTACGTCCGCGGGCCCAACTGCTGACAAATTACAGACGACTCTGGACAGTCCCCCTATACCAAAAGCTGAAAACCCGTATGATGCATAAATTATATTAGTTTCCGTACTCAAATTGAGTTAAATCGATAAAAAAAAGAGCCCACAGAAAATTCTGTTATTGTACCGCGTATAAATATAGAAAACAATATAAGCATTAATTTATACTAATAAGAGTTCATGAGTGCCCGGCTATAGTTTGCAGCTTATTTAAATCAGTCCAATAGTTGTAGTCAAGAAGAAAGCCCAAGTTGAAAATATGACAGTATAAAAAAAACTGCACCAACCACTTAAGGTCATATCCTTTCAATAAATAAAACTATTTGAAGGAATTGGTACAATGTCACCTAAGGAAGATGTATGCGAAAGTAATTTGAAATCCAGCAAGTAGCTTCTGACAAGGAGATTTTCAAAAATTTCTTTACAGCAAATAAACCAATAACAAGAGAGGTATTTGTGAAACATATATGCACCTTACTTGCAGCCAAGTTGTGAATATGTGCAATTGTTAAGAAATTTTTGTAATATGTATCCCAATCGAGTTCTCGTTTCATTAAAATATCTCGATGCATTCTCAAGTTATTGAGCAAAACCGTTTTTCTATTTTCAGTACCGGTGACCATCACCCACCCACCCCATATGCAATCCCAAGCGAGGTCTCAATATAAGGTATATATGTATGAAGTTTTATCAAAATATCTCGATGTGTTTTAAAGTTATTAAACGGAACCATGCTTTTATATTATAGTACCGGTGACCTTGACCCCACCCACCCCATATGCAATCCCAAGTGAGGTCTCAATATAAGGTATCTATGTTTGAAGTTTCATTAAAATATCTCGATGCGTTCTCAAGTTATTGATCGGAAACCGTTTTATCTATTTTGATAACGGTTACCTTGACCTTGACCCCACCCGCCCCATATGCATCCCAAGCGAGGTCTCGATATAAGGTATATATGTATAAAGTTTCATGAAAATATCTCGATGCGTTCTCAACTTCCTGAACGGAAACCGTTTTTCAATTTTTAGCAAAGGTGAACTTGACCTTTGACCTCTTGACCTCAAAATGAATAGGCGTCTTCCTCTCCTCCAAAGTAACCAGAATACCAACTTAAATGATCGTAGGTCAACGCGTTCTCTAGAAATGGTAAATGGACAGACCGGCCATCCGACCCACCTACCGACCATGATTTTATAAGCCATTGGGTAACACACATTTTTTTCTTTTTAATCCAGCAAGTGGTTTCTGACATGAAGATTTTCAAAATTTAATATATATCCATATAAGGAAAACTGCCCACATATCAAATTGATTTGAAGGGATTTTGTACAGGAATGCCCAAGAATATTGATGAAAAAAAAATTTGAAATCCAGCCAGCGTTTTTTAAAATTGATTTTCTATAGCCATAATATAGAAAATGTGCCCGCCCCTAGTCATGGCCATTATTTTTTATGTACCATGGTCACCCAATGAAGATTTACGTTCAACATTCAATTATCCAGCAAGTGGTTTCTAACAATATGTTTTTCCAAGTTTTCTATATACCGGGTAGGCATAAGGAACCCCCACCCACGCACCCATCCCTCTGGCCATTTTTAATAAGTTTAACTGATTTCTTTTGAAATTAAGTCAGCGGTTTCTGACAAGAAGCTTTTCATAATCAATTAATTTGAAATAATTTGGTAAAAAACTATCCCAGGAACAATCCTGTTAAGTTTGGTTAAAATCTTAGTAATTTCACAGAGGTAGCTGTTCAATGTAAATTGTTAACGTCAACGGACAAAAGATAGACTGCAGGACTGTCATTGGCCACACAAGTACACCCTTGAATATTTGTGTGCTATGGTTACGTGTGCCAATTAGTAAAAGTTTTTGCCATATACTCATTGTTGTCGGTACTGCAGTGTGTTTTCAAGACAGGGTGGTAATCCATCACATGCTCAGTCAGGTACACATTCCGTACGGTTTTCGCCATCAAACATTAAAACCTGTTTGACACGGTTTCTCCATTATTTGTATTCTGTTCATCTCGTCTTCATTTGCCCTGAAATACACAAAAGTGTTATGTAGCAGACAATCAAGTTCATTTATCCTAGTGCCAGGGATAAAAAGACCGATAGAGCCCTAAATCTGTCATTTTTACAGCCGAAATAAGGCTGCCTCGCCCAGAAAAAACTGTAACATTTTCCCCCTATAAAAGGTCAGAAAACCTCCCAAAAATTAACCTTCATACAAAAACTAACATAATCAATTATTAAATACACCAAGACCATATACATGGGTCAGTGCACAACTACGCTAAGTTAGTATATGCTAAATACATGTAATGTAGTATGGTTTTGCGCTGAGCCATCAATATATAAAAAGTATTTCTATAAAAATGTTCCTGTACTATTTTGGCACTAAGAAATAAAATTCAGTATCCAAATTTTACCATTTAATAGGCAAAATAAATGTTATTTTAAAATATATATACTAATACCAGTAACTCTATGATTGTAGTACATAATGAACAAAAATGGCTTTAATTTAAACGCACATTTACATTGACATGTGGTATTCAGGTCGGACATTTAAATCAGTATTTTTCTAAATAAAAAAGGTATGTCTTTTATTAAAATGTGTTTATAACAACCTTTTTAGCTCAAACAGGGAGGTCGCAAATTCGGTACCTATATCTACTTGGGGAGTGTTTAGACTTTGCATAATCTTTCACAAAGACACCAGATACGGGTTTTACCCAGGAAACACAACTCAAAAATGTCTAAAAAAATCTTTGGCTTTTGACTCAATCAAGTTAAACTAAATGTGTTTCAACTAAAAAAACAACAACTAAGAGTGTATATGAAGCAATAGTACATGTGACTAATGATGCGCCCTTGGCAGGCTCAGATTACCAGTGGACAAAGTGGGCACATGCTGACCCGAAATCGTGTGTATTGTATACATTTTTTATATCTAAAACATTAAACTATAAAATTATAAAATTTAAATAAAAACAATGAAGATTGTGAAAATATGGGGTGCCCCTAAATTGATCATTATCGCTAATCCAAGACCAACTCTACGTCACAGATTTAAAGGGTGGGAGGGGGCACATGGGGCATGTGGTTCTCGGTGGACACTACCGGTAATCATATAATCCTTTTTTTATTTCTAAAACTTGTATTGTGAACAAAGCTCCCAGCCCAGGTGGTGCCCATAAACTGATTTTTATCGCTTTCAACCCCCTTAAGAAACTCATAGGCAATGACTCACGGCGGGTAGTTGGAATGTTGCATGTGTTTCCAGCTCACCCCAAAAATTCCTCAAAGTGAATTTATAAGACCACTTTACTAACATTGCAGCACTGGTACTAAAGTAATGTCTTCCTTTCCCAATTTAAGATGCTTGTTTCTTCTAGAAATTAAATAATTAGCTGCAGTTTTCAGCTTTACGAGTTGTTGTTGTTTTTTTCAACTGTTTTTGAATTTGTGTGTAGTCTGGTGTTTAGGGTAGAGGCAGGAGTGCATAGAATTCCACCACGAACTGAACTTTTATGCGATGATTGAGAAGCAAACCTGAGTCACCCAGGGTAAAGAGCTTGTATTATAGCAGGCAGCAGACAACTACTTCTTATTAGTCACCAGTTTTATCAGTTACATGGTTCTAAGGTAGAGACAGGTATCAAGGTTCTTACAGAAAATAAAATAGCAAAGAACATTACCAGGTGTAAATTCATCTGGTATACAAATATATGAACTACATACTCTGTACTGAATGACTCGATATAGGTGCGACTTCGGTCGAGATATATCCATGTATGTGCATTATATATAGATGGATTTGCATTGAATCTGGATGGACGAATTGATTAATTCATGCGTGGGTGAATGATTGAATAAGTGAGTAAATGAATGAATGGTTAAGTGAGTAAATGAATGAATGGTTAAGTGAGTAAATGAATGAATGAATAAAACTATAACACTGTGAGTCGGATGTGTCGCTTGATGGGACATAACTCAAGTACGATAAGAGCAATTATGCCAAAAACTGAAACTGACCTTCCTTTCATGCCTACTAGCACAAAAGCTTCCCAAGTTATTGCCTGCACAAGCCTTATTTGATTTTTTAAGTGGCGTAACCAGTGTTCTGACGAGGCTTCGAAATTGCGATTTTATCGCTTATTTTTCACAAATGTCTCCCCAAAAAAGGTGTAGTAGTGATTGTTGGTCGCATACAAAATTTCATGTGAAGAATCGTAAAACATGCGAAACAATTTGGGGACGAATATCAAATCTCTCGAAGTGCACCGAGTACGAATCAAACATCCGATTGAAGTCTGCTTTCGGATTTGGTTTAAGTAAATATGGCACTACAATCTTAGCCAATCGATAATAGTATGCGTTCGAGCTTTTGCTTTGTTTTCCAAGATGAAGTCGTCTGCTGCGTCGCCTAAGAAAAAAAGACTCGAACGTTATATTGAGTAATTTCTCCTCGCAAAACATCAAAACATAAAAGTTTGTTGGTAACGATGCGAGCCTGACCGTTGATACTCAAGCTGCCGGCAACCCTATCAATAAAGCCGGTGACGGTCTAGAAGTTTCTTAGTATAATTCATGAGACGTGCTGCGAATTTAGTTTACTTTTTATATAGGGCTAAATTTGCTGGAACGTCTCATCGACGAAAGACCATTTTTGTGGTGGAAACCTAAAGTATAAATTTTCCGAAATGTCCATTATTGCAAAAATAGAGTTATCTATCAACGTATTTTACTGGAACAACAGGCATTTAATTCCGATTTAAATTTGTGTATAAATCTATCACATGTATTTCAAAAGTCTCACAATTGCAGCCTCGTTTAGCATTCAAACCAATCAGAGTGAGGCTAACCTGATACTGACCAATAGAATGACGTAACACTTCTACAGCGTAGCAGAATATCGATTAAAGTTTACACAGTGGAGGACAGTTAGATTATTTAAAAATGCAATATTTTGTAGGTTTAAATGGCTCAGGCATGCAAAATGAAAGTGTTTTCATAAAAGTATTCATGGAACATTGATTAGGAATGGTTTATCTGTCCAGGTATAGAAATTTTATTGCAATCCGTTGACAATAACTATCTAATTTCGGGACGTGAAAGTAGCGATCAAAATCCTTTCGGAACAATATGGACAAAGAGGGAAAACTTTCAACCACAGAAATGGTTGTTCCCTGGTACAGCCCGTCAGCAAACATTGCGCATATAAAAAGTAGCTCAATGTTTGCATATGGCTTACAAATACAGATGGAAGTTTCTTTGACAGAAACTTAAAGTGAAATCGTCACGAATTTGACGTAAAAACCTGAACGAAAATTCCAAAATTCTTGTTTTAAAAGGCCCAGTTGGCTTGCCTATAATGATGAAGGAAATTTAATGACGCGTTCACTTTTATTAAGCGCAAAAAGAAATAACGTTTTCCATTGAAAATCACCTTTTTAAGTTTATTAGTCATATCAGTTATTTGTGTTTAACAGTTTATAATTTTAAAAAAAAACATTAACTGTGTTTCTAATGTTAACTACCGTTAGTTAAACTCATACCAACAACCGACACTTATACAAGACACAACTTATCAAGGTAAATAAATATTGTTATTGATTTTATCATGTGTAGGAAAAAGTAGGTGTATTTTGTTTGTGTCTCCAAAAACTTTCAAATGGACCCAATTTTTCATGAGCTATGAGATACCTTTCATCATACCTCACCAGAACATTGGGCGTAACTCAAGTATGATAAGAGCAATTACATTCGAAACGCGATACTACGAATAGTCAAGGGAGATACAGAATTGTTTGTTGTATCGCATCTTTCGTAGTATCGCATTATTTTTAAATTTTAGTGTTGTGAACTCCTGTTTGGCGAGCCTAAATTTAGAATGAATAATAGTTACCATGAATTAAATAAATTTTAATATATTTTATTTCATAGTTTATAACAACGTTTTTAAATAATACATACATGCAGAATGTAAACAGACCCAAAACAAACACACCAGCCAGTTAAGATTCATATATGTAGACGTGCGTTTACATTCTAGTGTGATGTTTGTTTTCAGTTTGCGGTATAAATGACTGGGCCATTGTTTATAACGCCGTTGACGATGAGCGATATCCTTTCAACAAAAAGACTGGCTTGGGGGAAGTGTGATAACTTTCTCAGGTGCGAACGTCTCAGCTGTCAACTTATTCGTAGTATCGCGTTAATTTTTAATGAAAATCTAACGATGGGGCCAGAAAATATATTCTTAAAATCGCATCTTTCGTTTGATCGCGATTTCGTAGTATCGCATCTTTTTATAGTTAAATATATATGGAAATCGGACGGGACCTGCAGCCTCATCCGTAGTATCCAGTCATTTCGTAGTATCACAATTCGTTGTATTGCGTTTCAACTGAATACCGAAAATCGAACTTGACCCTTCTTTTATGCCTACAAACACTTCCATATAAACTGAAGGGGATACTGCTGCCGCCAAAAGTAACACCTATATGTCACCTTTTCAGACGACACAATAAATAAATGAATGGTCAGAGGAACAAACAAAAAGGACCCCCATTCCCTACTGACTCGTGCTATCCCCCATTTGCGCAGTCATGTCTGCCTGCCGGCCCTGCTTAACTTTAATTAATTAGAGCAAATGATTAAATATGAATGACATCAAATGATTGTTATAGTTGACCAGACAATGTAATAAAGGTAACCATACAGCTTGTTATAGTATGACCACAATTATTATGTGCTGTATTTATTTGTGAAATGTAATCGGCTTGTTTTTAAACATACCCACTCCTAAACATGCTGGGCCCAGCTAGCTCTGGTGGTAGAGCGCTGGACTCTCAAAAAGTTAATCTGGGGTTGGTGAGTTCGAGCCCCAGCACGGTCGCATACCTTATGTGGGGATTGGTCATGAAATAATTTCTATTACCATTCTCCCCCTACATCTGATTCACATTTTCCCGTTGTCAGTTACTGGCACAAGTATGTGCCGTTGGTACTGGTAAACCGCCTAGATAGGGTAAGCTTGCGCAGCGAATATGTATGTTAACTGCGCTGTTATATGACTGATATATTGTTAAAATGGCGAAAAATCCAAACAAACAAACTGTAGTGTGCGGGGCTAAAAACCAGCCACCCGATTAGCTCATATGGTAAAGCGCTGTGCTCAGTCTTCACGAAACTCGGAGATCCTCTGTCAGAAATATGGTCTGACTGACAAGAAAAATCTGTCAGACCTGCTGCACATTTGTCAGACCAAACACAATCAAACACTTTTCGGAATTATTTAAATGTTTTTACTGGTTTCCATCATATTCATATTGCATTTGATTTGCAATTAATTGTTCACATTTGAAATCAAAATATATATCATATTTAGTCTCTGATTAATCTTCATAACTTATTATATATCACACAGTTAAATTTATAAAATATGTTTTAATTTAAGTCTAATTAACACATACATAGATTTATTTCACTTATACAGTTTATACTAAAAATTTTATTATTATTTTTGCACAGGGTCTTGTATATATATTTTACATGCTATATACAATGTTATATTTAAATAGTCCAAAAACAAAATGTAGTTTCTAGTGGTTAAAAAGGTTAAGTGAAATAAATGAACATTAAATAGTAAAAGTTATCTTCCAAGTAATCTTCACCCAGGGACCTATAAAATAGATTCTTGCTTCACCACACCCACTCTATTAATCCCAAAACTACAAATACAATGGTTTGTACCGGTGATTACCGGTATGAAGCAATTTAAAAGGACTTTATTCCTTAAAAAGAAACAACAAAACATGTTCGATGAATTGGAATTTATTTAATTTCACTTTCACTTTCGACAAGTGTACTGCCAACACTCGCGCCAACTTTCAAATGTTGCCTCAGCAAAAGTTGTTGCATATAATAAATGTACATGGAGGATTTTGAAAAATACTTTTATTAGTGAAAAGTAGCTAAGAGATGTAATTTTTTTAACAAATGAAGACGTACTTTTGACATGAGTGCCGTAAACAATTTGTCAAGTTACACAACTTCACATTAATTCTCATAATTAGTATAATGTTCATTTGCAAAAGAAGTAATTATATTGCCTTCATTTAATTTGTAGTAATTAATTTATTAAATACGTGGGAGTTAAAAACATGCACATTTCAAAACGCATACCTAACGGGATAGTGTAACAAATCGCTTGCCCCTTTATTTAGGGCGTGATAAACTTTCTATCGACGACGCTAATTTGCATATTGGAAAATTTACCCGTTCTCATTGGCTGACTGGTTTGGCTGCAGTAAAACTGACTCCTCCTGCGTCTAGAATATATGGATAATTGATACACTGATGCAGAAGGGGAGTGTGTTAATTGCCGAGTAGGCGTTCTTTGTCTTTGAGAAACATGCGTACACAAACGGTAATGGTTGCATCCTAGAATATAACGCTTAATCTTATGGCGTCCTTACTGTATTACGAGGTGATCAGTGTTTTTAAATTGGAATCGAAATACGCATCGTGTAATTTCGTTGAATTTAAAAAAAAGATGTTATAATGATCGTGTGCTGTTTAAATTTTTATTTGATAGAAAATGTTTTCGTCGGACATTTTGGGTCGACGAAATTGAAATTTCTTTCAGACCTTGTGAAATTTAGTCGGTCACGTCCGTAGGCCCGACGGAGTTTCGTTAAGACTGCTTTGCTAATGTTCTGGCAGTTCGAGCTCTGTACCGGATGCACTATCAGCGTTATTTCGCACAACTTTGGGAATGGTACCACTACCGGTGAACTTGGAAAAATTAGCAGCGTTTTCAGCCAAATTTTGAATTTTACCACTTTCATTAAAAACTGTGGAAGAGGATTAAAAACAGTAAGTCACAAAACTTAAACCCTAAAACATTGGTTCCGTTTATTATTTAACTTGCATTCTGGTCAGACTACGGTTTGCCCCAGAGACACAACTTTGCTCTCGGACTCGACACTGTCAATGTCTGTGTCAATGGTTGACATAACATGAACAAAATTACTAGTATCTTCCGCCGTTAACGACGGTTGTGGATCTATACTTTCTACTTTGCCATAAAAGCCATAGCTAGATGAAAGATTGCATCCCTGAATGTTTTTTGGGGGTAGTATTTAGTGTTATGAATTGCCATGTCTCATCGATGACACTTGCAAAAACGCGTTACAGTTCAGCTGATTCCCATTCTCGCACGCAATGTATAACTGATAACAGTAACCAATTGATACACCAAACCTTGCAGCGGTTACTTCCCTAGTCGTTAACAGTAACTGATTCGAGCTGTGCGTGGAGTTTTACGCTTGGGTAAAACAAGATAGAAATACAGGAACATTGTCGATCTTTCTAGGCCCTGTTTGGATTTTTTAAATTAAATTTGGGAATTTTTTAACATCAAATTGGGAAAAAATGGTCAGAAAATCGGATTGGGAATGGTACCGTTTTCCGGTACCGACTTATATAGAGGAATATTCCTTTAATGTTTACATAACTGGTGTCAGGAAACAAGGTACGAGTGCCTGGAGTCGGTCTTAAGGTTACTGGTTAATAGTGTAGAGTGCGTGGGGGTTCGATCCCCGCACTGGGTGCGGCCTATAATGCACCTCCAAAAGCCATGCTGTTGGGCTAGCTCTTTAGCAACGTGGTAATAATGTCCGCCTCTCATGGAGAGGACCCGGGTTCAATCCCCCAACGGAATTCAATCTTCAGGACTTGTTCACTTCAAAACCATACCAAACCTAGTGTTACTACATTGATAGGCTACTTATCAATTAATTTTGGCTAACATTCAAACGTTATGAACATATAAATAGTCCACTCAATGTGTATTTGAGACGCTAGAAAGATTAGCTTTACAAAATAATCACTAGAAAAACAAGGCTCGCGAAATTTAATGACATATCAAGTACATATTCCAAAACCAAATTAAATACGAGCAGTGGAACTTTTTACATTAAGAAAGAGTTATACATTTTAACATTAATCGACGTATTTTCACAAAGTGTACCTATCGTTTCATAAGAAATGATTTTTATGTTAATATTCTAATTTTAATTTATCGCATGAATTTTTTTTAGTTTTAATCTACCTTCTAATGGAGAGTAAAACTCTCATCGCAGCGGTTACATCCCCTATCAGAAGCATTCGCCACCCATCGGCCCTTTCCGTATATTCATTTACGAGTATATCCATATATGGTCATAGACGGCCGTGGACCATTCTGACACTGTTATACACTAAATACCGCGTGACCTTTTGTTTGTACTTTGATTTGTGTTTGAATTCAATTAATATGATATAAATTATCTAATATTTGTTTGAATTCAATTAATATGATATAAATTATCTGGTGTTTGTTTAAAACCAATTGATATGATATAAATTATCTGTTTAGTACTTGAAGATAAACATAGTTAATGTGATAAACTATACAGTATGATTACACCAAATGACGTACATTGTAGATTTCGACCACGAAATCTATATATATGTATATGAATATGAAATCGCAAAGAGGAGAACGTCTCATAGGTCTGCTGTTGCCATATCATGCTATAGTTTGTGTAGTTAGAACATTTGATGCTAATGCCCCAAATACGAAAATCTGTAAATTCAATTTTTCCAGTTTTTTATCGAAAGACGATTATAGGTTGAAGCGGGGCTCGAATGCATGGCCATTTGTGTGGTATTTACAAAGCCTCTTAAGTTTATATTTTATCCTTATCCTTAAATCATTAAATTTCATCAACTGTATCATTTTATAAAGAAATAGTTTAGCACTATATTTTTTTTATATTACCCTCAGTATACATTTTTATATTTTTTCAATATCAACAACATTTGCATATATTTATATTGTAATGTATTAAAAATTAATAAAATACATTTAAATTTTGCACTTATTAACATATTAAATTTCGAGAAATAACTAACGATGCTTTGCTAATAACACCCCGGCTACAAAGTCAGTGCTTTACAACGGGATCAGGGATTCGCTTCTAATCTTGACGTTGTCAGACACAAGATTTTAAAATTCGACGCTACTCGATTGTGATTTTTACTACCAGACCAGTTAGAAATCTTCTTAAAGTAATGATGATTTTCAGAAAAAAAAATTATGCTCCCCAAACTCATGAAGCCGCGACCGCGGCTCCTGCGGCTACTGCTCCTACGCGCCTGGTTTGTAGTCAAAGTGCAGTATTGACGAATGATTAAGTTGACTAAAGGCTAAAATATCTATATCGCGTGATCAACCGGGTTATCCGATTAAAGTCTAATTAGCAATCTGACTGAATCACACAATCTCATATTAAATATATCGTAGGAATTGGTTTTAATCAGTGTGTCTAGTGATCATTATTTGCATTAACAGATAACTACACATGTAGCGTCATTTCACAGAATATGATAACTGACACAATTAAAACGAATTTTTGGAAATTTACCTTAATTGTTCTTACATAAACTCATGCGCACAGAGACGGCTAGCAACACTATATCAATATTTTTTTCTTCTCGGTGCATTGACGCGCTAAATCTTTAATATTATGTAGGCTGCATGCCGCGACAGCATGTCAAAATGACAAATGCCATCGCTAATATGATTTAAAAGAAGCGAAGTATTTTTTTTAGTAGTTCTCGTTTATTTTTGCCACAACATTAAATTATACACTAAACTATCTTATTTAAAGGCATACAACACATTTACACTCTGTATTGAAATGATGCCACTTTTGATATACTAGTATAGTTTCGTTGGCGGATGCTTGAGCTCGTCAACAAACTGAGGAAGTAATACCTGTACATGTGAGCTCAGCATCAACAGTTGAAGCATACCTTTAATATGGACTATGCTGTTACATTGTTGTTAAACTTATAGCAATATGTTGTGCAAGCCTGTAAATAGTTAACGCCGAATATAGCTTGGTTGACAACGTATACAGCTTTCGGTGAGATATATTCGTTGGTTGACAACGTTTACTGCTTAAATAAGCTATATACGTTATATATATATACATATACTTTTGAAATTGGTTTTTCGACTTAACGTTTAGGCTCACATGGTTCGTAACCAGTATCAAACATAATTGAGATTATACTTCTCCTCCTAAGCATCATCAACATCAACAGCGCTCTCAAAAAGCGTGGTAAATACAAACAAGAGGCCACGGCCACTATATCGCTCCTACATTAAGAACCAAGTGTGCTTATAAGCCCCTCCCTGTCGGCCATACACAGTTTAAAGGGCCAACCAAAGAGCTATGTGCCGCCAAACTTGATTTAAATCTGCTCAAAAAATTTAGAAAATATGATTTTTAATGTTTCCCCCATAGAAAACATAAGCTAAAAAGATAAGCCCCTGTGCAGTCACGTTGTTTTCCTGATCCGCATGTATTTCACAATTTTATATCGAGGGTCACTCAAGGACCATTTGTGACACACTTTTTTTCAAAATGGACCTGAAGTTTATACAAGTCAAAACCAAATGATTGTCAGAATATTGTTGATGACCCCATATAAAAAACAGTCATTATTTCGAATAAAATAACTCCCATGTCATATCTCTTCGACTTTCACTACTACTTTTACAGCAGCGGAAGCAACAGGCTGTCTGTTGTTGCTGTAACAATACAAATACATACATCAGCAATATTGCTAGCAACACTGTGCTGATGCCGATGTTTAAGCTGAAGTTGCTGATGCTGCTGACGACGACGACGGCAATGATGACAAAGTTGATTATGATCATCATCATCTTGGCTATTTAAGGCAATATGCATCATTTTGGCGTTTTCATTTTACTGTGAGCTGTATTCGGTGTAAGCTTTATACGGTTTTATATTAAACGTATATAGCTCATCCGTAAGCTTGTGATTAGAATCAGTTCATACATATTCGTTGATGAATCAGAGCCAAAAGAGACTGATTAATCAAGATTGTTGTTGTTTAGTAGAAATCACTTTTAACAACTTTGCCAATTCATTTTATTAAACTTTCTCCTATAGTTTAAACAAAAATGGTTTGAAATTGCAAATGTGCTGTTGTTAAAACACAAACCAATGGAATTTTAACTGCTTGACTTTATAAGACTCAACATTTATTAATATTACATAATAATATTATATCTAAAAAGGCTTTTAATAGATATAATGTAGTATAAAATAATGACACCCCTTCACCTTGTAGTGATTTGTCGAAAATACATGTAATTTAAAAGACATAATGTCTCGAAACTAATTTAACTACACGTTTGTTTTTAAAGAATTAAGAAATAAAAATAGAAATAAATACACAATTACTTGTTAGAACAAATAAAATACATTTTTACGATTTTAAAATCACATGCAAGAATTTACTTGTTCAATGTATATTACATAAAATGATACATAATAAATCAGTAACTAATTCATACTAAAATGCATATAAAAATATGAAAATCCTATCGAGGAATGTTTTATAGCATTGAATGTTCCATTAGATGTACACTGTATTTTTTATAATATATTTAACAATATAGAACTGCAAAACACTATTTTATTGTTTGACTACATAATACAGTTTTGGCCAAAAGTACTATAAATCACATGTTCAAATTTCGTCGATTAATTATTCCCATCGTCAGCGTCACGTAATTAATCAGCCCATCGCTAGCGTAAGATGTGTACGGCGTAAGCTGTATACTGCTTAATAATGCTGAATACTATCGTTGTTTAACCTTTTAAATGAGATATGTTTCATACTGTTGTTCCTGTATTTACATGACATTACAATAACGATACATTAAAACTTGCACGACCCTTGCATTTCCTAGATGGTCGAATAACACATTAAATTTGTGCAAGCCTTGCCCAGAGATAATGTTGCAAAGGCGATTGTGCGATTTGCCATATAACGTCACAGTTGCATTTTTCCAGACGTGTGGCTCATTACAGGGAATATAGCTAATGAGTGCCTGTAAAAGTTTGCGGTATGCAGCTTGGTCTTCGAGGTCATTGTTTCCTTCGTTCCCACAATATTGCACAATTGCTTTCCCGATTGCTGTTTTTGATATGATTTCACATCGTATCGAGTTTAGTCCCTACAAAATTAAATAAAACACACTAATATAAAGCATTCATTACCTCTGAAAGATTACCAATATTGAATTTCTAATTCTATGTAAAATAATGAACAACGTGGAAGAGGTCAAGTTGCACTTAAATTTATCAGCGTTGATAGAAAGACTAATCCGCGATAAAATAAACATGCATATGTACGCAAATCAATATTTAGAATATGATCGGCACAGATTCAATGTGGAAGTATATATATATATATCTATCGATTGTTAGTGCCCACTACTTTATATCATAGCGAAATTATAACTGAAATTTAAATAATATGTTCATCAATTCATAAGGGATGTGTATACGTTTATTTTACAAACAGCAGTCCATAACTGTGTTCAACTAGGATACGTGAACATGTTATTTCAATACACAATTACCGTTCAAATCTTACCTGTTCTGCTCCCTGGTACAGCTGATTTGTTTCTACACTCAATCGTCGTATTGGTTGTTTTGCATTTTCTTTACTGTCAAACTAAAATGACCAGAAATGCTACTATTATAATATTTAGTTCGGAATTTTATTTTTATTTTCATTGATTAGTTATAACCCCATCGTCAGCCGTAATCACCTCAAAAATTGTATGCGTTTGCCGCATTGTTTATATTTCAATCTGCATGTACCATATATATCTTTATTATATCCATAAAATATTATATTATTATAACAGTATAAACTGTTTGTGTTAAGCTACAATCTATATGTATAATGTACCAGTTTTGTAATGTTCATTTAATAATGTTGTTTTACAACTTAAACTTGTATACTGTTATAATTACACTGCTGTATTATGGGCCGGTGGCCTTAAATTGCCGAATAAAATATTGTATTGTATTGTGCATCAATAACAGATTTTACGTAAAATAATATAATGTATTTTGTAAAAACGATGCAGAATATCTGAGTAATTTGAGCCAGTGATGAAGCCTACATCAATATGATATTTGGAATTTTTCTATTCTGTTTTAAACTCATATTCCTGTGTGTATACTTTGTTATATTGTATATTTGAAAAAAAACGTAAAAAACACGTAAGTACCTCATCACCATCCACTGTGTTGTTTTCAGAGCTAGAACCACTGACCGAAGAGTATTTAGATGATGTTGACATCTTTCAAAAGTCTAAAATACTAAACTTTAAATGCATCAATATTCTCAGTTTTCCTGAATATATGTGTGTATGTGTGTGTGCATGCGTGCGTGCGTGCGTGCGTTCGTTCGTGCGTGTGTGCGTGTGTGTGTGCATGTGTGAGTGTGTGCGTGTGTGTGTGTGTGTGTGTGTGTGTGTACGATAATCGAATATAAAATATATCTATTTAATTTGACAACTAGCTTGTGAAATACGTTATCGTTTGATTTTACCTTAAGTCTCGAAAGTAAAAATCCACCGACAAACATATATTGCGGTGACACTTAACGTTTGTTATTTAACGGTTCGTGAAAACGAAACTAGTCGATCATGCGCAACGCGTGAATGAAACTCGGATGGTGTGTGCGATACGGAAATAAATATACTACGGTAGTTAAGAAGGGACACGTTTTGATATCCAGCTGTAAACGAAGCAACAACAACATATATTTACACATTTTCTTTTTTATAAATAGACCCATCCCTTCAGAAGGGTCATTAAAGGGAACCTCGGGGTGTGAAATGCATTGTATGCGCATTTATATTAATGTCTTTATTTGTGTATAACCTTTTGATATTTTTAATAAATACAAATGCTTGCGTCTGCACAATGGAATATTCATTGTGTTTATGGCAGTTACACATTTAAAAGATAGTTGAAACCCTTATCGCAAAGGCATAGTCAAGATACGGGCGGCGGAAAATTTATAATATAATAATTTATATATTACTTGTAGTTGGAAGAACTGACTATATAGATACGTATGGTATTATTCATTGTATAAAATTACATTATTCAAGCGCATAACTTTCAACTTTACGAAATAACATTTAGTATTATGTTTATTACTGATTTCTTATCCAATATACAGATTTATAACGTTTTATTTTGCCGTAAAATATTAATGTAACTTTTTATTAAAACAAAAACAACATGGCACCCATACGGAAAGCTATGATCGGTAGGTTTTGTGATTCCAGATAAGGAGATTCCTCGCTTAGTGAACGTTACCAGCGTACCCGTACTGTTACCTTGCGAAAGATGCAGGTTTACGTACGAATCACAGACAGAGATGCGGTCCGCATAAATGAAAAATCTGACACCTGATGAACTCCAGATGTGCGTTTCTGAAATTGTGCCTGAACGGTAAAACAAGAGTAAAACCATGTGTATAGAACATTATCAAATACTGTCATAAACTGTACACTTCAATGAAAAATAGACGTTGAATTAGCTCGCACTTCCGTTGAACCCGATATGCTCGATTTAAAAATTCCGCGGCTGTTCCTAATAGAAGCACCTGATTCAAGTGTGCGCATGCGTGACTCGACAAAACTAAACTGTCACGTAATTATCCTTAAGGTTATGCATGCGCAAATAAATTCCTTCTTTGTTACAAATAACATATTCAAAATTTGATCTCACTTTTCACCATTACCAAGCTACTTTCCAATGCATCACCATATATTGTTGGAACGATGAGGACATAACCTTTTGAAAAAAACAGCATGTCAAAAATTTCTATGTGTTGTAACTCAAAATATTTACATTAGAAAAAAACACAACGGTTTTGACGGGCATGGAGGCTGCCATTTTGCGCATGAATACATGGGCCAAAAGTTATGAAGCTGGGAACCACTAGACAAACAAGTAGTGTACAAACAGCCTTTTTCTTATTGCTTACATATATACCTTTAAAATGATACCAAAACATATCATTTAAACTGTATTTTACAAATTATATGCATCCTGCACTAAGCCACATGTGCTTATTATCTAACTGACACCATGTAACTCTGAGGATGTGACTTCCGTTTTGGGGTAATTAGGCCTTAATACAAACGGCGCTATTTTTAAATTACTTGCTTGGGCTGTCCGTCTAGCGAAGTAGTCGGCATGCTCGCTTCTCACCGCTGCGGTTGGGGTTCAATTTCAGGCCTCTGCCGTTGTAATTTTGGTTGGTGTTTCAGTTAGGGTTTCTTCAGGGTATTCCAGCACCCGCCCCCCCCCCCCCCCCGGCTCACCCACAGCTCAAGACCGTGCCAAAATTAAAAAAGATCTTTCAGTAAGAAATACAGATCTGGAAACTGCAGTTATGATTCAAAATGCGTTTTCGTGAGTCTCTTAGTTAATTAGACAGGAGTGCTGGGACACACCCCGGTTCCTCACATAATCGAGACTTCTAAATAAATACAGCTACTCGATGGGTTATAGCGTCTGCTGACACTATAGATTTTAGGACGATACAAAGGACGAAAACTAAAGAAAATCCTTATTCGGCGTAGCTGTCTAATATCACTTTTGACCTAGATTCCTTGTGATAGTTTTATGCAGCGGGAAAACTGAATGCTAATATAATTGGGCAAATTTTCTGATTTTAGGGAATGCCAACTTACAACAATGGTTTGATGTCTATCGATAACAGTGGCAGATTTTTGGGCATTACAATTTACTTAATTGTTTACATAAGCGGCTAAAATAAAGTTCTAAACATATCTCCGACAAAAACTAGAACTGAACATAATTATCAACTATTTTTTTAAAGAAATTATAATTTTGTTCAGCGTACATAAGCGGAACGCTCTAAAAATAGCAATAACAATGATCCCATTAGTTGTCCGATATCTGTGCTCTGAAACATTTCGGAGCCAAACGTAGATATTCGGCGATTATCGGTCTATTCTAGCGTATTCAACACACTCCAGAGACAGGGTGCATCACATTCTAATCAAAACGCTGCCAGCGTTGAAAGTCTGTTTGCGACAAAAGAAACTGAAAGCCTGTGAATTATGAGTGCACTTTTGCTAAACATTTGTTTGAATAAAGTTCAATTCCCTATTTTGCAAGGTTGATAGTATGAATTCTTATTCAATATTATACGACATCATAGTAAAAATTATTTTGTAAGTAACTAACAAAATAATTAATATTGTTCCAGTTATTTATCTAATGCAAATGGAATTATATACATGCCAAACAAGTCTGCAGAATGACGGATGTTCAAAGGTTCTAAGTATTAAGGAGCATCGATTGTTAGTTATTATTAGCCTACTGTGTCAACAATAGGTCTTGCGATGCATGCAATAGATTTTCCATATTTAAGTTTAAAATTAATGCATTGTAGTAATTTGTTGTAAAATATTCAGAATAAGAATAGGTAACAAGAATGTAGCGCATTAATTTTGTGTTCTTATTCCAGGACAACCAGGTAAATATTTCGGTTACATACAAGTAAATATCGAATAGGGGTGTTATTAATTTGACGTAAACATTTTAATAAAAATAATTTTTTAGAAACTGTAATTGTGATAAATCACATAATATACACACTATTATACACATGGCATACATTATTTTAAATAATTAAAAGGTAAGAAAACATTCGTGATTTTTTGCTATTTTAAAGAAGGACCCTTTCAGGTTTCGATTAACTGACTCGTACGTAGCCTGCAAAGAAAGGAAATAGTTTTCCGTGATACCTGTTTTGGAAATTCTCCTCTCAATAGACCGTTGGCCTCCGCCAGCAGTCAAAAAATTGCACCTTTCTGTCAACTTCTCCTGTAAATGTTATTCAATCTCTAAACATATTTAACATCTTACTATAAATAAAGTGTGGTAAAAGAAGACTCTTAATACGTCAAAATGTTGTTCAAGTTATTTTTGCTTCATTTGTGTAGCATGAATACACTTTTTGCAAAACTAATGATACGTATATTATACTATTTAAAACAAATACATATGTACACTCGTCTGATATATAACACTTTTCTTTCATTCCCGCAACTATTTTCTGACAATGCTAATTTGTTAAATTTGCCTGACAAATTCATGTAACAATTATAGTAACGTAAATTACTAACATTTAGGTTATTCATTTATCACCGGTGAAAAATATCAAGGTATGATCGATGTATTCACGGTATACATATGAATAATGTTTTAGTTTATCTAAAATTAATGTTGGGTCTGATAAGTTTGCTTATGGTGTACAAAACATCTACAGTCCGAGAAGTCTCCTTAGTGGAGACAAAAAAAGCTGGCGTCCGAGAGGTCACGTAGCCGATCATCTTGTCCCTTTATTTATTTTCTATCGGGTAAAAATTGACATCTCAATATTAATTTCAACGCCGATTGTCTTTTTTACATATATTTCTTGTTTGCAAGAAATAATATCTCTAATATTTTAATTTGTTCTATACGATAATGTATAAAACCATGTATTTTTTGACAGTTTTCTCTTTTTATTACGACTGGACCAGCTGGAGTTCAGTCCCTTTAAATTAAAATACGTGAATACTAACGGTGTGTTTTTAGTAAAGACATAAACATTTGGTTGAATGAAGTTATTGTTCTGTAATGTCATTTTTACAAAATAAAACTCGAACTCATAATACTGTTTAATACTTTTGATATAGCAAAGCTTGTATTTGACCTCGTTGAAGATGGAGATTAAGGCAATTGACCTTTCCAGGTATTGTCCCGAACAAAGAAATAATATTCTCCGGACCGCATTAACATTATGGTGTCCGCTTTTCGATTAAAATCGGAGGCGTAGTTTTACCTGCGTAATAACCAGGATACCCTACGTACGCGCGTGACTTTCTCTGGGTGAAAACACTATCGTAATCTTACGCAACATAAGTAATACGCAACTAACCAGTAAACATCACAGAGACAGTAAGGCACCTATGTCAATAGTTATTCATACGAATGTACTTGTTGGTGCTGAATAAAACGATTATATGATTGTTTGTGAGGTTTTAAGTCGGATCTATTAATGGTCGTTTATTCGCAGAAGGAAGAATCGATAACAAATAACCTCACCGCTTCTTGGAGCGCATAAATTCATTGACTTACTGACTCGTAGCCTGCAAAATAAAACTGTAGTTTCTGTGGTACAGATTTCCGAATACCTCATATTAATCCTGTTGTCCAGCTCTAACAGTCTAAAAATGCAAACGCATGCAAATTTAAAATGAATTCCGTCGAATAAATGACCGGTCTTTTCTTCCGTAGGTTATTTAAAGCAAAGAGATAAAAGGGTAGTATGCAGTTTAATTACTTTATCGCATTCATTTTCCTACGTGTAACATAATCGTTTATTGTTACGGGAAGGCAGGTGAGTTGATTTGCCTTTTTTCGAACGTTATATGTAATTAAAGGAAACGAAAGTTTTAAAAGTGCGTGAGTGAGTTTATGAAAGAAATAGTACATGAGGTAGATGAATGTCACCATGTATTTTCTTGCAAAATTTTAAGTATTTTATTGCATTCCAGCTTCTTCAGTTGTTCCTCAATCAGCTAATTTAAAAAGAACAGAATGGGAAATCGGGTGAGTATCTTTTCCAGAGTTTTAAGTTTTATCTCATTTTCAATTGAATTTTTTTTCAAGTTAGTATATCAAATTTCTAGTGAAACAATAATGCGAATAAATAAATGTGTAAAGAAATAACAAGACAATCGGGTCGGTTTTGCACAAGCTTTCATATAATGTTATATAACTTTCAAAAATGTATGTTAAACATATAAGAAATGTTTTAAGGCAGATTACGATTTGTTATAGAAATCGAAAGAAGCCATCACGGTTGACGTTTTTGTTACACAACTACAGGTTGTTCGAAAAACATTGACGCAAAAGGACAGAACATTGTATAATTTCGCAGCATTCAACATTGCTAAGGACAGCACCGGCAACATGGAAATATTTGTGAATTTCGAAGACCACGAACCCGTCGTGATGGCTATAGCAGGCCAACATATTTCGTCGAGGATGTTTATTTCCTACGACGAAAATGACAAACCGAGAATGGCAATAGAATCGTGTGCTAAATTTACACGAAATGCGAAGATTTTTATCGACGGAATAGCTAATTTCAAAACTATGTTTGTCCAACCTAGAGCAATTGAGAATTAGAATAACTATATACACTAGTTTACGGAACGGTATTACATGTAAGTCGTTTATAAATCCATACCGTAAAACAATTATTGTTAATCTAAACTGATGTGCTTTTTTAATTTCATGTAACCCGCTGTTCAAAATAAAAGAGCAGTGAATGTTTAATTCAAGCGTTGAATGATATAATAAATAATAACTTATCATCGTATGTTCGGTGTGCGTTGAGTAGTGTCGATAGTTAGTCACAACTATTAAAATGAAATTAGAATAAAGAATAAATTGTTTAATGCGGTTCAATCCATAACATAAATATCATAAAATTAACGATGTCTGAAAACTTTGGCAACTAATTAGATACACACAATACACAGTCATGTACCATAATAGTAAGACTTAACAATAATTACATTCTTGAGGAAAAGCTACAATGTGTCGTGATTCGTTATGCCTTTCGTACAAACACGTGTATATTGTACACGTGACAAAGAAAAGCAAGATGTCGGCCAGAAACACCAGACCCGTACCGACGAACGAAATATAAAGGTAACGCAAATAAATTCCTTCATTGTTACATATAAAATATACAATGTTTGATCTCAATTTTCACCATGACCAGATACTTTTCGATATATCACCATACATCGTTGGAAAGATAAAGCCATATCCTTTTGCAAAAACAGCATTCCAAAAAATTCTATGTGTTGTAACCGGTTTTGACAGGCATGGAGGCTGCTATTTTGTGCATGAATACATGGGCCAAAAGTTATGAAGCTGGGGACCACTAAGAACAATGTAGTGCCCATTTTGTTTTCTTATTTCTTATATATATACCTCTAAATTGATACCAAAACATATAATTTAAATTGTATTTTAAAAAGTATATGCATTATACACTGAACCATATGTGTTTATTATCTAACTGACAGCCTGTAAACCTGAGGATTTGACTTCCGTTTTGGTGTAATTTGACCTTTAAGAACCCAACCTTTTCAAATTTGAATAAAAAACACATCTTTCATAAGTCTGATCTATTTCGAGAAAGAACAAGAAGCCATATCACACTGGTATAAGGATTTATTGAAAAAAAAATTGAAAATACAACATATAAAGGCATTTCGAGACAAGAATTTAGACAGAAAACATGTACTTAGGTACATCTTGGAAAACATTATTTTAACTCAGAATTAAGCATAACTTTGAGTTTTAATGGGCATAGCAGATGTAATATATAATATCAGAAGTGTAAACAATCTTCATTGACATTCTAAATGTTATAGACCAGGTTTTTAAGTAGTTTTGAGCCAAAGAATAATCATTTTCTGCATGTGTTTGGGTAAAATCCATATAAAAGTATCATGTCAGATGCCATTTGACACCAGACAAGGGTTTGTTTACATAACAATCAACAGACTGTTCGTCCTGACACACAATAAACAAAAACATGTCAATGCCAGGTACTAATTAACAGTCTTTTGTCACACCTGGACCTGTGGGTGAGGTGTGAATTCATTCTAGGCCAGTATCCAGCAACCTTCAGTCTGTATCCAGTACTCAGTGCTGTGTAATCTGTGGAAATGGTTTTTTTGTGCATGTTTACTCATTATTGTGATTACTAGTGTAAGTTAGATATAATTAGTGTACATATACAATTGTTTACGTTTTTATTGTGATAAGTCTAGTCGCTATGCCGGCTTTAAAGCGTCGTGCTCACTTGCAAAAAAGTGGGTTCAAAAAGGGGTTTGGGAGTCCCAACAAGGGTAACTCTTTCTTTTCCTACTGCTGTTGATAAGAAGTATGTGAGATTGGAAAAGAAGTCATTCGATAGTAGAATACATGACAATAACAATGTACTAACCGTCAAAGATACCGAATGTACGGACACGACTGTGTCAACGTTACGGCCCCGTCCCAATGCCACTAATGTAGTTGATGGGTACAGTAGTTTTGATGACTCGTCACTACATCAATACTTGTATACCACTTAGTTGATGGCTCAGGCTGAGGCTCAGGTTCTTTTCAACACTGCATTTCAAGAACATACTCAAATTAAACTACACTGTGATGGCGATTTATATTTTGATGCCGCTAACTCCATTACGTGGGGTCTAGGTTGGCGTGAACGGCTAAACTGTATAAAGCGTTCATACATTAGCAAGTATCGCAATCTTTACGAGTAGGTTGATTGTCAAAAAGGTCGTGGTAGGCGTGCCGCAAAAGTAAACATAGGCCTTCAGCTTGGTCTGTGCACAACAACAATAAGCCATACCGGAGTGACACAGAATTCGTAACAACGCTAATATAATAGCCCTCTCCCAGTCCTCCATGCAAAAATTAAGTAATAAAGTTAGTGAAAAGGTAGAACGTGTCAATGTTAAGGACATGCATGAGCAAAGAGTGTCCCTTGTGAAGGCAAATTCCCTAATAGGTCAAAAAATGCCAAAACTGTAAATGTAGAGGGCGACTCGTGCTACAATAACCCCATGTTTAATTCCGACTTGACCCCATTGCAGGCAGGGTCTATCGCGACAACCACGTTTTGTGAAAATAACACTTAAGACAAGAAAATAGTAGGGGTACATATTGCCAATAAACTTTGCATGATTGGAGCCCGCTTCCGAAATAAGGGGAACAATGTTGTTTGCCCAAACCGTAGGGGTCATTGCTCCGCAAATGTATCCGAATCAGATCCAATTGGCAACCGAGGTAAATGGTCTAAAATAGTGTCCCGCAACGTATTAAATGATGTTAAAATAACTGGTTATACTGGTGATGGTGACTCTATGAGTCATGCAGGTGTGTGCAAAGGGAATAAACATAAAGTTTAACACTTTAAAGACACTAAGGAAATTCATTGAAGCGTGCTGATCACAAAGCCAACCATTGTTCAAATATGTTCAAAGGGTCTTCAAACACAAACATGGTGACTCTATGAGTCATGCAGGTGTGTGCAAAGGGAATAAACATAAAGTTTAACACTTTAAAGACACTAAGGAAATTCATTGAAGCGTGATGTTCACAAAGCCAGCCATAGTTCAGATATGTTCAAAGGGTCTTCAAACACAAACATTAAGAATCGCTTTGCTCTTTCAATAAAATAACGGCGTGTGGCAGAGTTAAAGATAGCCCACAAGGTTTACAATGGTGACCTAAGCAAAATAAAACAATGTATGCCCAGGGTAGCCGATGCAATTGTTTCTTGCTTTGGTGGGTATTGAGGAGAGCCCTGCAAAGCATCTAGTTTAGTTGGTTGTGGTAACTTCCGACAGGCTAAAAACGTCATGCCAATGAATGCTAAGCTAAGAATGACAGAGGGTGATAAGGCATTACTTTTAAAATGCATGGCCATTATGCTGTCTCCCTCCGCCCTTGATCAAACCAAATTTTTGACCACTACTCAAAAGTGCGAGACCGTGATTCGATCTTAACAGACAGTTAACCCAAACGTGATAACTAACCCCAGGAACTTTGCCGGAACGATTCACGGCCAGGTTCATAAACTAAACAATGGGTACGCAGTGTTTGTATTGATTAAAACCAAGTTTCTAGGGGCCACCCTAGCAAAAGGTTCCACGGTCATACGTCAAATACGGAAGACCGATCAAAGAACCCAAAGGCCAAATAAAGAGGTGATTGAAAAACGCAAAATTACTAGGTACGCGACACACTAGAGACGGTATAAATTACATGGCATTATAGTAAGGGTCTCACTGACAAGGTACCAGTCGTGAGATGTTCTACACAATTAAGAGACCACAGTTATGTATAAATAGAGAATACTAGGTTAGCGTTTAATAAACATAAGTCTATTTAGCGAGGCTTAGAAAACCTGGACCAACCACGAGCCTCGTACTTGTGTATATATGTATAGTTTTGAAATCATTTACTGCGTTTCATGCATTTTTTTTTCCAGCTGAATGCCTGATTTTAGTACAATTACAAACTAAATGTGAACTGAATAGAATCTGTTAACTTTCCAAATTACGAAAATTTGTATGATTCAACGTAGGCAGTTCGGATGGTCATCTTGGCCAATGCATCGGCCAGTGCGGACACAAACTTTGCGGGCATTATTAACAGTTACAGGTTCTAAAACTAAATGATAAGGATTGCAACACAAAGTTTTATGACATAAATGAGATGATTGTTGAGACTCGTGCAAAATGAAACTGAAACAACACGGTGAACATAATGGGTCTCGGATGGTGACACTGGTGGACACTTTGCTTTAACTGTCCCATATCTACGCCCCTCATGTCCACTAGAGCAACCAACCCATCAAATACAGCTTTTAATGGGGTCAAGATGGCATCTGGCAGTAATTCTCTCCATAAAACGTGCGTTTGTAAGCATCCATTAAAAAAATGCAGACGCCAAATTTTACCGTTCTTAAAGTTTACGCATGCGCAAATAAATTCTTTCATTCTTACATATAAAATATACAATGTTTGATCTCAATTTTCACCATGACCAAGTTACTTTTCAATGTTATCACCATACATCGTTGAAAATATAAGGCCATAAACGTTTGAAAAAAACAGCATGCCAAAAATTGTGTTGTAACTCAAAATATTTACCTTAGAATAAACACACCGGTTTTGACGGACATGGAGGCTGCCATTTTGTGCATGAATACATGCGCCAAAAGTTATAAAGCTGGGGGCCACAAAGAACAATATTTTTTACATATATACCTTTAAAATTTATACCAAAACATATCATTTAAACTGTATTTTAAAAAGCATATGCATTATACACTGAACCATATGTGTTTATTATCTAACTGAGCTCTCCACCCGTCGCATGTGAATTTGGTTGGTGGTCACCGTACCGGACAGGTGGGGTTTCCTCCGGCTACTCCAGATTACCTCCACAGCATAAGACCACACCAACCTTTTCAATAATTCAGTAAAAAATCAGTTTTTGTTTAATATTTCGGAATACAACTATAACTATTTGCATGTCACAAAAAGGGTCGTTTTAAACTTGCACAGTATGACAATGTAT
Source organism: Congeria kusceri (assembly GCA_027627225.1). Classification (NCBI taxonomy): domain Eukaryota; kingdom Metazoa; phylum Mollusca; class Bivalvia; order Myida; family Dreissenidae; genus Congeria; species Congeria kusceri. The sequence continues at coordinate 45,525,584 of CM051024.1, forward strand.
AACTAGGAAAAGAATGATCGGTTCTAGTGGTGATATTTTATTTATCGTTATAGTATTGTACACAAAAAAAACAGACACGTATTGTTCGATTTATTGACCTGGCACTCATTAATCTCAGGTAGCTCTCGACTGTCTTATTTGTATCAGTTTAACCTTTATCTAGCGTCTTAAGAACCGAGTTCATAATCATATAACAAAAGCACCCATCAACAAGCGTCGGGAAGACTTGCGCAGTGGATAATGTTTTAGACTTTGAATCGGTTTATGGCAAAACCGGCCCCAGTCAAAACCGGCCTCAGTCTAAACCGGTCCCAAAAAGGCAAAACCGGCCCCTCATGCGATTGCATAAAGACAAAACCGGCCCCAAATTAAAAAAAGACGGGGATACATTTCTTGTTTTATTTTTATGAGTTTTTATTATTCTCTTAAATATTTCGTGCATAAATAGTCAATAACAAAAATGATAGCCACACACAATAAATACAACCACCAGCATTATTTACACACGCCTGAAATGGAATAATATTAAATTAAATAGCAACATATGCATATAAATGAAACAAAAATATGGACATGTGCAAGATGTCGTCATCATCTCATGCAAGTCGTCGGCAGCATCATCGTAATCAATCGTCGTCGTCGTTGTCGTCTGTCGTCGTCAGTCTCGGTCTGTAGACCGTGGAGACCTTCTTCAGCAGGGAAGTAGCTGACAGAACGCCATCTCTGAACTGGTCCCATGCTGAGAAGACCTGAGACTGCATTGACCGGTATACCCGGCGCTGCGTCTTAAGTTATTCAACTTTACATGAATTGCAGACGCGGTGTTGCCATCTGTCACATAAGTCGCACGAGATGCTTGCTGTCGGCTAGTAACCTTCCTGTTGCACACGATGCAGCGAGACATTATCACAGTTCAAGTAACACACAGAAACAAATCTAATCTTATCCTCCCTATCATATAGTTTTTGACAACGTATATTCACTCAACATTAAACACTATAATATGTTTTTTTAAACAATTTAGTACACATTCAATAGTTTATTAATAATTAAAGACAACTTTATTTTCAGTAAACGTACTGTACCCCTAGTTATAACTTACCATTTATTAAATTGATCAACAGTTTGCAATGTTTGAAATGCCGATCATCTTTGATGTACGCTGTTACACGTTATTATAACGGTTGTTTTTCTCAATACCTACGTCGTTAATTGGGTGCTAATTTCTGCGAAATTATGCCACCATTTATATGCGACAAATTATGCCACATTTTAAAAAATGATTAATACGAAAAAGAAACAATAAAAAAAAAACAGAAACAAAAAACCAACAACTTCAAACGTTTTATTTCAACATCATTATACACACATTAATATCTGTTTTATATTAACACAACCTTTTTGAAGTTTATCTATAATGATTAGTTGCTATTTCATACGATAATTAGGCCATGTATTCATGCACAACCAATACAAAATATAGATACTAAACGCAATAATTGTGTTTATTATATACAAATACTTAAGATAATATCCATTTAAAATAATATATTAAAAGTTGGGGCCGGTTTTGCATCACATGGGCCGGTTTTGACTTAATTTGGGGCCGCTTTTGCCTTTTGGGGGCCGTTGTAGACTGGGGCCGGTTTTGCCTGCTCCCCTTTCAATCACAATGACTGTGGTTCGAGTCCTGCCAAAATCTTTATTTTTTTTATCATTTTCTTTTATTTTAACATCGCTTATTATCATCACATTTTTTATTTGTTTAATCTTTTTTGTTTTCTTTTTCATTTGTTTTATATTTTATTATTTAATACGTTTCATTTACATAAAATGCGCTCACAGTATCGGTGCAGAACTCTTACGTGTCAGAATCGAGGTTGATGATGAGATTCCGTGTCGTGACGTCAGGAAAATGATCAATTAAATAAATTAAACAAAAAACATTAATTAAATGAAAAATGAAAAGTGCCTGGTCTGGGATTCCAACCCAAAGCATTACGCTTAAAACTGGGCGTGCTTACCACTGCACCACAGTATTAACTGTAACGGAGTAAAGATTTAATCAATACATATTCGCGTCTAAGTAAAGGCAATATTCATGAGTGTCGGGTCAATAAATTCGCACAATATAGTCGGTTTAAATTTTGTTGATAATGAGGGGATCAACCATTTACTGAAAATAGAGGAAATCTTGATTTTCATTTTATTAACACGCTGCAATCGTCTGTATTAATAAATCGTGTATGATATACTCGACGACGAGTGGGGTTATTTACCCTCGGGACTTTGGTTAAAAAATATTGACCGAGCACACTGCTTAACATTTAAACTCTGCGTTGGCTAAAACTATAATACATCCCTTCTTTTAAAGGGTGTGACACATAATATCTTTGCAGTGCGGGTGCGGTGCTTTATATGAAAATCTATTCACAAAAAATATACCAGAATTTCATAAAAATACTGTTTTTAAATAAATCTTTGTAAATAGTTAAGCGAAACGGTACTATATGCTGTAGAAATGTATTTTCTCAATATATGCAACACGTGTATTAACGTTTAAAATCAATCAATTGGAGTTGTTTACACTCGGGACTTCGGTTATAAACCATTGCCCGAGCACCTTGCTTAACACAAATACTTTGCTTATATTTGGCAATACATATATAAAACTTTGCAGTTTGGGTGCGGTGCTAAAAATAAAAATCTATGCTTAAAAATAGGAATACTTGTAAATCTAGTACAATAGCTAACATGACACTTGAAAGCACACTGTTTTTGTATAAAGAGACAACTACCAGGGTATATTTAATGGGGAGCAATTCTGCAATATGCTTGTATTTGTCAACAGGAGTTACCTCCATTATACTAATAAATAGTTCAAGTGTAAAACCGGATGTGAATGTAAAAATGACTAGTCTTTTTGTAAATATGTTGGATATTTGGGCAATAGCACTAAATATGTATAGCGTACTTTGTAACAGGGGAAAAAATAAAGGATAAACACTGAGTTTGATCTAAACTAACGTGAGAAAGGGGAAATTGGGAGAAATAGCCCAATTTGAAAAAAGAATAAATTGGAGGGAACACATAATTTTATGTGAATCACCATTTTTCTAGACCCATTATGCAGCAAATGCTGCAACGGGATTGTTCGAGTCTTTTGTACTTAGAGATATGGGAGAGTTCGGGTAATAATCACCATCAACTATATGTCGTATTAAATAAAATAAAAACAATGCGCGAATACACATGGGATAGTATTTACAATAACGACAACAAGCATTGTTAATTATTTCCAGATCTCGAAGTGGTTCAACATTGTTTAACAATGTCTGTGTTATTTGCATGTCTTTACATACTAAAATAGAAAAAATAGGTTAAGAAATGCTTTCTAACCTGTAATCATTATAAAGGTCAAGTAATATTACTTGGATATACTGTATAAAATGAACTATTTAATTAATAGGAAGTTAAGTAATATAAGACTACTAATATACCTTGTATCTGCAAGTGTATGTTGTTGGTATGTAGTTTTTTGTTTTTTTATTTAACGTGTTATATTCATTCTAAGGATGGATGTTACAAATGCATGACATGCTTTTAACTAATGCTGAGCACTTGTGGACAGGGAATATAACTAATTGCTCCAACCTGAGACCCTGTCCATTGAGATTTATACAAGATTGTTGGGCTATTTCATAGAATGTAACCTTCCCCAGGGTGACAATTTAAGATCAAGGACAGACATAAAAGTATAAGAATCCAATTTACAGTAAAATTATGATAAACCTTGTATTACATCCTTCCGTTACTATCAAACGGCTTACTTTTTAGGGCCTTTAAATATAACATAGATAAAACAAGATATAATTTATAAAAAAGAACTAACTGGGATGTACAATTATATACAGGTAGAAGGGGAATCACCCTGGGGGCCCATGTAAGGCAGACTTTGTCTCGTTCGTGATTTTTAAGAGATGGGGGAGCACCGGTGGGGAAGGGAATTTTGGCCGGCAGTGCTAGAAAGTATTTTGAGATATTGGGACCGGGGAGGGCGGGGCTCACAGGTTTACATGATTTACATAGATAGGGACACTTAAAGAGGTAGTGTAATATATTAAAAGCTAAAATGTGAATAATCCCTGCTATGAAAGAGTTGTTCATTAAAAGTATGCCGAAAATACTGCATTTAAGAATAACTGCAGAGGATCTCATTATGTAGTATCACACAGAATTTATGGAAAGATTGATCATTATTAACACTATGATCAAAATACTTGGCAAACAATTAAGAAACTTACTACCCATGTGAGTTACAACAATATATAGTACACATTAAAAGATTGATAACTGGGTCCTCCCCAGTTAATATAAAATCTGCAATAAAATGGGGTTTATTAATACTTGACAATAGTAAATGGGGCAAACTGCTTTACTAAACAATGGCTTAAAATAAGGGATCCATGGTCAATCAGATTGGCCATGGTTGAGGGAGGGCTCGGTTAGAAACAGAGACATATATAATGACATTATATTTCAATTAAGACATGTGTTACTATCTTCCTGTGCGCCCGGCCCAGCACGGCTCATGTAGGACCAAAGGGGGAGAAAGAAAATGGAATAGGGTGATTCATGCAGCTGTTAGAACATTGTTTATTATTCCACTGAAAACATTAATTTACAAATTAAGTTAAATGGCATAAATTCGTCAATTTGCCTGAGGTCCAGGAGGAATAAATTTAAATTATCCATAAGAGGAGCACAATATATAAGCACAAAATATTAAGAAGTCAGAAATAGAACCTCTTTAACCAAGTAACACAGGCAAATATATCTAAATTGTAACTAAGAGTATGGAAAACTGTTGACCATTGCCCAGTATTGCACAATATAAACACTGGCTGGGTTTAACCCTCTAGATGCTCTACTGAGCATTTTTATTACTGTCCCAGTGTACTGGATACTAGAAAGAGAATTGGTGTGTAACACTCTGGAAAACAGTAGGTAAATGTTATCATTGCTAAAAAGGAATAATTTAAGCATTGTACAGTTAGAAGCTATTCAGTGATATGAATAAATTATTAAATCAACTTATTCTCCCCAGATATGGGAAAGTGTCTATTGAATTTAAGTTTTATTATAGAAGATGTTCGTATTAAGCTGCAGGGCCCCTATTTGAATTTATATTTTATCCGTGATGTGGCAGTCGACAAGATAAGTTGCCAGAGATTTGTACACTGGCAATTTATTTTTGCCAGTAGGATTTAGAATATTATTAAGGATAAAATCAATGTTTAATTTGGAAAGAGTGGATTTCAGATGTTCTCTCTGTGTAGAGAAATGGGGGCACTGTGTCAGCAGATGGTCGGCTGTGAAGGGGATCCCACATTGAGGACAAAGAGGGTCCAGCTTTAGAATATACTTCCCCGCTCTAGCAGGCAAAAGACGGGTCCCCATCCTCAGTCGGCTAATGCATTTGTCTTTAATGATATTGGAAGAATATTGATGCGGCCGACTGAGGGTAGGCCGACCGATTTGGGAAAGGGGCTTTATATGAAGTGTTAGCGGGTGGTATTTTGTTCCACTCACGCGTAACATAGGCCTTGGCCCGGGAATATATTTCTGTCGGGGCTAGTGGGACCCCAATATTGACCGACTCCCTTTTGAGGCCCCCCTTAGCCTCCCTGTCCGCCTGATCATTCCCGGGCATGTCGACATGTGCTGGGCACCAAACTAAAGTTACCTGTAAAGATTTGTCTAGGCACTTTTGATTCAGTTCCAAACTTTCATTTAAAATATCAGGCCTAGACCTGCTATTTCTATTTTTGATGGACTCAAGTGATGATAGATAGTCCGAGAATATAGCAGTCTTAACTTTTAAAAACTGAATAGACAGCCTTTAAGAAGAATGCGATAGCTTGTGAACCTAATTTGTATACTGTGTTTGACGCTCAAAACGGATAGTAACTGAACAAATCAAAATTATCGTAGCTAATCCGTCGTACCAATCAGCGTGAGGCTTATGTAATCACGTTAGGGTTGGACTAGTATGCACTATTATGAACAACTGCAAGGAAATAATGAAAATAATAGATCTGCTAGATGAAAATCTGCAGATTTTACTATGAAAATATTTATAAAATTTGGGAGAACTAATTTCTCTATGATTGTGACATAATTATTTATGCTTTAATGAAGTATCAAGAAACTTTGTTGAGTAAATTGTGTTTATTAATTGTTTTCTTTGCAGTTTAATACTTAGATAGAAAAGAAGAGAGAAGATATCTCAACATAATAAGATTTAATGATGGAAACATAAAATTTTACATGTGACATCATTTTTCTAGATCCATTTTCCAGCATATGCTGTAATGGGATTGTTGAGTCTTATTAACTTAAAGATCTGGAAGAAATATATGATTTAATAACCATATACTTATATAGAAGTTTGGAAACAATGCAGGTACAATAGTACCGGTTGTTTATTTGAAAGAAAACAATGAACAGATTAATGTTTTACCAGATCTCTAAGTGGTTCAACATAGTTTTACAGAATAGATATGATATTTGCATGTCTTTGCTACAATTTAATGCTGCCGGTATATGAAAAGGCAGAAAATGTATAACTAAGTTACTTAGAAATGCTGTCATAATAATAATACTCTAAATAAAATGAGTATTTCAATGTAATGTAATAAGTGGTTGGTATTTAGGGTTCTCTAACCCTTTTTAACTGAATGTGGAGTAAGAATACTCTTTATAATAAGTAAAATGAATCAAGAGTCACCAAGTAGTGAAGATTTAATATAATATAAATGAGAAAGGACTTGCCTAGGCAGGTATGTTATGAGTGTAAGTAATATTAATTTATTAGCATTTATGCGACATGTGGTTTACTTATGTTGAACGCTTGCAGACAGGGAATATAGCGAGGTGCTCCAGCTTAAGACCCTGTCTGTTTTGTACCGTAAGAAAGTTGGGCTATTTTAAAATGATTAAAACATTTGTAATAACTACATGTATTTATATAAATAAAATGCAGCAATATGGGCTGCTAGTTACAAAACAGTCACCTAGATAGGGCCACTTTAAAACAATATGTTAAGAAATTGACCTACAATGCAGTTAAGAATTAAAGAAACAAGAAGATTATTTATAATATTTACAGGTTAAAAATACTTTACATGGGTGAATATGATACTGTGTACCTTTAAGGTAATACACAGTAATGAATTAGGTAAAAGACAAGTAGCCACCCAGGGTGGATTAAAATGGTATATTACAAGTGTAGTATTGGGAGGCCAGCGGGAGGCTGGGGTCTGGGTTGGGTTGGAAAGAAGGGGTGATAATTGAATGGGAAAGGATGTAGTTATTGGAGTTGTCTCCCATGGACCAGAGGGAGTGCACGGCAAGACTAGATTATTTAAAAGTAAGCAAAAAAGAACAGAAAAGACATAAATCTTAAAAAGATGAATAATACAAGTAGGAAATGATACCAACTAGGTACAAATGAATTATAATACAGGATTTTAATAATCCCTGATAAAAAACTTGCAAGGGGTCATACCCAGATAATAAAATTGGATATAATTATATAAGTAAAATACAGTAGAAGGCACTGTACCTATCACAGTATGCCAAATATAATACCATTAAAAAGCTCCCATATCAATGAAGTGGTATTGATCTTGATAAGACCGAATGCAAATAATTGCAAGCTTCACAGGTCCTTGCACCATGCACTCCAGTCCGACGTGGTTCTTTGAGAATGAGAGGGGAAGGAGGGTGTCAGAGGGGAAGGGATGGGTGCAATGCAGTCAACTGTACCCAGGAAAACGGACTGCCCCGCCCTTTCTGATTATTAAAACCTGTAATAAGAAGGGGTTTATTAAGAAACTGAGAAATGTAAATGGTGTACTAATGTAATACTCTCGTCTGGAGAATGTTTTTAGAATAAGGAATACAAGGTCAATACCACTGACTTGGTTTAGAAAGGGCATGGAGTTCCATTGTTTCCCAATAAAAGCTAAAACAAAAGTTTAGCATTGAAAACTCATAGAGAGACAATGCAATAAGAAGTATATACAGACCTGCAATGTATCACACAATAAATAAAAAAACAATCACACAAACTGTATAGAAATTGGTTGGGTGTTGACTGCTCCTCCCCCCTCCCCAAAGACCTAGATCTTGTCAGTTATCTGACAATCTAGAAGGAATTTTGTCAGGGCAGAAAAGACCGGGACCCTAGCCGCTCCCTTGGGGTCTAACACGTTGGTAAGGTTTAAAACTTGTCCATGGGAGTGCAATGCGGCCCTGAGCTGGTCCCTCTGCCCCGTAAATGTGTTGCACTGTTGCAGCAGGTGGGCAGCTGTGAAGGGATCCCGGAATCGCGGACATGCAGGGTCTAGCCCAAGGACATACTTTCCCGCGCCACCAGGTAGAAGAGTGGTTCCCATCCTCAGAAATTGGTTGGGTGTTGACTGCTCCTCCTCCCCCCCCCCCCCCAAAGACCTAGATCTTGTCAGTTATCTGACAGTCTAGAAGGAATTTTGTCAGGGGAGATAAGACCCGGCCCCTAGCCGCTCTCTTGGGGTCTAGCCCAAGGACATACATTCCCGCTCCACCAGGTAGAAGAGTGGTTCCCATCCTCAGGCGCGTGATGGCTCTGTCAAGCACAATGCTTGCTGATTATTTGTCAGGCGGCCTGAGGGTTTTCGCGGGTCTGAGAAAAGTATGTCGGTAGGCAGACACATTGGTGGTCTTGAGATTCCACTCACCAAGGACAAATTTCCTTGCCAGTGAATAAATCTTGGTCGGCGCCAGGAATTCCCCAGCATCAAAAGTGCCCCTCCTGAGACCCTCCTTTGACCCCCTGTCCGCCTGTTCATTCCCACTGAACTCAACGTGTGCTTGACACCATACTAAAGTGACCTTTAAAGATTTATCTAGGCACTGTTGATGAAGTTCCAAAATATTAGATAAAATATCAGGCCTAGATCTGCTATTTCTGTTTTTGATAGACACAAGGGATGACAATGAGTCTGATAAAATAGCAGATGTAATGCATTAGAAGGAATAACAAATGAATTGGCTACCAATCCACAGTTAGGGCATTTGGAGCCATCTGTATAGATTTTTAGGTGCTCAGCATACCTGTTATCAATATGAATAAGAGTTTCTGAATTAACGAGCTGCGGTAAGTCAGATTTCGTGAGGATTTTTGATAGAGTTATGTCCACATCAACAGGTCCCAGGGTCCAGGGGGTCGTTTTGGATGGTTTCAGGTCTGCTACAGGGGTCTTGTCGAGACTGGCACCCTCCAACAGGGTCTTAATACTTGCCCCGAAGGGGAGCGTAATGTGTTTTCGTTTACGGATTTTACCGTTTTTGAAGGTGCCGGTCCGACAAGCTGGTTTACGGGGTTTGAACCACGCCGGGACATGGCTCTGGCCCAGAAATTAATGGACAGCTGTTTTCGGCACAGACTCAGAGGCAGCAAGTCCGCCTCCTCCTCAAGCATGTCACTATGGGTACATTTCAGCGCCCTTAGAGCTACCCTAAGTGCCTTGTTCTGAATGGCCTCTACCATTTTAATGGACTTTGGCATTGCACATGCATAGATTTGGGCTCCATTATCTATCTTTGGACGTATAAGGGACTTGTAGAGAAGTAAGAGGCTATTTTCATCAGAACCGAAACCTGTGCCTCTTAACATTCTCATTAAATTTAAGTCCCTTTTTGCACCATTCAGCCAAATATTTGAAGTGGTGACTAAAGTTTAACTGTTTATCAAGGTACATACCTAGAAATTTCACCACTTTTTCAAAAAAAAAAATTGTGCCGCCTAAATATAAGTCCAAAGAGTGCTTAATTTGGTCGCCAAATAACATACCTACGGTTTTGGTTCGTGAAATTTTAAATCCCCATTCTATTGACTATTTCCATATGGAGTCTAGACCTGCTTGAGCCTTGTTTTGCAGGCGTGACATGTTAGACCCCTTTAACAAAGTGCCGGAATCATCGGCAAACTGGGAGATAACCATTTCTGAGTCTTTGACGGTTTCAGGAAGATCATTGACGATGAGGGAGAACAGAGTTGGGGATATTACGGACCCATTTGGGGTACCGCGGTCAGTAATGGCTTCCTCTGATAACTCCCCATCGACCTTGACCTGAATTTTCCTGCCCTCTAGGAAAGCTCTGAGGGAATGGAAGCAGTATCCAGTGATTCCATCATCAGCTAGCTTTTTTAAGATGCCAAAAGTCCAGGTTAAATGGAAGGCCGCCTGCAGTGTTTGTATTGATTAAAACCAAGTCTCTAGGGGCCACCCTAACAAAAGGTTCCACGGTCATACGTCAAATACGGAAGACCGATCAAAGAACCCAAAGGCCAAATAAAGAGGTGATTGAAAATCGCAAAACTACTAGGTACGCGACACGCTAGAGACGGTATAAATTACATGGCATGATAGTAAGTGTCTCACTGACAAGGTACCAGTCGTGAGAAGTTCTACACAATTAAGAGACCACAGTTATGTATAAATAGAGAATACTAGGTTAGCGTTGAATAAACATAAGTTTATTTAGGGAGGCTTAGAAAACCTGGACCAACCACGAGCCTTGTATTTGTGTATATATGTATAGTTTTGCCTTCGTTTGCTGCGTTTCATGCATTTTTTTCCAGCTGAATGCCTGATTTTAGTACAATTACAAACTAAATGTGAACTGAATAGAATCTGTTAATTTTCTAAATTACGAAAATGTGTATGATTCAAAGTAGGCAGTTCGGATGATCATCATGACCAATGCATCGGCCAGTGCGGACACAAAATTTGCGGGCATTATTAACTGTTACATGTTCTAAAACTAAATGATAAGGATTGTAACACAAAGTTTTATGACATAAATGAGATAATTGTTGAGACTCGTGCAAAATGACACTGAAAAACAACACGGTGAACATAATGGGTCTCGGATGGTGACACTGGTGGACATTTTGCTTTAACAGTCCCATATCTACCCCCCTCATGTCCACTAGAGCAACCATCCCATCAAATACAGCCTTTAATGGGGTCAAGATGGCATCTGGCAGTAATTCTCTCCATTGCAGTGCGTTTGTAAGCATCCATTTTAAAAAAAGCAGACGACAAATCTTACCGGAAGTTCTTAAAGTTTACGCATGCGCAAATAAATGCATTCATTGTTACATATAAAATACACAATGTTTGATCTCAATTTTCACCATGACCAAGTTACTTTTCAATGTATCACCATACATCGTTGGAAATATAAGGCCATAACCTTTTGAAAAAACAGCATGCCAAAAAATTCTATGGAGGCTGCCATTTTGTGCATGAATACATGCGCCAAAAGTTATAAAGCTGGGGACCACAAAGAACAATATTTTTTACATATATACCTTTAAAATTGATACCAAAACATATCAATTAAACTGTATTTTAAAAAGCATATGCATTATACACTGAACTATATGTGTTTATTATCTAACTGAGCTCTCCACCCGTCGCATGTGAATTTGGTTGGTGGTTACCGCACTGGACAGGTGGAGTTTCCTCAGGGTACTCCAGATTACATCCACAGCATAAGGCCACACCAACATTTTGAATAATTCAGTAAAAACAATCAGTTTTATTTTATTGCGGAATACAACTATAACTATTTGCATATCACAAAAAGGGTCGTTTTAAACTTGCACAATACAACAATGTATAACTAAATGGAAAAGAATGATCGGTTCTCAAAACCGGCCCCAGTCAAAACCAGCCTCAGTCTAAACCAGTCCCAAAAAGGCAAAACCGGCCCCACATGTGATTGCATAAAGACAAAACCGGCCCCAAATTACAAAAAAAACGGGGATACATTTCTTGTTTTATTTTTATGAGTTTTTATTATTCTCTTAAATATTTCGTGCATAAATAGTCAATAACACAATGATAGACACACACAATAAATACCACCACCAGCAGTATTTACACACGTCTGAAATGGAATACTATTAAATTAAACAGCAACATATGCATATAAATGAAACAGAAATATGGACATGTGCAAGATGTCGTCATCATCTCATGCAAGTCGTCGGCAGCATCATCGTAATCAGTCGTCGTCGTCGTTGTCAGTCTCGGTCTGTAGACCGTGGAGACCGTCTTCAGCAGGGCAGTAGCTGACAGAACGCCATCTCTGTACTGGTCCCATGCTGAGAAGACCTGAGACTGCATTGACCGGTATATCCGGCGCTGCGTCTTAAGTTATTCAACTTGAATTGCAGACGCGGTGTTGCCATCTGTCACATAAGTCGCACGAGATGCTTGCTGTCGGCTAGTAACCTTCCTGTTACACACGATGCACTGAGACATTATCACAGTTCAAGTAGCACACAGAAACAAATCTAATCTTATTATCCTCCCTATCATATTGTTTTTGACAACGTATATTCACTCAACATTAAACACTATAATATGCTTTTTTCAACAATTTAGTACACATTCAATAGTTTATTAATAATTAAGGACAACTTTATTTTCAGTAAACGTACTGTACCCCTAGTTATACTTACCATTTTTAAATTGATCAACAGTTTGCAAATTTGAAATGCCGATAATCTTTGATATACGCTGGTACACCATTATGCCACCATTTATATGCAACAAATTATGCCACCTTTTATAAATAATTAATACAAAAATGAAACAAACAAAGAAAAAAAACAGAAACAAAAAACCAACAACTTCAAGCGTTTTATTTCAACATCATTATACACACATTAATATCTGTTATATATTAACACAACCTTTTTGAAGTTGATCTATAATGATTAGTTGCTATTTCATACGATAATTAGGCCATGTATTCATGCACAACCAATACAAAATATAGATACTAAACGCAATAATTGTCTTTATTATATACAAATACTTAAGATAATATCCATTTAAAATAATATATTAAAAGTTGGGGCCGGTTTTGCATCACATGGGCCGGTTTTGTCTATGGGGCCGCTTTTGCCTTTTGGGGGCCGTTGTAGACTGGGGCCGGTTTTGCATGCTCCCCTTTGAATCACAATGAATGTGGTTCGAGTCCTGCCAAAATCTTTCTTTTTTTATCATTTTCTTTTACTTTAACATCACTAATTATCATGACATTATTTATTTGTTTAATCTTTTTTGTTTTCTTTTTCATTTGTTTTATTTTTTATTATTTAATACGTTTTATTGCCATAAAAAGCGAACATATGTAAACTCTTATGTGTCAGAATCGAGGTGGATGATGAGATTCCGTGTCGTGACGTCAAGAAAGTGATCAATTAAATAAATTAAACAAACTACATGAAAAGTGCCTGGTCTGGGATTCCAACCCAAAGCATTACGCTTAAAACTGGGCGTGCTTACCACTGCACCACAGTATTAACTGTAACGGAGTAAAGATTTAATCAATACATATTCGCGTCTAAGTAAAGGCAATATTCATGAGTGTCGGGTCAATAAATTCGCACAATATAGTCGGTTTAAATTTTGTTGATAATGAGGTGATCAACCATTTACTGAAAACAGAGAAATCTTGATTTTCATTTTATTAACACGCTGCAATCGTCTGTATTAATAAATCGTGTATGATATACTCGACGACGTGTGGGGTTATTTACCCTCGGGATTTTGGTTAAAAACCATTGCCCGAGCACACTGCTTAACATTTAAACTCTGCGTTGGCTAAAACTATAATACATCCCTTCTTTTAAAGGGTGTGACACATAAAATCTTTGCAGAGTGGGTGCGGTGCTTTATATAAAAATCTATTCGCAAAAATATACCAGAAGTACATAAAAATAATGTTTTTAAATAAATCTTTGTAAATAGTTAAGCGAAACGGTAATATATGCTGTAGAAATGTCTTTTCTCAATTTATGCAACTCGTGTATTAACGTTTAAAATCAATCAATTGGAGTTGTTTACCCTCGGGACTTCGGTTAGAAACCATTGCCCTAGCACACTGCTTAACACAAATACTTTGCTTATATTTGGCAATACATATATACAACTTTGCAGTGTGGGTGCGGTGCTAAAAATAAAAATCTATGCTTAAAAATAGGAATACTTGTAAATCTAGTACAATAGCTTACATGACACTTGAAAGCACACTGTTCGTGTATAAAGAGACAACTACCAGGGTATATTTAATGGGGAGCAATTCTGCAATAAGCTTGTATTTGTCAACAGGAGTTACCTCCCTTATACTAATAAACAGTTCAAGTGTAAAACCATATGTGAATGCAAAAATGACTAGTCTTTTTGTAAATATGTTGGATATTTGGGCAATAGCACTAAACAGGTATAGCGTAATTTGTAACAGGGGAAAAAATAAAGGATAAACACCGAGTTTGATCTAAACTAACATGAGGAAGGGGAAATTGGGAGAAATAGCCCAACTTGAATAAGAATAAATTGGAGGGAACACATAATTTTATGTGAATCACCATTTTTCTAAACCCATTATGCAGCAAATGCTGCAACGGGATTGTTCGAGTCTTTTGTACTTAGAGATCTGGTAGAGTTCGGGTAATAATCACCATCAACTATATGTCGTATTAAATAAAAAAAACCAATGCGCGAATACACATGGGATAGTATTTACAATAATGACAACAGGCATTGTTAATTATTTCCAGATCTCTAAGTGGTTGAACATTGTTTTACAATGTCTGTGTTATTTGCATGTCTTTACATACTAAGATAGAAAAAATAGGTCAAGAAATGCTTTCTAACCTGTAATCATTATAAAGGACAAGTAATATTACTTGGATATACTGTATAAAATGAACTATTTAATTAATAGGAAGTTAAGTAATATAAGACTACTACTGTACTTGTATCTGCAAGTGTATGTTGTTGGTATGTAGTATTTTATTTATTTTTTTTACTTGTTATATAAATTCTAAGGATGGATGTTACAAATGCATGACATGCGTTTAACTAATGCTGAGCACTTGTGGACTGGGAATATAACTTAAAACAACCCGAGACCCTGTCCATTGAGATTTATACAAGATTGTTGGGCTATTTCATAGAATGTAACCTTCCCCAGGGTAACAATTGAAGATCAAGGACAGACATAAAAGTATGAGCATCCAATATACAGTAAATGTATGATAAACCTTGTATTACATCCTTCCGGAGAAAGCTCTGAGGGAATGGAAGCAGTATCCAGTGATTCCATAATCAGCTAGCTTTTTAAAGATGCCAAAAGTCCAGGTTAAATCGAAGGCCGCCTGAAGGTCCAAAAATATAGCTAATACTGTTTGGCCTTGATTTTTAGCAGAAAGGATATCATGTTGTAGTGTTGCTAGCTGACAAGAGTTGAACGCCCTTTCCGAAAGCCAGACTGTAAGGGGTTCAGAATATTTTTTGTTTCTAAGTGCTCTAATCTTTTTTCTACCATTATTTCCAATAATTTTTTGCCTGAATGAGAGGTGAGACTTATTGGACGATATGATTTTGGATCTTTTGACCTTACCAGGTTTTGGAATAGGCATCCCTGTGGCCTGCTTCCATTCGGGGGGTGGGACGTCCCTGATTTGTATACGATTTAATAGATCGAGTCAGAATTTAAGAGTTATGGCCGGCATATTCTTGAACATCATATACGATATTCTATCTGGGCCCATGGCAGAATTACTCCTGCCATTAATTGCATTAGTTAATTCAATCATTGTAAAAGATAAATTAAGAGGCGTGTTTGTATCCCCAGACTCGTTTAATATGTGTTTATTCTCCGATTCAAATCGCTTTTGATAGTCCAAAGTTTCTTGAGGGAGATTTGAATCACTGGAGACAGATTTGAAATGCGTTACCAAAAATTGAGCCTTTTCCCTTGGGGTCGTGGCAATTTCGCCTTTGTATTTTAGTAGCGGTACAGGATTTGTGCGATTTCCTTTAATTATGTGAATCTTTTGCCAAAAATCCCTACAATTACTTTTATTAACAACTGCTGATTTATATAATTCTTGCCAGTTTTGAGTTTTAGCTTCCAAAATAACCCGCTTTGCTGAGCTTTCTAGGGACCTATAGTTTTTGAGATTGTGTTCAGCGGGGTTTTTGTTTAGTATTTTTAATGCATTTTTCCTTTCCTGTATCGCTTTAGAACACGCCTCACTCCACCGGGGCACATTCTTTCTGGCTTTTCCCTTACCGGAGGAGACGGGGATGCTGCACTCTGCTATGGACAGGATCTTATTTGTTAAATTAGAACAACAGGTACTTGGGTCCAGGGAGTGAACAACTGCTAGGAAAAGATCTTAACAGAGGTCCCGAAACTGATCCCCATTTGCTTTATTTAGAACAAATTTATGCTCCTCTGAGCTGGGGGTATCAGTTCCCTGTACAAGATAGTTGTACAATGTAACAAATTGTGGGAAATGATCAGATGATATACTCGTTTGGATTCTCCCATGTTAAAAGTAAACGGCCATGTTTTGACATACTTTTGATATTTTGTAGATTAAAGTCAGCAGATTACAATGTTGCTTATGTAAAATTATTAATTTGATGCTTAAAACCGAAAATGTTGTTCATCGGCAATTTCCATATGCCGCTCGGTAATTTCCGCCGCCATTTTCTTGATAACGTAGTTAAATCCCAACGCTCCATTAATAAGATAGGTCGCCATTATTACTTACTAAATTTCTTTAACAAAAATTGGCATTTGAACAATTATTTTATGACAATATTTTGTTTTTTTTAGGTATTGTAAGTTGTTGTGCTTGCTTTTAACATATCACAACAGCTGCCACAATGTCATAGCCCATTTCCTGGCTGAACAGCTCCAGCTAACCCCTTGTCCTCATATCCAGCGAGCACACTGTCTTGGAAGATTTTCTAAGGGTGCCACCAGAGGTATTATTGTGAACTTTCTAGACTATCAAAACACAGTTAATGTCCTCTCACGTGCAAACCGGCTAAGAGGAACTAATTTTAGCATCAACAGAGACTATCCAAAGGAAATAACCCAAGCACGGAAAGCACTTTGGCCAAAATACAAGAAACTTCGCGAAAGTTATCCACGCAGCAAAGTCTCCATAGTCTTCCCTGCAAAAATTGTTGTAGACGGCAAGGTAGTCGACGACATATTCCCTGACTGGAACGCGATCCTCCAGGGCAACAGAGTCTCTGCTAACTCACAAGCCTTCCAATCAAAACAGGCACACTCCAAACCACCTTCCCATATCAGGAACCTAAATGTTAATCCTCCTGTTATCAACACAATCACTGTCATCCCCAGAAACACATCAGTGCTCAACACTCCTGATACACCAGCCCAGAGCGCTGAGCACATATCTAGGCGAACAAACTCAGTATCCCCTCATCCTTCGAGGGCAAACACTCGTAAACATCCGCCATTATCTCCTAGGCCTCCCCTGAGCGCACAGTCCTTGGTGCAGGGGATACAACGTCCATGGGACACCGCTCGTACTGCTGAGTCTGTACAAAACCGGAATACTCCACAGACGCCAAATTTGAACAGGGCTCCAGATGCCAGCAGCCATCCCCACTAGGCCAGAGGGGGGGTCGAATCACTCTCTAATCTGGAAGAGAAAAACATAAAATTAAAATCGAAGGCCGCCTGAAGGTCCAAAAATATAGCTAATACTGTTTGGCCTTGATTTTTAGCAGAAAGGATATCATGTTGTAGTGTTGCTAGCTGACAAGAGTTGAACGCCCTTTCCGAAAGCCAGACTGTAAGGGGTTCAGAATATTTTTTGTTTCTAAGTGCTCTAATCTTTTTTCTACCATTATTTCCAATAATTTTTTGCCTGAATGAGAGGTGAGACTTATTGGACGATATGATTTTGGATCTTTTGACCTTACCAGGTTTTGGAATAGGCATCCCTGTGGCCTGCTTCCATTCGGGGGGTGGGACGTCCCTGATTTGTATACGATTTAATAGATCGAGTCAGAATTTAAGAGTTATGGCCGGCATATTCTTGAACATCATATACGATATTCTATCTGGGCCCATGGCAGAATTACTCCTGCCATTAATTGCATTAGTTAATTCAATCATTGTAAAAGATAAATTAAGAGGCGTGTTTGTATCCCCAGACTCGTTTAATATGTGTTTATTCTCCGATTCAAATCGCTTTTGATAGTCCAAAGTTTCTTGAGGGAGATTTGAATCACTGGAGACAGATCCATAGTCTTCCCTGCAAAAATTGTTGTAGACGGCAAGGTAGTCGACGACATATTCCCTGACTGGAACGCGATCCTCCAGGGCAACAGAGTCTCTGCTAACTCACAAGCCTTCCAATCAAAACAGGCACACTCCAAACCACCTTCCCATATCAGGAACCTAAATGTTAATCCTCCTGTTATCAACACAATCACTGTCATCCCCAGAAACACATCAGTGCTCAACACTCCTGATACACCAGCCCAGAGCGCTGAGCACATATCTAGGCGAACAAACTCAGTATCCCCTCATCCTTCGAGGGCAAACACTCGTAAACATCCGCCATTATCTCCTAGGCCTCCCCTGAGCGCACAGTCCTTGGTGCAGGGGATACAACGTCCATGGGACACCGCTCGTACTGCTGAGTCTGTACAAAACCGGAATACTCCACAGACGCCAAATTTGAACAGGGCTCCAGATGCCAGCAGCCATCCCCACTAGGCCAGAGGGGGGGTCGAATCACTCTCTAATCTGGAAGAGAAAAACATAAAATTAGGAACCTTAAACGTTAGTGGACTCAAGAAAAGACTCAATTACCCAGAATTCACTGAACTCATTAGTAATTTTACGACATATTTTGTATCTCGGAAACCCACATTGATGAACACGATATTATTAAAATAAATAACTATGAATATTTAGCCAAACACAGAGAACAAGAGTATAAGCGTAAATCTGGTGGCATTGGTATATTTGTTAAAGACCAACTTACTTCCTCAATTAAAGTCCTACAATCAAACTCTGAATATGTACTATGGATATCCATTTGCAAATCATTAGCGAAACTTGATGAAAATATTATAATAGGAGCTGTATATGTTCCACCCGAAAACTCCAAATTTTTCAACGATGACGAGTTTATGGCCTTTGAAAATGAAATCTCTCAAAAATGTAATGAACATAAATATGTAATTCTTGCAGGAGATTTCAATAGCACAGTTGGAAGCATGAAAGATTACATAACTACAGATCCCCATTTAAATGACATGTTCGATATTGATGATGATATACAAAGCCAACTTCACAAATATAAAACCCTTGAACAATTATCTATCCCACTTATTCGTACTTCTAAAGACCATCGAAAAAATACCCATGGACTCCGACTTATTGATTTATGCAAAAAATAACATTTTTATCCTCAATGGAAGATTATCATCAGGTAATGATTGTGCTATCTTAACTTTCAGAAATAAATCTACAATTGATTATGTAATTGCTTCATCTGATTGCTTTTACTTTCTCTCAGATTTTCATATCATTGAAACAGATTCACTGTTCTCAGATGGTCATAATGCCCTCACTTTGTCCATAAACATACCACACAGAAAATACTCCAATATTTCCACCAAAAATCTAAGCGACATGAATCTGAAACCAAAATGGAATCCTGACTTTTCCAACCAATTTGTTAACAATATTAACCTTAACATAATAGACCAAATACTCTTGCAAATTAACACTTACCCACAATCACAGCAGACAATTGAGCACATAACCGATCAACTCCAATCAGTATTCCATCAAACTTCCACCAGCACATACCCTGAAAATAAAAAACGATTTCATTATAATAGACCAGAAAACTATAACCCATGGTTTGGTCCTCAATGTTCTAAAGCACGAAAAAATTATCATACTGCCAAAAATGACTACACAAAAAAAACAACTATAGACAACAAACAAAGAATGATCAATGCCAGTCAGGAATATAAACGCACCATGAACTACCACATTAATGCCAGCAAACATAACATGTCAAATAAACTTCGTTCAATGTCTGACAAAAATCCTAAACAGTACTGGTCCTTTTTAAATAAACTTAAACCAAAAACTAAAGTTAAAACTATACCCACATTAGATGAATTTCATGATCACTTCAAAGAAATTAATACCAGCACAATCGATGACAATCGCTTCAATGACACAAACTCCCATCTACAAAATGACACAAGCAACAGGCATAATACCCCAATTACTGAAGAAGAAATAGAAAAATGTATCACAAAGCTTAAAAATTCTAAAACACCTAGCCCATTCGACAATATTTTAAATGAGTATATCAAGTCCACTAAACATCTACTTATGCCTGTTTACCATAAACTATTTAACTGTGTACTGGAAACAGGGTTCATTCCACAAAGCTGGCTAAATGGAATAATCATACCTATATTTAAAAACAAAGGTGACCCTAAAGATCCTAATAGCTACCGACCAATTACTATCCTCAGTTGTCTAGGTAAACTTTTTACTTCCATACGCAATGAAAGATTAAACAAATTCCTTAATGAAAATAATATTTTAGATGAAAATCAAGCTGGCTTTAGGAAAGGCTACTCTTGCTCTGACCATATTTTTACATTACATTCATTGATCGAAATACTGAAAAAAAAAAAAAAACTATTCTGCGCCTTCATTGATTTTTCACAAGCATTCGACAAGGTTTGGCGAATTGGCCTATGGCACAAACTTATTAAACAAAATATAAATGGCAAGTTTTTACATTTAATTCAAAACATGTACGACAATATCAAATCTAGTATCTCTATTAACGGCAATATTTCAGAACCCTTCGTATCAGAAATTGGCGTTAGACAAGGCGACAATCTATCTCCAATTCTTTTTTCCATCTTCTTAAATGACCTTCAAACACATATGCACCTCAATGGCTCAACTGGCATAGAACTAGAAAATCCCCTGGATTTGTCTCTTTGGCTAAAACTACTTATTCTACTTTATGCTGATGACACTGTGATTTTATCTGATTCAAAAATAGACTTCCAAAATAGTTTACATACCTTCCATAAATACTGTGATAACTGGCATTTAAAAATAAACCTTAGCAAAACAAAAATTGTAATATTTGGTGCAAGACAACTATAAAACTTCCATTTCACATTAGGTGACAACCCTGTAAAAATCACTGACCATTACCACTACCTAGGCATTACCCTTTCCAGCAATGGTTCTTTCCGCAATGCACGGAAACACTTAGCCGAGCAAGCAACAAAAGCAATGCACCTTCTATATACTAGAGCAAATAATGCAGAGCTACCTATTGATTTAATTCTTAAACTTTTCGACCACACTGTTTTACCAATTTTAATCTATGGCTCAGAAATTTTTGGTTTGAAAATGTAGATATCTTGGAGAAAGTCCATAATAACTTTCTTAGAAAAATTACGAATGCTCGGAAATCAACCCCAATGGCTTTTTTATATGGTGAACTTGGCAGATACCCTATAGCAATTAACATCAAAAGTCGCATGATCTCTTTTTGGAATAGAATCTTAATAGGCAAAGATCAGAAATTATCTATCCAAATCTATAAATACATGATGAACTTGCCAATCTCAAATTTTAAATGGGCCAACAAAATGAAAGAAATCCTCACCTAAGTAAACTTAAGTAACTTATGGGATAACCAATTCCTAACAACCCAAAATAATATTTGCCGCTTAGTGAAAGCCAAATTATTAACCCAATTCAAAACCCAATGGCACAATCAACTACAGCAAACACATAAGGGACAAATATATACCAGTTTCAAACAAACTCCATCCTTTGAAGACTACTTTATAAAACTTACAAAAACTGAATATACATACCTCTTTAAATTTAGAACTGCAAATCACTGGTTACCAGTTGAAACCGGTCGATACGATGGAACCCCATTTGAGGAAAGAATATGCAGCCTTTGTAACTCTGGTCAAGTTGGCTCCGAACATCACTATCTACTAAACTGCGATTTCTTTAAATCTGAAAGAGAACAATTCTTAGGACATGATCTTTATGATGCTACTCTTATTAAAATCCTAACATCTAATTCCTTACAACTATTACAGAATACAAGCAAATTTATTCGCTTCATATTCAGTAAGTTTAAGCGATAGCAAGTTATCTATTTAACTACCTGTTTTTACCAATGCCACCAACTAATACACCAACTCTAATATTGTAGTTTGTAACAATACTGCCTTTATTTCAATGTATTTTTATTGTTAACAGCATAACATATTTACATATTATCTCAATATAAGTGACCGTTTACACTTGTGTAATCAAATATATCAAAATATTTGTCTGGTCAAAAATGTATATATTTTTGCATGTATATACTAATCACATTATTTACTTTAAAAATTAGAAATATATGCATGTAAATATAAACTGTGCAATGTAAATAATAACTTCATTCTGTATCTGTACCAAATGATAACTGCATAATTATATGTCAATATTAACGTAAGATTGCTATATACTTATACTCATATAACAGAAATAATTGCAGCATTATATAAGAGTACAAAATGGTACCACTCAAGTACAAGTGTTAACATTTTTAATATTTTTGCCTGCTATATTGATATTATATTTCAATTAAGGCAATGGAAACAATTGTTGCATTCTAAATGAGTACAACTGATACCTATATTTCACCTACAATCCTGTTTCTTTATCCTAATTAATCTAGCAGTTCTAATAGTACATAAATAATAATTATACTTTTGTTACTTCCCTTTAAACTTATCCAGCACACAAACTATAATTTGCTTTTGCCCCATCAGTCATTTAATGTTAACCCCTCAGATAACGGCATTCTCCATTGTAATCCTGCAATGCAAAGCTGATTAGAGTAATTACCACACACAATAGGTCCTCCATCTTGCCTTTGTGTTCAACATCGACCTCGCGTGCAGGTGCACTGAATCGTAAATCAGGACAAAAATAACTGCTGTTGACTGAAACCGTTACAAAGCTAGCTCCAGCACCATAAACGCTAACGCACACAGTCTTTCGCAACATGTCTTTTAAGTATTGATAATGAATTAAATTTCTGACGCAAAATGTAAACCTTTTAAAACAATTTCTCAATCCGAAACGCCGCGTGCAATTATATTATTAGAACTGTACTATAATTTGTTTCTTAAATGCCACGATTATGATGATTATGATAACTATGACGATTATGATTATTATGATTAGTATGATGATTTTAAATATGATATGATAATGATTGTGATTTTGTTCATATGTTCCGACTATGTATCTTATTATTTAAATACCCCCGTATATCATCTACACAATTGTGTTAACGTAAAAATTATCGGAAGTTACTAATTTACTAACAATTTTGCTTTGTTATATTGCCCTAATTGTATATGTTATATACTTGGGTGAAAATAAAAGTCTTGTTCAGCTATTTAGAATTGATTTTATCGTATTTAAACAACGTCTTGCGGGACGAAGAAATGACAATTAGCACATGCATCATTCATAAGCAGATTGTGCCAATTTTTATTCTTACCTTTGCGTTGATCGTCAATCTAGCTTAACCATAATTATTTTGATTCTTTTATATTTCCATACAAGTATAATAATAAAGAAGTACGATTTAAAATAGAAAACTCCCATCACTTTTCTGACAGATCACACTCGTATGTTTGGTAGTTAATCCACTTTATTGTTTATTTTGCTCATTTATATTAATTTTTAATAACCGATTGTTATTTAGCCGTTGCATTTTTCACTTTCAACAATAGTCAAGATGTTAGTTTTCACAGTCGATGAGTCACCATGCCTTGAATAAATGGCAGTTTGTATACGGCCCATTGTTATGTCTTGTGACAAACAGGTTGTTGTTTTGATAATTGGATACCTCTGTTACAATAAATGTGCGAGAACGCTTTCACAGTTTGCTACCTGTAATGACTATAATTATTAGCATCTACAAAAGAACTATGTTCGTGCAGTCAAAGTTTATAAATGTGAAGTATTTAAGTGTCGCGTTAAATTTGTCACGCACTGAAACTAAAAAAGCATATACACGTGATATGCTAACGCACATACATACAATTTATGTATTGTTTTATTTTTACGCGTTACTCTACTTAAAAAAAAATACTTTCATACTGCAGATTATTATAATTTTGCTTACAATATATGTTCAAGGTCATTGGTCAGTGTAGACGTGTAAAAACGTGAGATCAAAAAATTAATGTTTTAACAAATATAAAGGTGCAATACTAAGGATTTGTTTGTGCTGGTGACTTAAGAAAGTATCTATGTAAGTATGGAGGAGGTTATTTCCGGAGAAAGTGAGGATAACATGGAGTATAACATTGAAATAAACAATCGGTTTCAGGAAAAACAAAATGGCGGGTTCGAAACTGTAAACAGAACAAAAGAAGAGAAAATTTAAAAGTGGATCGAGTGGGTCGATTTCTTCAAACTCATTTGCAAAAATGACATTAGACGACAAACTCACAACTATATTTGAGCAGTTGAACAAAAATTATGCCAAAATTAGTGAGATTGAAAATCAACAGACAAGATGGAACAAAGAAATTACATGTATCAACAAGAGATACATAGAAATGGATGACCGAGTTACACGAATGGAGAGGCTAATTGAAGATCAAGTGCGGAACTCTAAAGTGCTCTTATACAAGTCAGTAGAAGCGGAGGCAAGGAGCATGAGGAACAACATAGTGATCTACGGGTTGACTGAAAGACTTAAAGGTAATTGTACACACTTACAGTACTAAATTTTATAAGCGATGAGCTAGATATTGACACCACGGGCATGCACATTGAGAGAGCTCATAGAATGGGCCGTTTTGATTCAAGGAACAGGGATCTTAAAAGACCTACTGTGATACGCTTTCGGGACTATGTTGATACTGAGACTATAATGACAAATGTATACACACTGAAAGGGAGCCCATTTGGCGTTGATAGGCAATACCCAAAGGAAATAACGAAAGCACGATCGAGTCTGTACAAATCGAACGAAGCAAGAGATGCAAGAGTGAAAGGGCATAAAGTGCAGATTAAATACCCAGCTAGACTATGTATCAATGGCAAAACAATTATAGACATGTTCCCAGAATGGTTCCAAGTACTTGGTCATGATAGATTATCTCTGGGAAACTCAGGTACAAGTGCCGATAAATTGACTCCGAACACAGGAAACCATGAACGAGGTTACTCTGCTGAAACGGTGATAGATGAGCAGATGATCAATGCTATTAGTGAAAGCGAAGGTGAAAGTCAGAGTGAAGTCTTTGAAGAGTCAACTGCCGGGAAAAATCAATCAGAGTTAAAACGCGACGATAAAGTAAACAAAACATTACCACGTGATAAAGGACAGCTTAAAAAAAATGCAAGTGAAAACCTACCTCGGACACAGTTACGCACAGAAATTAATTGCCAACAGGAACAAACATATGCTGATACTGTTTATAACGCAAATGAAGATAAAACCATACAAAAACAGCAGAATTCCACAAAATGTAAACTCAAAACGAACTGGAAATCCCACAGTTAAAAACACATGTACGCCAAATTCTAAAAATAGAACAACAGAGAAGTCGAACATGGGATCCCAAATTATGGACAATGGGAAAGCGACCAGGCAGAACAGTAGTGTGGGATCCCAAATTACGGACAATGGAAAAGCGACGAGGCAGAACAGTAGTGTGGAGGCATGAAGGAACAGCAAATCGATAGCCAATGAAACGCATGGAATGGACAAGAAGTAGGACGGCGATGAGGGGTCACGAGAGGTCAAATTGTGTGTTTTGAACATTCAAGGACTGAAGGGAAAATCCTATAATAAACTAGAAACCGCAGAAATCAAACAGCTGTTTAGTGAACATGATATTTTATTATTTACTGAAACGTGGTTAAATGATAGTATGTTATACGATGTAGAAGGATTTAATTATTTTGCTCTTAATAGAAAAAACTAAACATTAGGTGCTAGGAGGGACAGCGGTGGTGTAATTGCCTATATACATGAACGTTTATTTAATTATGTTGAATGTGTGAAATGCACTGATGATGGTATTATGTGGTTAAATTAAATGGAAACTTATTTAATTTACATAATGATGTATTTCTCTGTTTCATATACAATGTTCCTCAAGGTAGTAGCAGAGAAACATGTAATGACACCAATATTTTTGATTTATTGACAAATGACATGATTTATTTTGAAAATCAATATGGCAATGATTGTAATTTTGTACTGTGTGGAGATTTAAACGCACGCGTGGGGATTAAGCCAGATTATGCTGAAAACGAAAATAAATATGTATTGAATTTATTGCCTGATGACTATACTATGGATGATGTTATTTTAAGAAATAGTCAAGATAAAACGGTAAATGAATATGGTAAAATATTGCTAGAATTTTGTATTGCGACAGGTTTAAGGATTGTAAACGGAAGGTGTGGTTTAGATAAAGACATAGGTAAATTTACGGTTGTAAACTCTCAAGGTTGTAGTGTTGTTGATTATGTTTTGTGCAAAAGTCAATTTGTTTAAATTGTTTAAAACATTTAACATTCAGGATCCTAATCTTGTTTCTGATCACTGTGTAATTACTTTTAATTTAAATGTATGTAAACTTAATTGTGGTGATAATTCAAACACTAAGGAGGATAATTTAAAATTATTATACAAGTATAAATGGGATGATAGTAAAAAGGATTTGTATATGAATGTATTAGGTTCACATGATAGTGCTACACGTTTTGAATCTTTATGTGAACATATACATGTATCAACGTCAAATGCAGATTTAGATGAGAATATTCAAGTCTTTACAGATATATTAGATGGCGTTTGCAAGCCTCTATTTAAAAGAGATTTAAATGGTAATAATGGTTATATAAACACTGGTAAAGATGCTGTGTATTTTTATCATGATTGTAAACAATTGAAGAGTTTTTATTATAAGTGTCTAAATTATTAGTGAAACAACCCTTGTGATGTTACCAGGAGAGATCTGGTAGAAGCTAGATCAAACTACAAAAATTGTGTTAGAAATAAAAAATGTGATTTTGATAAATTACAAACACATAAATTAGAATTAGCTAGGAAAAATAATGCCAAGTTATATTGGAAAATGTTAAAGGGATCAGTGGTAAACAATTCTAGCTCACTGACATCAGATGATTTTGTGAATTATTTTAAATCTATAAATGATCCCGATTCTGTGTTTTTTCAACCAGATGATGACATATTATATTTTAATGAACGGTATTTAGATGGAGAATTGAACATTATGTTCGAGGAACTGAATAGTACTATAACAACAAATGAAATTAAAAGAAGCTGTAAGAAATTAAACAATGGTAAAGCGGGCGGGCCAGATTGTTTTCTAAATGAATTTTTTAAATATGGATGTGAAATAGATGTTTTCGACAGTTCTTTGTAAATTGTTTAATAAGATTTTTGATTTGGGTTACTTTCCAGAATCATGGTCAGAAGGTTATGTGGTACCATTGCATAAGAAAGGGGATATAAATAGTACAAATAATTACAGGGGTATTACTTTGTAAAGTACATTAGGGAAACTATTCACAAAAATTTTAAATGACAGACTAACAGATTGGGCAGAAAGGTATAATGTTTACATAGAGGCTCAGGCAGGATTCAGACAAAAGATGGGTACTATAGATAATATTTGTGTGTTACATAATGTAATAAGTTACTTATTGAATAAGAATAAAAAGTTGTACGTAGCATTTATAGACTTTACTAAAGAGTTCGATTATGTTGTTAGAGATATTACTTGGTATAAACTTATTAAGCTTGGTGTTAGGGGTAAAATGCTGAACATCATCCGCTCAATGTATAGAACTGTTAAATCAAGAGTTAAATATGATAACGAGGTTAGTGATAGCTTTACATGTATGTTAGGGGTACGCCAGGGTGATTCATTGTCTCATTTTTTATTTTCGATGTATTTGAATGATGTTGAGGAATTTTTGCTGACTAATAATTATGAAGGAATACCTTTAGACGTTTTTAAGTTACTTATTTTGTTGTATGCAGATGATATTGTGTTGTTTTCAGATACTGAGACTGGTTTGCAAGAAGGGTTAAATTTATTAAAACAATATTGCGATAGATGGAAACTAATGGTAAACTCACAAAAGACTAAAATCATGGTTTTTAAAAAAGGAGGAAGACTGCGGAGGAATCTACAGTTTTTCTATGATGATAATCATTTAGAGATTGTTGATCAATTTACTTACTTGGGTTTTGTTTTCTCTTCTGGAGGTTCATTTTCAAAAACTTTGGACAGTGTGTCTGGACAATCTTTGAAAGCTATCTTTAAATTAAGACAGTGTTTGTCAAGATTTAATAATATTACAATACACCACAGTTTAGAAATGTTCGATAAACTAATTTATCCTGTTTTAAGCTATGGTTCAGAGATATGGGGGCTTCATAACAGTATCCAAATAGAGCGAATACATTTTTGTAAAGAATTACTAGGAGTCCGAAGACAAACACAGAATAACTTTATATATGGTGAATTGGGAAGAACACCTTTATCGGTTAGACATGCACTTAATGTAATTAAATATTGGCTGAAAATAGTACACATGCAATCTATTAAATATGTTAAAATTGTTTATTATATCATGTACAGAGAATTTGATATCTATCCCAATAGAAAATCATGGGTATATATGGTTAAAAATTTATTAGGAAATTGTGGTTTTAATGATGTGTGGTTAAATCAAGGTGTTGGGGATGTAGATGTCTTTTTAACTATGTTTAAAGTCAGAGTAACAGATATCTTTTTACAAAGATGGAACTCTGAATTACGTGAATCAAGCAGAGCTAAAACGTACATATTGATATCAGATTTCAAATTTCAACCCTATTTAAATGATGTAAATATTTCCAAGTATAGAATGGCCCTCTCCAGATTAAGGGTATCTGCACATAGACTTAAAGTTGAAACTGGTAGATGGCATAAACCAACAGCTATACCTTATGAAGAAAGAAAATGTTACTTATGTAATGTTCTTGAAGATGAATACCATTTTATCCTTGAATGTACATTGTATCATGATGTTAGAAAGATTTACATAAGCCGATTTTATTATCTTAGACCAAATATAATCAAATTTATAGAATTACTTACCTCTCAAAATAGCAGTGTTAATAAAAAATTGGCAATGTTTATTTATAAAGCTTTGCAAATTAGAAATTCTTTCTATACGTATTATGGCTAATGTATGATGTTGATTATAAAATATATTCCACCTCTCGCTTATTATCTATTGCTGAATAATTTCGATATTTGTTTGATAAATGTTTATATATGTAAACATTAACATTCAGTATGGATGTTATTGGTGACCTTTGACTTTGTTTTTATGCATATTATTATACGTTCACTTGTATACTCATGGGCATATTGCCCACTGTATTACTCAATAAACTGTAAACTGTATGTTCAGTATGTCTATAATCGGGATAGTGAAACATTTTCGGATATACAATTTTTCATATTTAATAAAGACAATGTTTCAGCAACAGGCTGTATATTATTATATTAACACCGTCCTTTACAATATTGTACAATTTTATTAGACGGGCTTCCTATATAGCCATATATCTGAATTATCTACAACATTTGTATTGAAATAATTCAGTAATAGGGCTTTGAAAAACATAAAAACACTACATAAAGCATGCTGTTGTTTTTTTTATTTTATCTTGACTGCATTTACAACAAAACGCTGCAATTTTTCTAACTGTTTTATTATAAAGATAGTTTATTTAAATTGCCAATGTATAAGGCTGCACTACTGCAACAAAACAGATTACGTCTAAGTCCAGTATAATTATAATTCGTAAACCTATCAACCAATCAGCAATCAGGATCTGCCATGTCCACAACTTGTCAAACCTTCATATTACTTATGACACGTTATTTTGTAGGAGTACACAGAATATTGTCATCGTTTTTTGTCGGGGCCATAAAGTTTAAGATCTCGGTCGTGGTTACAGCAAGAAGCTTAGACTACAAAGGATCCATTTCCATTGATCTCAAAGATAAAATATTTTTATCTTTTTTATCATTCGTCTAGTAGTTAAGATTACTGATAAGTTGATAACACAAAATGGCACTAAGTAAACGATCCCTAAAGGAGATGTCTAAGACAAAGAAAGTAAGGACTATGTGTAGTCTATTTTTATCAAATGTTGCAAAATACTTGCATTAGAATATGTTTTTATAACATACATTTATCTCACACATCCAACTTTATATACATTTTTATTATGTCTTAGGTGATTGTAACTTAATGAAATAACGCGAGTTTTGAAGTAATCTGTACAGTCTATAAATAAAACAATTAACGCGTTTGGAAGAATATACTTCACTTCCGGTTTGAAACAAAATGGCGTATCGATAGAAATATGCGCGAAATCCTGTTGTCTTGTATGCTATACTCGCTTATATAAGAGTTATTTATGGAAACCGATACGAGAAGTTGATTTGTTATTGCTAAAACTATGTTACTAAAGAATACATCACATTTGTTAGAAGCTTGGCCTTTCACCTTTAAGAACGGCTCTCACTTGTACATAATTCGATACCCGAATAAAGTCCGTAAGGCGTAAAATTGTTTGCTTCAGGTACCCGACCTTGCCTAAATTAATGCCCCGACCCTAGAACATTTTATTGGGGTTCTCAGATATTTGTTTTATTTATGCTTTTCAATAATTAAATGTTGTTTTTTGGGGGTTAAATAAGTGTTTAATTTTGCTATAATCCACTTTAGAACAATGTTTAAGGATATTACAGATATGTTTTGAACATGAATTCAGTTGTAGAATCTTCATGTTGACCATTTTCTAAATAAAAAAATAAAATAAAAATTATTCTCTACAAACCCTAATTTTTTTGGTCATGTAACCTGAAACAAACATAATTTTTTACGCCTAAGTATTGTAACAAAAAAAAAACACAAAAGAGAGACATATGAATTTTAATTCCCGAATAAAGGAAGGCTATTGAAACTTCCTCGTTGCCGACAAGAGGTCTTTCATTGGCGAGGATTATCTCCTTGTGTAAAGAGGACGTGCACGTTGTTTTTTAAAATGTTGCCGTTACGGTGATTCCCATAGCGTTAACGACACTTACTAATACGCACTGGCGTATCATCCATATGCCGTAGTCTCGTAGGACGTCAATGCCTTCAATTGTAGTTTTGATTCGTTAACGATGTTTGAGGTAACGGTGGCGTAGTGGATATGGTGTCCACTAGCGATCGAGAGGTCACGGGTTCGATCCCCACTCTGGGAGCGTTCTCAAGATCTCCCCCAAAGACACCAAGTACTTGTTTTACCCAGGAAACGGACTCGAGAGTGTCTCAATAAGCCTTAGGCTTTCAATCCTATTGAGCTGAAATAAATAGGTTTAAACTAACGATGTTACAATATATAAATAGCAAGTTATATAGTATATAGAGGTGATTTATTAGAGAAGAATTATAACAACAACAACATATGTATTTATTGGTAAATATTGGGTCGAAGAGATATTCTAGCCAAATATGTAAGAGAAGAATAAGTTATAAACAGATTATGTAAATGTAAAAATGATCTAAATTATGGCAACAAGGAGTATTCCGGTAAGAGCGGTAAGAACTTGTCAGAAGTACATGGTCTTAACAGTACTTGTGATAATTAAGTTACTGGATATTTGACAGAAATAGATAGAAACACGTAAAAGTTCCAAATGGCGTGACTAGAGGAAACATGCAGAGTTGTATGAAGAAAGTTGGAAATACGTACAATTTAAAGGCAAACATGTACAAGTATTTACAAATAATGAAAATGTAGCTCATATTTTAAATTCAGGTAGTAACATTGAAGAATTGCATACATTATGTTTGCATATACGTAGAATTTTGGATGATCATTCAATACGACTATGTGTATGTTGGATTCCCAGAAACTGAAATGTAAAGGTTGACCACTTGAGTCATGGTTTAAATTCAGACGACTGGCCAAGAAATGAGGCCACATTTATATATTTGGACAAAATCTGGGGTCTAATTCTATAGATACATTTGCCAGTCATTATAACAATAAGGCCACGACAAATTGATCAGTTGTTCTACGGATTTTGTCCAAACAAATTGGAGCGAGCGAACGAAATGAAAATTAAAATATTTTAGTCCATTTTCGATAAAATCGGAGGCGAGCGAAAAGCGCAAAATAAAAAAAATCCTATCTTGCCCATAGTGAATGAAAACTTCTGCTAAACGCCATCATAACTTGAAATCGTGCCAATAACTTCCTCTTCATCTGCTCTCGTCCACAAATTGTTTTGACAAAATAAATATATAGTTAAGTAATTAACTAAGCAACTTATTTCTCCATTTCTTCTTCGACCATGACCTGAAAAGGGCTTTGTGCAACAAGTCTTCAATAGTGATTCTGCTAATAAATTAACAAAAGGCTGTAAATACTAAATAGCCATATGTTAACTATAAGAAAGTAGACCTTATACTGTCATCATCAAAATAGATATTTGATACACGAAGTCATTTACTACCCACAGTTAATTTTACAGTTTAATAACATGAATATGAAACGCCATACAATACACACAAAACAATTTAGGAATGACTAGTATAAGTTCTGTATCTATAAATGACACGACAAAACAACTGGACGCCACCAATTTTTAAACCCACAAACCAGGGCTCACACTGGCTCTTATTTTTCTTGAGCCAATTTTAAATCGACTAGCAACATCGTTGCGTGCTTCCATGTCAGGGAATGTTTATATCTTATTGTTTTAATTGCTATAAACTTATACTTCACTGTGCTGTATCTTAATTGCATTCTGGCATTTACAAAACCATTAGTATACTTAGATTATTATATTAACATTTTTGTTAATTCTTCATTGCAGTAAACTTTCATAATTATTTTGTGTATATCTACATACACAGTAACACTGTTAAAATATATACATGATTTTAACAAAATACGTCCATAAATAAATTGAAATTTATAACTAACATAATGAATTGACTTGCCCTGTTAAATGTACCTTAATATATTAAAGCTTAACAAAATCTACACCGACGACGAGTGGGGTATTTACCCTCGGGATTCGGTTAAAAACCAATGCCCGTGCACACTGCTTAACATATAAAACATATAAAACTCTGCTTGGATAAAACTATAAAACATCCCTTCTTTTAGAGGGTGTGACATACAATCTTTGCAGTGTGGGTACGGTGCTTTATATACAAATCTTAGCGTAAAAATATATCAGTAGCACATAGAAATACTGTTTTTAAATGAATCTTTGCAAAGAGTGAAAAGAAACAGTAATATATGCCTTAGAACTATCTTTTCTTAATTTATGCAACACGTGTATAAACCTTAAAATTGAATATACAGCCTATTAGAGGAATGCGATAATGTGGGAGCCTAATTTGCACACTGAGCTTGAAGCTCAAAACGGATATTAATTAAACAAATCAAAATTCTCGTTACGAATCTGACCAATCAGCGCGAAGCTTATATAATGGCGTTAGGGTTTGAAGAGTATGCACTATTATGAACAACTGCATAGAAATATTGAAAACAAGAAATGTCTTTAAAACAGACAATCGGCGTTGAAATTAATATTGATATATCAGTTTTACCCTAAGCATAATACAATTGGGACAAGATGATCGGTTACGTGACTTCTCGGACCCCATATTTTTTGGTCCCCACCTATATAAGAAGACTTCTCGGATCCCCAGATATTTCGGACACCATAAGACAACATTTCGAAACCCAATATTAATTTAAGATGAATAATCATTATTAACTATTGTACTGTGATTAACCCGATCATACCATCCCATGCTTTTACCAGTGATACATTAATAACCTAAATAATTTACGTTAACATAATGGTTATTTGTTAGGCAAATTAAATAATAAACAATGTAAGAAAACAATTGCGGGAATGAGTGAAAACTATTTTGTATCAGATGAGTGTAGTTATTCTTAAAGACGTTCGCAACAAAAAGAAAATAATTGGGTTATTTTCTCCTATTGCTACATTTTTCTTTATTGTATATAGGTTAAAATATACTAATTTCATCTCTAATGTCCATTCAAAATAAATTGTTTAAATAGTAAAAGTTCATAAAGCATATTTAATAATCCAAAACACACCTATGCAATGAATTTCAAAACAAATCAGTTAAGAAATGATCCCTTACATATTTCCATGCTATCCGTAATTGATGCGTTGTTATTGTAAACCATTTAAAAGGAAACAGGAAAAAGGCAACACAGGTACCCTATTTGAAATCCAATACTTCCTAAACAAGTAGGGTAAGGCATCCTTTTTATTAATATTTTGGGGTAAGTATACTTTGATGCATGTATATGCGAAATTTTAAAGTAATATGTCGTTTGGAACAAATTATGTATTTGATAAAATATGAAGTTTTAGATAGCGTTATTAGTTCCCATTTAATACACTTAAATGTCCAGTCAAATTTATCATTTTAGCAGTAAATGTAGGGTAAGCGTTTTTATCATCGACATACACTTGTATTTTGCTAAAAAAAAGCATGTAAAACATATCAGTTGAAAGAACCGTAACCGTGTTTGAAAAAAAGTATCCTATATACCTTAAACATTGATAAAATTTCAAACTGCATAAAAGG
The DNA here is from genome assembly GCA_027627225.1 of Congeria kusceri. NCBI lineage: Eukaryota > Metazoa > Mollusca > Bivalvia > Myida > Dreissenidae > Congeria > Congeria kusceri. The sequence goes on from CM051024.1 coordinate 45,560,342, forward strand.
CGCTTCGATTGGTACGGTATTCAAAACCCAATATTTCCAGAACAAGGCCGGTGACCCCTATTGTTTTAGACTGTTTAAGTTTCAGTATACCATTAGGCAAGTATATGGGATCTTTTAACAAAATCTGTAGTTTGGAAAAAAGATATTTGTATATTTGATTATTTGTTGAACAGGCATATTTAATGAACAATTAACCTAGATAAGCGTCCCTTAATGAAGCGCGTTTTATCATTAAACTGTACTTGTATATTGCCAAACGAAACATTTAAAACAGATACATTAAAAACCACCATCCTTGTTTGAAAATAAACGAATTATATAATTCCACACTGCTAATCACACAAACTGAAAAAGGGGCTTCTACAGGTACCGTTATATCCGGAACGAGGCCGGTGATCCCTTTTTTAAAGACTGTTTTAGTTTTAGGATACATTTACGCATGTTTGTGCAAATTTTAAAGAAAATCTGTGGTTGAAAAAAAGGTTGCGAACGTCTTTAAGTAATATACTATACGTTCATTTCTGAAGTTATCTAATACATAAACCTATCGAAGTCAAAGAATCATTTATACTGTGTATCCTATACTGAAAAGCAATTTTCAGGGAACATTCAGCATATTACAAATACTGATGACTTCATTGTCGCGAAGTAAAAGTAACATGAATAACATATCGACGTATTCCGAGACTTCTTTCACCACATTGTATTGTAAAAAGATGTTATATACTTTTATAGATTCAGTAATATTCCTACCGAATATAATTTAAAATCGTCATGTAGTCGTATGAAATATTTTGTTTGTGGTATCAAAAATGGAGAAGTTGATACAAATGTGCAATTTTAAATAATTCTTAATAAAACGCAACCGCAATTCAAATTCAAATAAACATACTAGTAAGTTTATAAACATTAACTCTCCATTTATTGACATATTCGAGCTTATGATTCTTTGCACGCTAATTGATGCATGTACCACAGCTCTATCATAATATTTACAAAAGGGCAACCAATCCAGACTCTATACACCGGCTGCCAAACGCGCGCTATATATAGAATGACCTGGAGTTTGTTGAACTCTCTAGAATAGAATTGCTATTTATAAAGCGTGTTGTTAGGCTAAACAAAATAGATATTTCATTATGTGAATGAATATTACATTCTGTTCATGACATTCAATGAGTAAAATTTTTCACAATTGTGTTCCATTTTAGAGTGTATGTCGAAGATATGTTTTTTATAGCTTTATTTTCAACCGCTTATGTAAACAATTTTAATACCCAGAAGTATGCAACAGTTATTGGTAGACATCAAACTATTGTTGTAAGTTTGAATGCCCTAAAATTAGCAAATTTGCCCAATTTTATTGGCATTCAATTTTCCCGCTGCATAAAATTATCGCAATAAATCTAGGTCAAAAGTGATCCTAGACAGCTACGCCGAATAATAGATCTGCTAGATGAAAATATGCAGATTTTAATACGAAAATGTTTATAAAATTTGAGAGTATTAATTTCTCTATGAATATTGCATATTTATATATGCTTTAATAAAGTATAAAGAAATGTTGATATGTAATTTGTGTTTATTAATTGTTTTCTTTGGAGTTTAATACTTATATAGAAAAGAAGAGAGATGATAGCCCAACAGAATAAGATTTAATGATGGAAACACATAATTTTACATGTATCATCACTTTCCTAGACCCATTTTTCAGCATATGCTGTAATGGGCTTGTTGGAGTCTTTTTTTACTTAAAGATCTGGATGAAATATATTGATTTAATAGCCATATACTTATTAGAATGTTTGTAAACACGGGTACAATAGTACCGGTTGTTTATTTAAGATAAAATTATGAACAGTTTAATGTTTTACCAGATCTTTAAGTGGTTCAACATAGTTGTACAAAATAGATATGATGTTTGCATGTCTTTTCTACAATTGTATGCTGCCCGTATATGAAAAGGCAGAGAATTAACACTAAGTTACTTAGGAATGCTGTCATAATAAATAAATAAACTCTGAATAAAATGAGTATTATAATGTAAAGAAATAAATAGTTAGTATTTAGGGTTCTAACCTTGTTTAACTGTATGTGGAGTAAGAATACTTCTTATAATAAGTAAACTGGACAAGGGTCACTAAATAGGTTTAAGATTTAATATAATATAAATGAAAATAGACTTGCATAGGCAAGTATGTTATGTGTGTAAGTAATTTTAATTTATTAACATAAATGGTATATTGGAAATGTAGATTAGGAGGCCAGCGGGGGTTGGGGTCTGGGTTGGGTTGGAAAGAAGGGGAGATAATTAAATGGGTAAGGGCGTAGCTATTGGCGTTGTGTCCCATGGACAAGAGGGAGTGCACGGCTAGACTAAATTATTTAAAAGTAATCAAAAAAAAGCAGAAAATACATAAAATCTAAACAAAAGTTCAATAATTCAAGTAGGAAATGTTACCAACGAGGTAAAATGGACTATAATACGGGATGTTAACTTATCCCTGATAAAAAACACTTGCAAGGGGTCATATACAAATAGTAAAAATGGATATAATTACATAGATAAAATACAGTAGTAGACACTGTACCTATCACAATATGACAAATATAGTAATATTAAAAACTCCAATATCAATTAAGTAGTATTGGTCTTGATAAGACCGAATGCAAATAATTGCAAGCTTCACATATCATTGCGCCGTGCACTCCAGTCCGACGTGGTTCTTTGAGGATGAGAGGGGAAGAGGGGTGTCAGAGGGGAAGGGAGGGGTGCAATGCTGTATCCAGGAAAACGGACGGCTCTGCCCTTTCGGATTATTGAAACCTGCAATAAAAAGGGGGTCTATTAAGATACTGAGAGATGTAAATGGTGTACTAAAGTAATACTCTCATATGAAAAATGTTTTTAAAATAAGGAATACCAGGTCAATACCATTGACTTGGTTTAGAAAGGGCAGGGAATTCCATAGTTTCCCAATAAAAGCTAAAACAATAGTTAGCATTGAAAACTCACAGAGAGACAATGCAATAAGAAGTATATACAGAAACTGCAATGTATCACAACAATAATAAAAACAATTACATGAACTGTATTAAAATTGGTTGGGGGTTGACTGACTGCACCTCCCCCCCAATGACCTAGATCTTGTCAGTTAGCCGACAGTCTAGAAGGAATTTTGTCACGGCAGAAAAGACCGGGCACCTAGCCGCTCCCTTGGGGTCTATCACGTTGGTAAGGTTTAAAACTAGTTCATGGGAGTGAATGAGGCCCTGAGCAGGTTCTTCTGCCCTGTATAAATGTGTTGCAGTGTAGCAGTAAGTGGGCTACTGTGAAGGGCTCCCAGCACCGCGGACGTGCAGGGTCTAGCCCAAAGACATACTTTCCCGCGCCACCAGGTAGAATTGTGGTTTCCATCCTTAGGAGCGTGATGGCTCAAGAACAATGCTTGCTGAGTATTTGTCAGGCGGTCTGAGGGTTTTCGCGGGTCTGAGAAAAGTATGTCGGTAGGCAGACACATTGGTGGTCTTAAGATTCCACTCACTAAGGACAAATTTATTTGCCAGTGAGTAGATCTCTGTCGGCGCCAGGGATTCCCCAGCATCAACAGTCCCCCTCCTGAGACCCTCCTTTGCCGTCCTGTCCGCCTGTTCAATCCCACTGACGTTGACGTGTGCTGGACAGTCACACCATACTAAAGTGACCTAGATTTATCTAGTCACTGTTGATGAAATTCCAAAATGTTAGATAAAATATCAGGCCTAGACATGCTATCTCTGTTTTTGATAGACTCAAGAGATGACAATGAGTCTGATAAAATAGCAGTTTTAGTAGGTTTCTTAACCAAAATCCAGCACAAAATGCATATTGAATTGCCAAAAAGTTCAGCCGAATAAATAGAGAGATGGTTGCTGCGTCGGTAGGTTTTTGTAATGTTTTTAGAAGGAATAACACATGCATTGGCTACCAATCCAGAGTTAGGGCATTTAGAGCCATCTGTATATATTTTTTTAAGTGCTCAGCATACCTGTTATCAGTATGAATAAGAGTTTCTGACTTAACGAGCTGCGGTAAATCATATTTCGTGAGGGTCTTTGATAGAGTTATGTCGACATCAACAGGTCCCAGGGTCCAGGCGGGTGTTTTGGACGGTCTCAGGTCTGCTACATGGGTCTTGTCGAGACCGGCATCCTCCAACAGGGTCTTAATACTTGCCCTAAAGGGGAGCTCTTTGTGTTTTCGCTTAAGTATTTTACCCTTGATGAAGGTGCCGGTCCCGACAAGCTGGTTTACGTGGTTTGAACCACGCCGGGACATGAATCTGGCCCAGAAATTAATATACTGCTGTTTGCGGCGCAGACTCAGAGGCTGCATGCCTGCCTCCTCCTGAAGCATGTCACTAGGGGTACATTTCAGGGCCCTCAGATCTATCCTAAGTGCCTTGTTCTGAATGGCATCTACAATTTTAAGGGCGTTATGCATTGCACATGCATAGATTTGGGCTCCATAATCGATCTTTGGACGTATAAGAGACTTGTAAAGAAGTAAGAGGCTATTTTTATCAGAACCGAAACCTGTGCCTCTTAACATTCTCGTTTAATTTAAGTCCCTTTCGCACCGTTCAGCCAAATATTTGAAGTGGTGAATAAAGTTTAACTATTTATCTAGGTACATTTCATCACTTTTTCAAAAACAATTTTGGTGCCGCCTAAATATAAGTCCAAAGAGAGCTTAATTTGGTCGCCAAATAACATACCTACTGTTTTGGTTCGTGAAATTTTAAATCCCCATGCTATTGACAATTTCCATATGGTGTCTAGACCTGCTTGAGCCCTCTTTTCCAGGCGTGACATATTAGAACCCTTTAACCAAATGCCGGGATCATCGTCAAACTGTGCGATAACCATTCCTTAGTTTTTGACGGTTTCAGGAAGATCATTTACGATGAGTGTGAACAGAGTTGGGGATATTACGGAACCGTGTGGGTACCGCGGTCAGCCATGGCTTCCTCTGATAATTCACCATCGATATTGACCTGAATTGTCCTTACCACTACGAAAGCAGTATCCAGTGATTCCATGATCAGCTAGCTTTTTTAAGATGCCAAAAGTCCAGGTTAAATCGAAGGCCGTCTGAAGGTCCAAAAAATAGCTACTACTGATTTTTAGCAGAAAGGATATCGTTTTGTAGTCTTGTTAGCTGATCAAGTGTTGAGCGCCCTTTCCGAAAGCCAGACTGGAACGGGTTGAGAATATGTTTAGTTTCCAATAAGACTAGTGCTCTAATCTGTTTTTACCATTATTTCCAATAATTTGCCTGAATGAGAGGTGAGACTTATTGGGCGATATGATTTTTGATCACTTTTGTCCTTACTAGGTTTTGGAATAGGAATCACTGTGGCCTGCTTCCATTCGGCGGACCGTCCCTGATTTGTATACTTGATTGAATAAGTCAAGCCAGATTTTAAGAGTTATGGCCGGCATATTCTTGAACATCATATATGATATTCTATCTCGGCCCGTGGCAGAGTTTCTCCTACAATTAATTGCATTAATTAATTCAGTCATTGTAAAAGGTAAATTAAGAGGCGTGTTATTTTCCCCAGGCTCGTTTAAAATGTTTAATTCCCCGATTCAAATCGCTTTTGATAGTTCAAAGATTCTTTAGGGAGATTCCCTTGGGGTCGTGGCAATTTCGCCTTTATATTTTAGTAGCGGTACAGGATTTATGCGATTTCCTTTAATCCTGTGAATCTTTAGCCAAAAATCCCTAGAATTACTCTTATTAACAACTGCTGATTCACAGAATTATCTCCAATTTTCAGTTTATTCTTCCAAAATAACCCGCTTTGCTGAATGTTCTAGGGACCTATAGTTTTTGAGATTGTGCTCAGCTGGGTTATTTTTAAGTAATTTTAATTTTGGTTTTCCTTTCCTGTACCGCTTAAGAGCACGCCTCATTCCACCAGGGCACATTCTTTATGGCTTTTTCCTTACCGGAGGAGACGGGAATGCTGCACTTTGCTATGGACAGGATCCTATTTGTAAAATTAGAACAAAAGGCACTGGGGTCCTCGGAGTGAACATCTGCTAGGGAAAGATCTGAACAGAGATCCCTGAACTGATCCCAATTTGATTCATTTAGAACAAATTTCTGCTCCGCTGACAGTGTCACATACAGAAGCACAGGCTATCCCGCCACTAGCTGCAGTAAGGTCGACACATGCTGTTGACCCGTTGGGGTTAAGTTATGTTGGCGAACCGTTATTGAGCAAGACAAGGTCATGCTCAACCAACCATTCTATGACCACGCGACCTGCTGCATTTGAGTTATTGAAACCCCAAGCGGGGTGATATGCATTAAAGTCCCCGTGAATATTACATCATACGGTCCTTTAATGGTCCTTAAGTCTGTAAAAAGTCTCAAGATCACATCCTCTTGAATAAAGATTGACCAATATAAGGGGCCGGTTCTTATTTATGACAAATTATATTGCTTGTGCCTCAATAGCAGTGCTACCATCAATCTTTAATTGTTCACCCCCAGTAATTCGTAGTTAATACAATTGGAAATTTGATGGCCAGCTTATGGCCGGGAAGGCCCCTTTGAGCTTTGCCGGGGTCCGAGTCGGCCGGGCTGGCCTGGATTTCTTTGCGGAGGGTGGTTTGGAGGTGGGTAGAGAGGGGGGTTTCAAAGAGGTGGAGGGGTAACTGCTCTCCGGAGTGGGGACCCAGGGTCAGGGGTATCGGGGGATCCTTAGCTCCAGAATGGCTTTCAGTGTCAGATATAGTGACGTTAGGGGTTACTTTGGATATAGATTCCCTGCCCCTTTTGAATCAGGAATCTATTTTACTAGTGATATAGCATGTAACCCGACACCCAGTTGGCCTGTCACGGTCCTTTATTATCTCCGTCAGCTCGCTGAGATGTATACGGCGATAACGGTGACCTGTCGCTGGCGGATCTTTAATTTGAATGTATAAGTCTCCTGAAAGCGAGTTGCGCTTGCTGTTATTAGAGGCAGGAAAACTCATAGGGGATGTCTGGGACGTTTATGGGGCACACTAACCAAGGGCTCCTCCTCTATCTCGCAGACGTCTGAGATGGTACGATTCTCTAGAATACTAGAGTGCACTGACCCCAGAGAGTCATTCCCGGTAACGTTGAATAGTGATTTATCGAAAATTGTAGAGCCGGAACAAGTGGTGCTACTACAATCCAGCAACGAGGAAGACCCCTGGGACCCGCAGAAGGGTGTCGATGATTGGATGTGACTCCCTGAATAGGTGTAACAGGGGGGGGGAGGATTTCACAGGTGTATGGTGTGCAACCGGCTCCAAGAGAGGAATAACTTGTGTATGAGGGAGGCTACTTACCGGTTGAGGGGGGTGGGGTAAACGTACCCACTGACCCCTCAACTGAAGGACATGCGCACCCGGTATCGGTCATGCGAGGACCAGGGGCTGCATGTGTGGGTGGAGACCTGGACCTCGAGGCGGTTGGTGTTGGAGTGTGTTGGACACCCTCCATGTGGGCCACAGTATCAAGTGCTAATAGCTTACACTTCGCCTCAGACCAAGAAACACCATAGAAGCTGGAATAAGAGGCAATGTTCAAGGCATTCTTATATGACGGACAACCTTGGAAGGAAGCAGAGTGCCACTTCAATTAACAAAACGGCCGATGTTATGGGTGCATTGACGTAGGCACCGGGTTCCGGAACAGCGGCAACAAAAGAAGGGTGAGGATATTTAACTCCGCTGGCGGTTCGTCCCTACCCCTGACAGCGATAACATCTGACAGGGGGTACGGGGCAAGGTCTAACGTCCAGGGAGATGTTGGTCCCCGCAACGTAGAACTTGGGAGGGACTGGACCAGAGGTAAGTAAAGTTATTTTAACCAGCCGCGGAAGACCAGGAAGGGGTGGCCTAGAGGGCTCGACCCGCTCTAATTTGGTAATTGAACAACTACCAATAGATGCAGGGAGAAAATGTAGGCATCCTTGAAGTTGGAGTAAGTCCTGGTTATCCGGGATCTCTGCGATAAGACCTGAAGCCGTCTTCATGTTTGAAGGTGATATGGCCCGGACAGCGACTGCACCAAGTTTAAAGACTCCTTTGGAAAGGATACTGGTTAGCACCTGAGCGGACTTTAGCTGTAAAAGAACACAGCCAGAGGCCAGAGGCACAGTCCGCTCAATAGGTCCGGGGAGTTCCTTGGTCAGACACGAGGCCAGCTGAAAGATAGTAAAGACGGAGGTCAATTTACCTACACGTCTGGCTGACTGTAGGAGGCACTTAAATGGCATGGTATTGTGGGACAGGTGATATGTGTCCTGCCCAGTAAGCGCCTTCCCTAGTAAAGGGTACAGGTTCGTGTTCCGCCCCTTAACAGTCTTGTTGTTCCTGGGCATGGTGGGAATAACATATAACGTGTCAGCGTATAGAAGACGTGTATACATAAATGCGTATTATAAACGTATAACGTGACAAAAAGACACGTATGAAATGACGAGTATACGTTATACGTGTAATTGCCCGGGACAAGACTACAGGAAGAAGGAAGGGATGAAGGGATAGTGCAAATACTCAAGATTTGATATTACTAATAGACAGGCAATAACTGTAAGTAAATGGAGCCTCACGATAATAATATTAATAATAATATTAATTTTAACTAAGCAACTTATATTACTTATAAAACAACAGCACCGCACCTGTAAATAACCCAAGGACCACGTGTGACGTGCAACGCGATAGTGGCAGTGGACCTCTGGTAATGCTGCTCGGTACCCTATTTTGTTGTTGTTTCGGGGTTTCTAGTCATACCGCGCCTGAGGTTTCTTTATGTGAGGACTTCTCGGTGCCCTATCTTGTATAACTCTCTACTTTTATCTTTTCTTTTTGTTGTTGTTGTTGAATTTAATTTTGGCGTCGTTGTCATCTATGGTCTCGATGTGCTTTTACGAATTACGTCGTCGTTTCCGTCTCTGTGCTAAATAGCACTTATAGTACATATACACTCGATATTTGATTCATAAAAAGTTACAGTCTAATTGTTTCTACTAGAAATTTGCTGAAGGAATTGTCAAGTTCCTCGTTTGCATACGTAGTTATGTCCGGTATTTCTCCAATTAATACTCTCAATGACATATATGCACAGTCTATATTGTTTCTATGTATTATTTCTTCAGTTCTGTATTGTAGTAGTGATCTTTCTTGAGTGTATTTTGACCAGTGGAATATAAAGTGTTCCACCGTCTCTGGTTCCTTGCATACATCATATTCATTGTCTTCGCTGTCTGTGACCTTCGACCAGTGAGCCTTCAAACGGGTTTGTCCTCTGAAGTTGATTAATCACACTGAAGATTTTTCTATTTCTTTGCCTATACAATTTCTGAGTCCTGGCCTTGAAAAATGTCTTACGCCTTTCCGAAGTACACATGTACCCTTCAGGGTAAATTACTGCCACTGCTCCAGTTGGCCCTGGGTTGCCTTGAGTGGATCCATCAGTGAAAAGTAGAATTTCACTGTCTGAGCAATTCTCCAAGATTTCATTAATGTTTTCCATTTGTTGCTCTTTATCGAGTATAAAGTCCTCCGAGTAAACCTTTTCAGTGGTTCTTGATTGTCCCATATACTATTTCGTGTATTCAAACTCTTTTTCAATACTTTCAAATTTTACATTCACCTTGTGCTCAATGAATCTGCTCATAAGCAACGCATAAGAGTTAGGTTTGCTTCTGTTTTGTATTGGATTTGCAAGCCATCTATTAAAATCTTCTCTCAAAGGGTCTTAGTCTCTTTTTGGTGCAATTCTGACTGCCTCTTCTGTCTGTCTTAATCTAAAATGGATATTTAAAGGAATTGTATTTGTTAATGTTTCTAAAGCTTCTGTACCCGTGCTGGCTAAACAGCCACTTGCTATTAGCATTGCACTTCTTTGAATGGATTTGAATGAATTCTTAAGTTGCTTCGTCTGTTGCTGTGACTAATACTGAGGCACCGTAATCCATTATAGGGAGTACTAAAGCATTATCCAGTTTCATGTAAGTTGTTTGATTGCAGCCATGATTATTATCTATAAATTTATCTAAGCTGTGTAGTGCGCTGAATCCTTTTGCAGTTTTATTATTTTAAATGCTGTTCTAAATTAAGGGAATTGTCTATCATAAATCCTAAGATTTTTTTGTGTTGTAATATGTTCAGTTGATTTGAATTGAAACATAATTTCTCTGTGGCTTATGTTTCTTTACCTACAAATAACGCTGTTGTTTTTTCTGGGGCTATTTGCATGATCCACTTTTTGCACCATTGGTGTACATTCTGAAGATCTTTATTCACTGCTTCAATTGCTTCATTAATATTTGTATTACTAGTCCAGATACATGCATCATCTGCAAATTCTATATGTTGGCTCTGAACATCAGCCAGGCTGTCACTTATATATAGATTGCAGAGAGTAGGACTGAGTACAGAGCCTTGCGGAATGCCTATTTTAGATTCATAACTGGTGATATGTAGTCATTAATATTTATGTAAAATTTCCTGTCAGTCACGAACTCATTCAAATTAACCCACAATCTTTCTTTTATGTTGTTGTCATGTGCTTTTTTCAATAGACCAGCCATCCATACTCGGTCAAAACATGACTCATAGTCCATGGTAACTAAGACAGTTTTCTCACTTCGTTCCATGTTTTCCGGTACATTATTCACCATTCTGAGAACTGCTTGCATGCACGACTTATTTTTTCTATATGCATTTTGTGTTTTGATAACGTATTTTTAGCCTCTAGCTTCCAGGTCAACTTCGATTTGTTATTTTTTTCCATCAAATTTCCTAATACACTACCGAATGTAATTGGCCTATATGATTTGGAATAAGTATAGTTTTCCTTGTTTGGTTTAGGAATCATTACTTTTGGGTCCAGTTTAAAACCATCCGGAGGTTTACCTACTTCCCAACATCTTTGAAATAAAAATTGCAGTCCTGTGGATAGTTGTTTACCTCCCTTTGTTATCATTTTTTCCAAAATGTGTTCATCTGGACTAGGAGCACTTTGTACATTCATATCCTTAATCGAAACCTCTTCTTCTTAAAGTGTTATATCGTTTTCTTCAATTTCAGTTGGTGTTTCTTGTAAATTTTGCCTTTCAGATTCTTCAGTTTGTTTTATTTCTTGCACCACTTTTTGATACCAATCTGCGTATGAATCTTGTCAATATATAATTGTCATCTCTCTAAACATGTCTTCATCTGTTACTGCTAGTGAGTGATCAGTCCTTATTATTGGTTGAAACACAGGTTTTGCATAATTTGTTCTGGTTTCGTTTACAACAGTCCAAAACTTGTTAGGTTGCCTAGGATCTAATTCTTTTGAAATATTTTCTAAATACAGACGTTTGGATTTTCAACTGCTCTGACAAATTGCTCTCTACATTGATTTAGTTTAAACTGATTACTGGTCTTTTATCCTTTATCAAAATTCCTCTTACACATTTTAAATTTACTTCTTAAGGCTGTACGTTCACGTGTCCAGTACCCTTTACTGTGTGTGCAAATCATCTTTTTCTTCAGTATTACTTCAGCACCATTCCTTATTGTTTCCTCTAACGAGTTATACATATCATTCACATCTGTATTTGTAGTTTGATTTTAAATCCATTGTTCAATCTTTACGTTACACCAATGTTTCTACTCTGACCAATCAGTATTCTTAAGATCCCATCTTGGCTCTGGTTCCCAGCTTTCTTTATCACCAAATTCAAACACTATTAGTACATGATCTGTGTTCAGATATGCTTCTTTATTCACTTTCCAGTTACTAATCATGTCTATTAATGTATTTGAAATAATGGTCAAATCTATTATGTGATCATCTCTAGTGGTTGTTGCATTATTTGTTATGGTTAGTTCTTTTCCTTATAGATACTCACGTAAAAGGCATCATAATTTATTGTTGGTCTTATCTTGCCAGTACTTGTGATGTGCATTAAAATCGCCCAATAACATACTTGGCTTTCCTAAACATTCAATTTTTTTCTATCATACTAAACAGTTTCTTGAGCATTACATCATTCTCTGGTGGTATGTATATAGATCCATGCTACACCGAATCCTAGGATGAATGCCGAGTCATCCAAATGGGCCATAGTGGGAGGTTACACTGCACCATTATTTACATGTGCCACTGTGGAAATCTACTTCCGCAACACCCCCTCCCTCTTTCTCTTCAAAAATTCAGTTGTATACTTCTTGCTAGCTTGCCAGACTTAAACTTTACAAACTTCTTTTTTCAACTCAGTAGTGGATCCTATCGGCAGGCATCAGACAGGACATACCGGAATCAGATAGAAATTACTCAAATCTGTTTTTTCGCCTGGGTACCTTTTCTTCTTTCATCTTCTGTCTACACTCCATGGGTCATCAACCATTACGCCGCTGGCACATAGTCTCACCGCTTAAAGACTTTGGAATCACTTTAGGAAGTCTTTAGTCGATAGAGCACTTCATCTATCATCAGAAACTGCTCTTTATTTAGTCAGTACGCTTTAGCGCACCGACTAGCCAGGAATAGGTCATCGCATCATCACCTCCTGTATCCCATATCCTGTAACCATGGTTTAAACCCTGCATGTCCGCCTGGCTTTTTAATGAACTACTGGCAAGGCAGTTCTGTCCTCTTCATCCACTGCCTGTAGCCGTCCATGGTTCACCGCCTTTTCATTGTTACCACGTACTTGGCTACTATTGCAACGTACTGTGGACTCTTTGTCACTTGGTGTAACCGCTCACCCTGCAAACCTAAGTCATCCTCTCCACTCTGAGAGGACCTTAGCTGTTTACTATGTGGCCCTTGTGCATCCCCTAATGGGGCAGCTTTTCCCCAATGACAGTCGCCCCGGGTACTGGATCTCGAACGGCGGTACCGTTCCTGACCTCAGTTCTCTGCGCTGCCATCTGAACCACATGATCTTCATCCCGGGTAAAGGAACCCCATTGGTTGTCAGCTCTTACACAGCCACAAAATGGAAGATCTGTGACCCTAGCAACCAGTGGATGATCATTTACATTACCTGTACTCATGGTAATCTCATGGTCATCGTAGATGAGAATGCCCTTGCCAATGTTTAGGATTGTATTACCTAGAATTAGTAGGTCAATGCCTAATAGCATATCTTGTTCTATTGGTGCTACGTAGATATGTCCTTTATGACAATACGTACCTTTTTATGATGCATTGGCTCAGCAATGGATGCTTTTATTGACAACTGACGCCCTGCTGTGACAAGCATTACATCTCGACGCTTACCTGGAGGGTTTCTGAGTTTTAAAAAAACCCTATCAGAGATGATGGTAACCTCCGCAGAAGAGTCTACAATGGCTTCGATCCACAAGTCGCCTACCCGGACAGGAAGAGAGAATGAGACATTGATTTCAGCATACCTACCTTTATCGGGTCCTGTTCATCATAGCCAGCCATACTTCCCTTGTTTGGCATGTTGTTTGACCTTTGGCCAAACTCTGTATTATCAGAGCTTGTCGTTGTACTTAACTCCCCCAATGCAGGGTTTGACTTAGTGTCTTAAAGGTCGCAACCTTTGGCTTGGCCGTAGACGTGTGGCTGAAGCTGTATTTGTCTGTATAGCTTTGTTGGTAAGTGAACTTAATGACTAGTTTCAATTACTTCCTGTTTGGCTTGTGGAGCCGACTCTGTCTTGGGCCCTGATTCGGCTCTCTATCTGGACCCTTTTACGTTTAAAAACTCCCTTTTGTAAGGATACTCAGCAGCGAGATGGCATGTTTCATCACAGTCATGGCACTTTCGGTTACCCAACGTTGGAGGAGCTTTACCTCTTCTCCGCTGCGGTTGATGTTGGCTGGAAGGTAAATGACTAAGCTGTTATTTAATACTGAGCATTACTTTCTTATTGTAAGGTGCTCAGGTGCACGGCTGGGTTTTTTCTGGCTTCGTTGCACAGAACACACATAGGCATTCCTGTCATCGTAGTTGGTTGCCGTTGGTGTAGGCTTAGTACGACGACCTAGCACCCCACTCATGGAATGCTGAAACAGTCTAATGTCATTGCTGATTGGGTCTCCGGTAGGTCTCGATACGCTTCTGCAGCCAGTGCTTGCACATGGTTTTCCATAGATTCGCCCTTCTTCTGTGTTGCCGTGGCCAACTTGGCTTGTGCTGATTCTGCCAACTCAGCACCGAACCTGCCTCCAGCTTGTTTAGCGTACTTCGGTATGGCAAATCAGAATTGCTCTTCATTATCCGAGCACACTAGTCCGGTCCCGTACCCGACAGGCAGTGCAGTAAACACATCTCACAGTATTCTGCGGTCCATTGAAAAGACTGCGTATACTGGTCAAACTTCATCTGGCATGACTGCTATCTGGATTTGCCATCATATAACGAACTCTTTGGTATATCCCGCAAAGCTGAATACCCTCTGGTTCTTGAAACTGGTGGTGGACACAATTTTCCAATTCAATTCGTTTATTTTGTAATATAAGGCCTCCGGCCCATAATACAAGCATTACAAGCATCAAGCAATGTTAATAGCATTTTCCAGATATAAGAAATATATAATAATTTGTGTGAGGAATGTTGATAATTATTCAATAATTATACAGATTTCACTATGTACACGTACAGTAATAACACAACGAGGTAATAAAAATTGCATAACTGAGGTAATTTTTACAATACTTGCAACATAATGTTTGTATCGTTATACACATCAAGACTATAAAATGATTGCTAAACTGCCTATTCAATGTTCGGGTTATACACGTCAAGAATATAAAATAGTAGCCAAGTTGTCTATTCTATATTCACATTGTTATACACAATAACAATATGTAACATTGGGTAAACTGTTAATTTAGTTGTTCATACCGTTTTACACATCAATAATATAAATGTTCATGTTATACACATCAATCATATAAACTAGTAACCTATTTGTCTATTCAATATTCACATTGTTATACACAATAATAATATCCAACAATGGCTAAAATGTTAGTTTAGTTGTTCATAACCTTATACACATCGATAATATAAATGTTCATATTATACCCATCAAGAATATAAAATAGTAGCTAAATTGTCTATTCAATATTCACATTGTTATACACAATAATAATATGCAACAATGGCTAAACTGTTAATTTAGTTGTTCATACCGCTTTACACGTCAATAATATAAAGTAGCTGCTATAATGTCCATTCAAATAACGCAAAATAAACATGTTACAGTAGACTTGCTCTTAAAGTAAATGCAGCGTCCAGGTATCTTGCGAGTGCAAAAATGCTTTGCACATTTGTATTAGACATGATTTTTATAAATAACTGCTCAGTTGCGGGCAATGTCAACAAATTGTCTCTAAAATAACGTTGCCGTAGGTCGACGTACGTGGGACAGACAATTAAAAAATGTAATTCGTTTTCTATGCTGTAGACATTTCTATGTAGGCATAACGGGCAAAACCTAAACTCTCGATCAATTCCAATATAACGACCCTTCTCTATCATTAACTGGTGGCCAGAACAACGAAAGTTTGACAAACAATGTTTTAAACGATACGTCAAAGGTACTGATATATATTTTTCTGGTTCAATCAATGTTTTATAAAGCTTATAATGTAAACCCTTCGACGTAGAGTTTATATCTCCGAGAAGCGATTGTCTAGCACAGTCCGTGAGTCTTTTACAGAATATATCAAGAAAAGCTACATCGTTTCCGGGTCCATCGGAAATCCAAACGTGTCCAAAGCCGTGAAGAAATGAACCCTCTTGACATAGGTTGCCTAAGTAGTTCTCCCGATTTCATCATGGCGTCGCAACATCAGATAGCACTGTTTTGGGTATCTATTTGTTTGCATCTTTGTTAGCTTTACCCAATATTTAATGCATCTACACATATATGACACAAATAAAGGTAGGCGACCACATTCACTTAGTGCAAAATTGTTTGTTACATTCTGATTTAGGCACGTGATCCTTTTGCAAAATTGTACCTGGACACTTTCAATAGTGTTACAGGTCTGGTACCCCCAGAGCTCAGACGAATAGAGAATTATAGGTTTCACAATTGAATCGAATAATTTAAAAGCTTCGCTATGATTAAAGAAACCAAAATGTTTCTGGTAACGAAATATTGAACCCATCGCTTTCTTCGCTTGGTTGATTAATGTTTGTTTAGTTTTCGTCCAGCATAACTTCGGGGTAAAGAACGAGCCCAAATACCTATAAAAGGAAACTATTTGCACGGGTGTGTTATTAAAAATCCAGTGTTCATATCGTCTTAGTGGACCACCGTTGCGGAATATCACAATTTTTGATTTCTCAAGATTGAGCCTCATTCCCGTAAAATCGCAGAATTCGCTTATCCTGTCAATTTGACTTTGTAGCTTACCAGCCGTTTCAGCTACGGCTGCAATGTCATCAGCGAACAAGAGAGCCTGGATTTCATCGACTTCGTTAGAAATAAAAATTCCACTACCACAATGTTGTTTCAAGTACGAGACAAGATCGTTTATAAACAGCGCGAAAATAATCGTCGAACTTACACACCCCTGCTTGGTATCTATGTGGCACGAGAAGAAGTCCGTAAGACCGTTCTTCAGTTTCACACATGAGCGTAATTGGCTGTACATGGACTTGAATACTGACAACAGTCGGCTGTTTCTATCAACACCTTTGCGTATCAGACTATTCCATAACTGATGGTGCTTGCAACCGTCGAAAGCCTTAAAAAAGTCAATGAAAAAAACGTACAAACGTCCCCCTCGCTTAGATATATATTTCTACACTATTGCGCTAAGGTTAAAAATATTGTCGGTAGTACTATAGCCAGCTCGGAATCCTGCCTGTGATTCACTGATTGCTCCGTATTCATCAGACCAACGAGTAAGTCTCATACTTAATATTTTCACACTTCTCTGGTATACCGTGTATTATCACAAGTATACTGTACTGGGCGGGGTAATAACTTGGGCCCTGGCATAGAAGTATTAGCGAAGGCAATAGCACCACTGCTTTGTATGGGGCATTGGCTGCACGTCCTCTCTCTTTCATATGCGAACACATCCCGACTACTGCACGGAGCTGTTGATTGGTATGAAGCCCTCTTCTGTACACTTTTGCCCGTCTACTGGCCCTCTTTGGCAGCCCCGATGCGGATTCTAAGTCATCATCGCTATCGACAAAGTGCAGTTGTTGTTGCGCATTTGTTAAGAAGTCGCTAAACGCACTGTAATCCCCGTGTTCTCTTTTTGTGGCAACCAGTTTTCTAGCTGTCGGCAATATTTCTTGTACATCTTCACATACTGCAACTTCAGCAGCAAGGGCCTGGGGAACATTGGCACCGATTGACTTGAAAGCTGAGCGACTATCATCACCTCTCGGCGTGTGTGGTGGAACCTCGACGTCTACCATCTGTTCTATAGCACCGGATATTACATCAAGTGGTAATTGTTGCGGGGGTGACCTGCACTTATCTGCACAAGCTTCTCGTTAGGCGTGAAGTTTAACAACTGCAGAACATCATCTGACAGCCGATAACGTGTCAATGTCTGCAAAGATGCAGCCGTCAAACTGCCATCTTTCTCTCTGATAATGCCAGGGATAGCTAGCAATTGTCCTTCGGTCATGAAATTAACAGATTGTTAATTGCAGGTTATTTAAATCAAATGTATTGAGTGACAAATACAATTGAAATAAATTTGAAGATATTTATTCAAATGTACTTAATTAAAAATACACATGAATTTATCTGCAACAATTGTTTAAAACAAAAGTATTTTCTACAACCACAAAGTAAATAAACTTACAGGGGATGGTAGTCAAGCTCTGTAGGTTACAATTTCTTCTAACCTTGCCCCAGCCACTCTTCACAATGGACTGATCCAAGTTGTCTCAAAGCTGAAACTGGTCTTAATTTTCCATAAAAATAGGGGAATGGTAACGTTTGTTGGTCTAAATCAAATAAGTCGTTATATTTGAAAAGGGATTTTCCACTGAATCCAAATTGAAAGGGCCATTTTCCAGGTTATTTATGAAAAATAAACCTCTTTCTTTTCACTAAATTACCAAAAAGCAACAAAAATGTTCCGCCGGCGGAGCAAAACTTTTTATAAAAGTTTACATGAATTTGCAGTGAATGTTCCGCTGGTGGTACAACAATAAACTGTTTAAATTACGAGAAACCAAATTAAGTTTTGCACCACACATTCTTGTATTCCTAATTACAAGGAACCGAAGTGTTCCGCTGGCGGTACAAACATCATGACATTTATATTCAGAATAACAGGAAACCTAATCAAACTTGTTCCGCCGGCGGTACAACCATCCAAACATTATTATTCTGATTTACAAAAAATAACAAACGAAAAGTGTTCCGCTGGCGGTACAAGTAGCCTTTATATTCTAACTTACAAAAAACAAAACAAAATTTGTACCGCTGGCGGTACAAACATCCCAACTTTTATATTATAAATTTCAGAAAATAAGACCGTCAAATTGTTCCGCTGGCGGTACAAACATTCTGAACTTTATATTCAGAACAACATAAAAATCCGCTAGCTGTAACAGCATCCAAACATTTATATTGTGTTTCACAGAAAAGCAAATTAAAAGTGTTTCGCTGGCAGTTCAAATAGCCTTTGTATTCTGGCGGTACAAGTAGCCTTTATATTCTAACTTACAAAAAGCTAAACAAAATTTGTTCCGCTGGTGGTACAAACATCCCAACTTTTATATTCTAAATTACAGAAAATAAGACCAAGAAATTGTTCTGCTGGCGGTACAAACATTATGACCTTTATATTCAGAAAAAAAACAGAAAACTTTAACAAAATTGTTCCGCTGGCGGTACAAGCATCAAAACATTTATATTGTATGTTACAGAAAACCAAACTAAAAGTGTTCCTCTGGAGGTACAACCATCCAAACATTTATATTCTAAATTACAGAATACAAAACACAAATTGTTCCGCTGGCCGAACAAACAAAACAAAATCGATATGCTGAATTATAGAAAACCAAACTACATTTGTTCCGCTGGCGGTACAAGCACACCACCATTTATTTTCTGAATAAAAAAAAATAAAAGTATTCTGCCGGAGGTACAAACATACCAAACATACCAACATTCATATTCTAAATTACAGAAAACAAATTAAAACTGTTCCACTGGCGGTACAAGCGTCCTGACATATATTAAGGTTTAGCAGAAAACTTTACCAAGATTGTTCTGCTGGCGGTACAAACATCCAAACATTTATATTATGATTAACAGACAATCAAACTAAGTGTTCCGATGGCAGTACTAAAGTCTTTTCATTTATATTCTGAATACCAGAAAATATATTCCACTGGCGGTACAAGCATCCCAACAATTGTATTCTCAGTTAAAGAAAACCAAACATAATGTGTTCTGCTGGCGGTACAATTATAGCCCTGAATTACCATGTCATAGGCGAGAATGGACACAGAAGTACAAATTGAACCTTTGGTTAATGCGTGTGACATACCATCTGTTAATGTAAACCAAGAGTGCCAAGTGATTTTAAAAGCCATACATCCATGGCCAAGTTATAGCCCGTTCAAGCGAAGTTCCAATTTTGACAATTGACCTCTAAGTAAAATTGTGACCTTTAATCTACAGACATGGTTTTACACGACATAACTGAGACAAACATTTGTGACAAATAAAGTTAAAATCTCTTCCTGGGAAACTAGCTTACTGAAAAATTTAACCTAGACTGGACGCCGACACCAACGCCGGGGCAAGTAGAAAAGCTCGTATTTGCCTCGAAAGTCAAGCTAAAAATGATGACGTTAATTTTCTGGTAAAACTCAATTCTAGCGACATCCTTATCTGTTGCTCTGTGAATTAGTTCAAGTCTATAAGTATGTAACTCTGCTATATAGGTTAAACTAAACACAGGCACACACACATATTTCCTTGGTAAATGTGTGTATTTATTGTCATTAATAGTGCACTTACAAGATGGTTGCGGATGGAACTACCTCTTCCAGCTGCTTGTCAATCTCATGTTTTGGAATCGATACCTCATCAATCGTAATGGAGTTCTTTTGTAGCCCCTTGTTTGATATATGCGTAACAAGATACACCTTTAAAGGGTCATTGCTTTGAAATTAAGGCATGTAGGTGATATTTAAACACTAACGGCCTTTTAAGCAGAGTCTTCACACAGTCTTTAGGAGGAAAAAAAATGAAATAAGTGGACTGTCGATTCACTAATCCAGCTATAAAGACTGGACCGGGATACAATTAAGTGGACCATAGTATATAGATTTTGTTCACTCTTTTGTATTCAATCTGTTATAGAAATAATTAAAAACAATCATGGCTTTTAGAATGTCAATAGGTGAAAAAGACTTGTTGCAAGATGTGACGTATGCCCCCGAAGCATATGCTTTTCAGAGAAGGGCAACACAATGTCAATTACAAGTTGGCAAAAATGACGCTTCCTACAAAAAGAGTCATAGTCCTTGTACTCTGCACTTCCCCTTAAAATCCTGTATAATGATGTGTTATTTTAAATTCCTTCAATAATAAGGTAGTAATTATCTGCATACAAAAACAAAGGGAAATAACTATGTAAATATTGAAGAATTAGTTATGGTCCTTGTACTCTGCTCTTCCTCTCAACGCCCTCTATCAATATATTTGGTTTTATTTATCCCTTCAATACTAATGGAGTTATGCTCTGCACAAACAATAAACAACGGGTATTAACTCCATAAATCTTGAAGAAATATTTATGGTCCTTGTACTATGCATTCCTCTCATTGTCGTCTATCATTACATGAAGGTTCATCTGAATCCATTCAATACTAATGAAGTTATGCTATGCACAAGAAAACTAACAAAGGGCAATAACTAAGTAATCTTGAAGAAAAGGTCATGGTCCTTATACTCTTCAGTTCCTCTCATTGTCCACTACCATTTTATGAAGTTTCATTTGAATCCCTTCAATACTAGTGCTACAAATTAATGCTTCGCACAAGAAAATAAACAAAGGGCAATAACTCCGAAAATTTTGAAGAAAGAGTTGTGCACTCTGCACTTAATCTCATTGTCCTCTATCATTCTATGAAGTTTCATTTGAATCCCTTCAATACTAATGAATATATGCTCTGAACAAGAAAATGAATGTTTCACCTAAGGAAATAACACAAAGGGCAATAACTCTGTAAATATTTGGAGATTAGTTGTGGTCCTTGTGCTCTGCACTTCGTCTCATTGCCCTCTATCATTATATGCAGTTTTGTTTGAATCCATTCAATAATAATAGAGATGTGCTCCACACAAGAAAATTTAACAAGGGGCAATAACTCTGTAAATATTAAAGAAAGTGTTATGGTCCTTATGCTCAGCATTTCCTCTCATTGCTCTCAATCTAATATGAAGTTTTATTTGAATCCATTCAATACGAATATAGTTATGCTCCGTACAAGAAGCTTGACGGACAGACGGACAGATAGACGGAAGCTGCGCTTACTATATGCCCACAAAGTTCCCTTGGGGGGTGCATCAAAAGATTTGTGTTTCTTTTTAACTATGATTTACTTAATGACCAAAGGAACGTAAATTGATGGACCGTCAGTCTAGTTCATGTATAAGTTTTGCTGGACCAAGCAAAAATTTGGTGGACTCGTATGTAGTATCATTTCTGCATCTTAAAAAGTGATTGATAAAATGTAATATTCATAATCAGAGTGAGCAAACTTTAAATGACCACCATTGACAAGTAATCACTGCCAGCCCGGTTAATACTTAACCAAGACCCTATTGACAATAAGCGAAACCTGTTAAGAAGATTGTAGGTAAAATGTTGATGACGGACAGCAGCTGATCACGAAAACTCATACTTGAGCACTTTGTGATAGACTTATTAGTGTTTGTTGCAATACATTATACCGTACGTACCGTACCATGTCTTGAGACTTTAAACACCTGATGAGGGTCCACGTCAGGAGACTTTGTACCAGATGTCAGACAGTCTCTTAATGTGGTAGGATATTGCAGCAGCACAAAAGTGTTATACATGTAGAA
Source organism: Congeria kusceri (assembly GCA_027627225.1). NCBI lineage: Eukaryota > Metazoa > Mollusca > Bivalvia > Myida > Dreissenidae > Congeria > Congeria kusceri. The sequence goes on from CM051024.1 coordinate 45,582,445, forward strand.
ATACTACACAAATCCTCTGAGCTGTTCGGTCCCTGTGATCTATACTGCAAGCTCTAACCTTGACATTCACTGTAAAATTATGCTAATATTGCAAAATTAATACAGCAAATATTTTATAAACTTAAGGTATTCTGGGGAGTTGACCAGATACTAATACAGGGTTGCAGAAATCCTATGCCCGACTCCTCCGACATGGGTAATTTTATCGTCGGACGAGTCCATTTTAATCTGTCAACTTGTCCGCGGAAAGTACAGTAATCAATTTTTTATCAAATCAGATAGCAAACAAGTAAAAGAAGGGTGTGAAGAATCAAACATTAAAAACAAGAGGGCCAAGTGGCCCTGGGTCGCTCAACTGAGTTCCATTATTCGAACAATTTTCCATGTGTTAGATATTTAGACGGATATGGATATACTGATACAGACTGATGGAAATGCGGCCTTAATCATCATGGTTTGAAAAACTTAAGTAACAACAGACATTCAATTTTGGGAAGTACATATTGAAATTGAAGCTTTTTCTTCAATTGACATAGTGACCTAGTTTTTGACCCCATATGACCCAGATTCAAACTCGACCGATATACCACTAGGACAAATGTTCTGACCAAGTTTCATGACGATTGGGCAAATAATGTAACTTCTAGAGTGTTAACAAGCTTCTTCTTTAATTTGACCTAGTGACCTTATTTTTAAACCCACATTATCCAGATTCGAACTCGGCCGAGATATCACTGGGGCAAATGTTCTGACAAAGTTTCATGAAGATTGGGCAAAACATTTGACTTCTATGTTGTTAACAAGCTTTATCTTCAATTTGATCTAGTGACCTAGTTGTTCGCACCACATGGCCAAGATTCTATCTCGGCCGAGATATTATTAAGACAAATGTTCTGACCAGGATTCCTGAATATTGGGCAAAAGATGTGACTTCTAGAGTGTTAACAAGCTTTTTCTTCAATCTGACCTAGTCACCTAGACACCGCACATGATCCAGATTCAAATTCAGCCAAGATATAATAAAGACAAATGGTCTGACCAAGTTTCATGAAGATTGGGCAAAAAATGTGACTTCTAGAGTGTTAAAATGCTTTTTCTTTAATTAGACCTAGTGAACTAGTTTTTAGCCCCACATGACACAAGATTCGAACTCCGCTGATATATCATTGGGACAAATGTTCTGACCACTTTTCATGAAGATTGGGCAAAATATGTGACTTCTAGAGTGTTAACAAGCTTTATACAGTTTTCAATATAGCCATACAAGGAAAACTGTCCCGCCCCCTGGCGGCCATACTTTTCAACCAAGGGCAACCATTTTCGAACTTGGCTTAGATATCATTAGAACAAATATTCAGCGCAAGTTCCAAGAAGTATGGGCAAAAATTGTGACTTATAGCTTTTTCTTCGATTTGACCTAGTGACTTAGTTTTTGATCCCACATGACCCGGATTTGAACTCACCCGAGATATCATTGGGTCAAATGTTCTGACCAGGTTTCATGAAGATTGGCCAATAAATAAGGCCTCTAGAGTGTTAACGAGGTAAATGTCGACGACGCACGACTTACGACGAACAAAAGGCGATCACAAAAGCTTACCATGAGCACGTTATGCTCAGGTAGGCAACAAAACACATCTGGTGGAAAGCCAGGAGGTCACAAGTCACAACATAAGGAGGCCACAAATCACTAAATAATTGTTGGGACAAGAATTCCGCCCAGTGTTAACAGACGCATTTCCACACACACACGCGATGGACAAAGCACACAAAATAAATAATCTTCGCCTTGGCATAGTGCCAGTTTACACATGTCTGGTCAGAAAGCAGGAAATTAAAGTCATTATGTAAGTGACTGATGCATGTAGACAAGTAGATTTTTGCAATGAACTTGTCCATGGACAAGTAAACAATAGTTGCATTTCCACACACCCGATTTCACAAAATCCAGAAGGTATTACAAATCTTTTATCTAGCTTGGCATGACCATTTGGCTCAAAGAAATTCACTGGGGAGGGATATCACATTTTTCAAGTTATTTGAACTATTCATGTGTTTAGTCATTTGGTTTCAAACTTGATAATAACTCGTTGGACCATAAACAATGTTTTTAAGGAGTATTATTGCTCCCAAAGTTTTTCGCCTTGTTTTCCGCTGAAAGGGTCAAAGCAACAATGATTACTTTGTATCAAAGATCTATTTAAGAAAACAACGTGTTTAAGGATTAATGATTTGGTTTTGTTTGTTGACAATTGTTTTCACATTCCGCTTTAAAACTGTAGCGTCATTAGCAAGAGATATGATATTATTTACACCTGAATTTCTGTAACAGTAGTTATATACGCCAATCAAGATAAGAATACAATAAACCAGTAACGAACATAATCTATATAGACAAAGGGAATTAGATACGCTTGTATGCCCATTAAACAATATACAGTTAAAATACAGTCAAACATAATACAAAAGGTAAAACGTGGCCCTAGGTGGCTCACCTGAGTTGTCAAAAAAGTAGACTGAGGGCGAGAGCCCTGTGTCTAATATTGAGTATCTAACCTCAAATTAGGACTAACGTTGGTAACTTCCGATTCCGTAGCCAAATTTCTAATGTGTCAATTCTCCCCTCAAGAAATAACCTTAAAAATATTTTTTTTTTTTTTTTTTAATAATCTTATGTAACACATACCGGCTAGCATGAAATTGTATTTGTCTAGTCAGTGACTTCTAATATTTTTAATAAAATGGCAGATAATGAGAGCTTAAAATACATTTTATTATTTGAAGCAATTTTGTAGAGGTCACCCAAGGAACAATTATGTTAAGTAATTTCGAAATCCAACAAGTGTTTTCTGACAAGAAGCCTGTCAAAGCTGCCTTATATATAAGGGAATACTTGCCATGCCCTGGTAGCCATGTTTTTCACAAAATCAAAATTATTGAAGAACTTAGGTAGAGGCTCACCCAAGGAACATTTCCATGAAATTATTTTGAAATTTTGCATGTGGTTTCTAACATGAATTTTTTTTAAGTTTTAAAGCTTTTGGTTGCCATGGCAAATATAATTTTTCTGATATTTCTTTGAAATGAAGGATATTGTTAAAGGACCAACCAACAAACATTCACACAAAGTTTGTATAAATTTACCAAACTGTTTTGGAGAAGAAGTTGTTTGCAGTAAATTGTCAACTAAATAAGTATGAAGGACGGTGACTAACCACAATAGCTCTCCCCTTAGCACTTTATGCTCAGGTGAGCTTAAAGGTAAGCATGACCAATTTAAACATTTTGTTTTTAGACAGATGACAGTCTACGTATTTGTTTTGAAACTTAATTATTTTTGTAGGACCATAAAACATTTGTATGGCCTATTATTTCCGCTTAAGTTGTTTGCATTGTTTTCAACTTAAAGAGTCAAATCAGCACTGGTTTCAATGTGCCAAAGATTTATTAAAGAACAATGTGTTAAGCTCACTGAGTTAACAATCGCTTTCTCATTCCGATTTAAAGATGGGCTGTCTGATTTTTACAGATTTATTTTGGGTCTTTTTTTAACCGACAAACATCAACATAAACACAAAACGTCAACATCGATAAACTACATTTTTCAGTTTTCAATGTTAAATGTCCAATATGATTCCACTGGGCCTTTGGGTTACAGAGGAGATTTTTGAAGTCATTTTGCTATTTACATGTATATAAACCATGTGACCCCCAGGGGGTGGCCAATTTTTACCCCAGGGACAGAATTTGAACAATCTTTGTAGAGGACCACTCCACATGTTTTCACGCGAAATTTATAGCCTCTGGGCCTTACGGTTTCAATACGGAAGATCGTTAAGGCCCATTTGCCATATAAGTCTCTATTAATCATGTGATGCCCTGGGTCATGGCCACTTTTTACCCCAGGGGCATAATTTGAGCAATTTTTGTAGAGGAACACTATACAATGTTACATATCAAATACGAAACACTGCGGTTTCAGGAGATTAGTCATTTGGCTATTTAAAGTCTATATAAACAATGTGACCCCCAGGGCAGGGCCATTTTAACCACTTGGACATCATTTAAAAACTCTTTGCACAGGACCACTATAAAATGTCACATACCACATATAATTCTGGAAATGTTGTAAATAAAATCTTTAATCTTTATAAAACCTCAAGGCCTTGCAATTTCAGAGGATACGATTTTTAAAGTCATCTTGCTATTTAAGTCCATATTATCCATGTGAGCCCTGGGGTGTGGATAGTTTTGACCTAGGGGCATCATTTGAACAGTCTTTGTAGAGGACCACTTTACAATGTAACATATCAAATATGAAACCTCTCGGCCTTGCAATTCAGAGGAGACGATTTAAGTCTATATAAACCATGTGACCCCTGGGGTGTGCCCAGTTTGGACCCCAGAGGAATCATTAACAATCCTTCTAGAAGACCACTATACAATGTTTCCAACCAAATATGAAACCTCTGGGCCTTGTGGTTTCAGAGAAGTTGTTTAAAGTCGTTTTGCAATTTAAGTTCATTTTGACCATGTGAGTCCCTGGGTGTGGACAATTTTGATCCCAGTGGCATTAATTGAACTATCTTTGTAGAGGACCTCTATACAATGTTACATACCAAATATGAAACCTCTGGGCCTTGCGGTTTCAGAGAAGATTTTTAAAGTCATTTTACTATTTAAGCCTTTCTCCAGGATTTTGTTAAGGCACCTGGTGAAATAACCTAGTTGGGTGTGGGTGTGGAAGGGGGTGGGGTACCCCCTTCGACGTTAGATTTTTAAAAACGTTTCATGTGTACTTAATTAAAATCTACAGTACTTCAGAGCTAACAGAAGCACAACAATAAACAACCTTTTGATATATGTTTTTCCTCTCTTTTGTTTCCCAATGACATAACATAATCATAAAATTCACACACTATAAAATTTTATCAATGAAACACAAAAACATAAGTTGAAAAAGTATTGTAACCTCGAAATAGATAATGACACGGTTTACCTTAATGTATACCTCTTTCAATTAAGTTATTGGCATATTATCACAAAATTATCTGCAATGACTTTAAACAAAGCTTTATTTGAAACTTCATTTCATTTTTGAAATGTCCAGGTCTTCCACTATCCAACACTTGTATCCAACACAAACATTTAATTTTAGTGCAAGCCCTATACACAAATTTAGAAAGCTATCCTTCATGGTTTCTGCTGGTGCCACATGTCAACCCACATGTTGATGAGGCATAGTGTTCATGTCCAATATATGGTACTAAAAAGTTGTTCTTCTGAGAAGAGGTCCTTGGGTGGAGGCTGCCAACAAAGCATTAAGAACTGTGTTGGAGAGACATGATCTGTGTGTAGTTTTTGTGTGCTGCACGCTATTAATAACTGTACAAATGAAATGGTTTAATGTAGATGACTAGACTTTAGGCTCTATGCTACGTGTTTCCGTACATGCTGGTAAAACAGACTGCAGTTTCAGAGCCACAGAATCGATTGCTGCAGCATTTTGTTTGACAAAAAATTGTGCAGTTCCACCTAAGTTAGACTAGATATAGATCTAATCATTTCATATTTGGCATTTCATTATTAAATTAGAAATATACACCTCGCCTGTTAACATATTCAATGTAGTAGATCTTAAGTTAAAATGTATTATATAAGACGGTCTTATTGCCTTAACATTACATCCGGCTAATTTACTGACACAACAACATGATTGACCATGCTGGTGGGTAACATTTTCTATACATTTTAATGGTCATCTCCAACGTTTCTCTAAAGCAACCTCACAACATTGTGTAACTGGCTAGCTGGTTTGATAAGATCTAAATATAGCACACTGTATAAACCTGGCTGGAACGTCGTCTGCTGGATTGAATTTTGAGTGTTAGATGCTTATTGAAATTATAGTACAGCAGTATAAACCATGTGACTCCTGGGGCGTGGCCAGTTTTGACCCCAGGGGCATCATTTGAACAACCTTAGTAGAGGATTACTAGATGATGTCACATATCAAATAAGAAATCGCTCAGCCTTCAGTTTCATAGGAGAAGATTTTTAAAAATTCACTTTTTGAATCTATTTTTAGCTCTAGTGACCTTCTTATGAAACGGACCGGACAGATTTGAACAATTTTGAATGAGATCCACTCAAGGATCATTCCTGTGAGGTTTGGTGAAAATCTGCCAAGGGGTTTAGGAGGAGATGTTGTTTCAATGAAATGTTGACGACGCATTCACGCACACACGCACACTCGCACACACGCACGCACGCGTGCGATCAAAAAAGCTCACCATGATCACTTTGTGCTCAGGTGAGCTTAAACAAAAACAAAAACAAACAAATCTGATCGTGATAAGGCGTACACAAAAATGATGTTTGTTTCAGGTTACTTAAACCAAAAAAATTAGGGTAAGTAGATAGTGAATTTTTTTTTGCATTATTTTGTTTTATTTTTTACGCCTAAGGAGATCATTTAAATAACGAAGTATTTCCACACTGTGGATGTTTTGATAGGAGTTTCGCATGAATGTTTTCTTATTTTGTCATGTGACTTGTGTTTACATTCTGCTATTTGGAAAACTAAGACATGCACACACATTAAACAGCAATATAATGTCTGAAAAGGGTTTATTTTGTGTATTAATTAAATAATTATATGAAAATAAATATAAGGTTAATAACGTGAGCATCAGAGTACTTGGAAACTACCAGCAGCACCAGTTATTCCCAGGCCACAATCAATCACCATGAAGCATCGCCATGTAGGTGGAGTTTCATCATGCTGTAAAATAGATGTAAGCCAATAGAAACGCTCAGTTTTTTCTTCGCTTTGGTATGACGTTTTGATTGACCAATCGGTGCATTAGACATGTATCCACCTGCAAATAATCTTATACGCGCATTTCTGTGTATTATCGAACGTATAAAAGATTGCTCACCCATTTCGTATTTTATAATGTCCACACTTATTTATTTGATGAATTTACATACTACGAAAAATCAGTTCAGAAATACGCTAATATGCAATCGTAATCTCAAAAGCTTATCCAGTGTTATTGTTGTAGTTTCGTAAACTGTATTGTTTATGTACATGTATGCCATGTTGAGCCCGTGTTTTCTTTAAAAGACCGCGAAATGTCTGCTGACAACCCAGACGTAACGTTACACGCATGGAAAGCGTGCGTGTACCGACTTTACATTTGACGCGTGTCGGCACGATGTGCATGAAGACATTTTCCCACTGTTTATGCAAGAACAAAGCATGTATGTATTTTAATCAAGATCTGTAAAATTCACCAATTATCTAATCAGTACTAAGTTCAACAGTTAAAACACTAAACACATGCTCATATGAACATAATTAATCGAAAACAGAGGCTCCGTAAGTAGATCGAGTGTAAACTAAAAATTCGAGAACAACGGTTGGGTTTGAAAACGACGTCACTGTGCATATGTGATTCGCACTGGACATAAACGTCGGGAAAACCACTACTTTCAGTTTCGCAACAACAATGACGATTTTGTTTTTAAAAGACTATTGGTATACCGTTTTTAGTTGGTTGGTTGACAAACGGTGAGGTTTTGTTTATTGCATTTCGTTTAAAAGTGCACGCAAATTTTAAAACGTATTAGCCTAAGTTTTAAGAGCTAAAACGCACCTGATAGTGTCATTTGACACGTGTCACAAAACAAATTGAGATAGGAGGGGATAGCCAACCCTAACCCACCCTTTTGGGACCAGGGCGTCTGAAACAAAATCCTGGGGGAAGCCCTGATATAAATTACAAAATATACATATAAAGGTTGCAGAACAATATTTATACTTGGAAAAGTGAAGTTGGTGTGCGGACAAGTAGATTTCTGCAATGAACTTGTCTGTGGACAAGTGAATAATTTTGTTATTTCCACAGCCCTGAATAATATATTATATCCTTGCAAATTATATTGTGTTATTCTTAATGGGACAGTATTGAAATTAAGTAATAAAGTTTGGTTCGTTCCTTTTTGTTCAAAAGTTCCGCACGAATTACCAATAAACAGGCTTCCATGTTCAAAAACATGGTGTGTTAATTAACATTAAATTCTAAAATCATTATCGACTGTGAACCACAAATGATAATCTGGTAAACACAAAATACCTGTATTTTTAATTCGAACGTACGAATATATTCAAACCATTTGCTTAACAAATGCCTAAACAGACAGTCTTCAATCTTGGTCTGTGCTATAACGAAGCCACATTTACATTTGTTATAAATTCGACGTGATATTTCTGTTTCTACATTCAGCAGATCTGACACTTGTGACTCCATTTTGAAATCACCACAAACATATTGGTATCTGATTGGCTGCGTCCCAATATCATGTTTTAGTATACATAGGCTTCACTGCACTAAAGGTTTTCGCGTGCTAAACATATAACAAAAACAGCTTTTTGTAGAGTTACGTTATATAATATAATATATAAAATTCCTACATTTATATGTTCATTTATAATAAAAATAACAAAAGAAATAATGTTTGGCTCCACATTTAAAACACCTATTCACAGATACACATTTTGTCACCAAAAATATACGTAGAGTACCGGTATATATAAAGAGGCAAACTACTAACACACCAGTAGATTGATACAGACATATACAAATAATGTGTCGTTTAATCTTAGAGTTGTGGGTTGGAGCCTTTTAATGCTTTTTTAACGGATGATAAACGAGTTCATTAATCTAGATACTTTACTCGTAGTACTTAGTTGAAGTAAAAACATTTAAAGACATTTCTAAAAGATACGAAATCTATTAATTCATATATGTCTCTATAACATCGTGTCAACGTGTTTTTCATCAGACCTTGTTTTTACGCTTTCAATGTAAATTATTATTAAATGCTACCAGATTGAAAGTATCCCACAGCCACAGACGGAATTTTGCCCACCAGTTCGATCTTTCATGCTATATTCAATCTGACTAAAGTGCACGTACGATATTCTTAATGCGATGCGTATTTTAGGATTTGAGTTTAATCAGATCGGTGCTTTATTTTTAAAAAGGGTAAATGTGATCTCGTTGTTCAAGAATATATTATATTTGACAATCTTAATGCGTTATTTTTGTGAACGATAATAACACGAGCAAAACATGTCAAACGAGCACTTACCTAAATTGATCTATAGCTCTGATTCCGAGAGTCCTATCGCGTTTAATGTATGTCGCACAAAAAAGCCCTTTTTATATGTATGTAAATAGATTTTTACGAAAGAATATAGTTATTGGACAACCTCCATATTTATAACATACCGGGTATGTTACAGATAGAATGACAAAATATCAAAACAACAGAGTTATCTAATATCTGGTTTGCTAATAATGTATTTTGTTACAAAACAATGCCCCAAAATATACATGAACATAGTAGCAATAGCAGCAGCAACAGCAACAGCAGCAGCAGTAGTAGTAGTAGTAGTAGTAGTAGTAGTAGTAGTAGTAGTAGTAGTAGTAGTAGTAGTAGTAGTAGTAGTAGTAGTATTGTAGTAATAGTAGTAGTAATAGTAGAAGAAGTAGTAGTAGTAGTAATAGTAGTAGTAGTGGTAGTAGTAGAAGAAGAAGAAGAAGAAGAAGAAGTAGTAGTAGTAGTAGTAGTAGTAGTAGTAGTAGTAGTAGTAGTAGTAGTAGTAGTAGTAGTAGTAGTAGTAGTAGTAGTAGTAGTAGTAGTAGTAGTAGTAGTAGTGGAAGTAGTAGAAGTAGTAGTAGTAGTAGCAGTAGTAGTAGTAGTAGTGGTAGTAGTAGTAGTAGTAGTAGTAGTAGTAGTAGTAGTAGTGGTTGTTGTAGTAGTAGTAGTAGTAGTAGTAGCAGTAGTAATAGTATTAGTAATAGTAGTAGTAGTAGTAGTAGTAGTAGTAGTAGTAGGAGTAGTAGTAGTAGTAGTAGTAGTAGTAGTAGTCGTAGTAGTAGTAGTAGTAGTAGTAGAAGTAGTAGTAATAGTAGTAGTAGTAGTAGTAGTAGTAGTAGTCGTAGTTGTAGTTGTAGTTGAAGTTGTAGTAGTAGTAGTAATAGTAGTAGTAGTAGTAATAGTAGTAGTAGTAGTAGACGAAGAAGAAGAAGTAGTAGTATAGTAATAGTTGTAGCTTGTTGTTATTGTAATATTAGTTATTGTTGCTGTAATCGTTATTGTCGAAGCAACAGAAGCACTAGAAATGTAGTACAATAGTAGCAGTTGTTGTTTTTGTAAAAGCAGCAGCTTACAAACGGATTTTCGGGGCCCACACGTGCCCAATCAGCTGACACAAACTTTATATTTGTATGAGGTATACATATTTAAATCGTATGTATTAACAGGAAAAAATGTGCTATGTGAAAATCCACCTGAGACGCCCCCAACTGATCCTTATCGCGTATACCAGACATTAGCATTTGGCAACTTGCAGCATGGTGCCTGTCTGATCTGTCCATATGCGCTCAAATTTGAAAAAGCATCTAGCAGAATCAAATCAACATCTATTTTAAATAACAATTGATTGAAATAGTCATGTTTCCAAGGCAACTGGCGCATAGGGTTAAATTCTTAATTCCTGTGTCTTTAGCTTGGTTCTTTAATTGTCAACCGGACATATGTGACCTCGGACATAGCCATTAATTTATGAATACAAGCAGCTATAAGGAGTCCCTTTCATGTTTCAGAAGTTCAATGTGGAAATGCATTTAATTAATAAAATGGGTAAATACTGCATTAATTGATTAATCCACGTTATATAATGAATGCTGAAATCATCTACCGTATTAATGCGTACATGGACCTATATAGTTTGTGTACATCCCTGATGCGTATTCTAATCACATTAAACATACCCTCAGTACACATATATGTGATCGGAGCGCATAATCACGTCCCAGACAAAATCCGTAGCGCCTGATTATTTTTGCATATTCGGACTTACCGGTAATTCCTCCCGAGAATTGCATACCCCGGCTGAATCCCTCTTCCGATAAAATAGTTTGTAGTCCATAATATTTAAATTATTTATTTTAACTGTTCCTTTAATTAAAAAAGCAGGCAGGGCCGGTCGCAGACCTGGCTTGGCCGGGGTCGCGGGGGGGGGGGGGGGGGCGGCTGGACTAAGATGATGTAAAATTGGTAGTGACAGTAATTTTAGCAGCAGTTGCAACAGCAGCAGCAGTTGTTGTAATGGTGGTGGTAGCAACAGCACAGTAGAAGCAATACCAGCAGCAGTAGTAGCAGTGGTAGCAGTAGTAGTATAGTAGTAGAAGTAGTAGTAGTAGTAGTAGTAGTAGTAATAGTAGTAGTAGTAGTAGTAGTAGTAGTAGTAGTAGTAGTAGTAGTAGTAGTAGTAGTAGAAGTAGTAGTAGTAGTAGTAGTTGTTGTTGTTGTTGTTGTTTTTGTTGTTGTAAGCAGCAGTAGTAGTTTAGGTGTAGTATCAAACACCGATTATAAAAAAAATCACACAATTGTAGACCTTGAAAGACCTTGCAAATGAAAAATCTACAAGATTGTTTTGGATTCTAGTTTATAATACATTGGGAATGGTCATTTGTGATGGCTTTAACTAGTTTTGTTCGTTGTTTTTTTTTTCATTTTATGTTAATAGGACTGTTTCAACCTTCGTATATAAAATTCGACAAAGTACATATGTTGGACCAAATAGAACCCAAGTTATACATGTGTGGTTTATTATACCGTATAACAAAATAGGCTATATACCATATACTATATAGCAGGGACCATAATTATGTGGCCATATTTTTGCAAATTTGAAATCACGAGCTTTTCACCCTAAAATGACTTTCACGTGGATAGTTTCCGTATCTACGGGAGTATTCGTATCAAATACAGTAACATTATTAATAGTAAGTAAGAAAGTAAGTTGTTTATTAAAGTGGCATGTGTGCACGCATGTAAGGAAATATAAACATTAAAACATTATACATGAATACAAACGGCCAACCGGGCTGTAAGGCGCCTCGTTATCAATACAAACATAAAGTCGTATAATATTTAAAATTTTAAAATGAGTATATAACAGTGCATTAAATTTATATACATCAATCGAAAGAGTTAACAGTCACGATTGACGAAAAAATTTGCTTTTATAACAGTTGATGCTTTATGAAAACAAATTGTTTCGTCTTTTGGTGAAGGCTTTTAGAATGTATTTTGCTAATTGCCTCGTGTTGTTGCTCACAAGAAATGCTATCTTTTAAATGTCAGATAGTTTGACAAAAATATCATTTGTTAGCACATTATCAAAACAGGTGCTTCGTATTTCATTGTATAAAGTATAGGTAATATTATATCATTATTGTATCGATACATCTCTGTGTAAACAAAATGTATTGTGGTAGATTTTTTTCCTGAAATCTTTGGGATTAAATCCCATCATCTGCCTTAAAAATATTAAGAAAACATATATGTTATGAAGTATATGCCATACCTCCACATAAACCAGATAGTTTGAATAAGGCCTAAACATAATTATGTTTGTTTCAGGTTACGTGCTCAAAACAAATTGGTAGGTAGGTAGGTAGGTAGGTAGGTATATATTTTGTTTATTACTCTTGTATTGGTAAATGTTCAGCTTAAAGATTCTAAAACTAAATAAATATTCAAAACATATCGGTGATATGTTTAAACATTGTTTTGAAGTTGATGCTATCAAAACAAAACACTTATTTATTAAAAACAACAACATTTAATTATTGGAAACAGTAAATAAAACAAATATCTGACAAACTATATAAAATGTTTTAGGGTCGGGGACTTTTTAAGGGTAGGTCGGGTAACCTGCAACACACATAATGTTTTTACGCCTAAGTAACTCTCTTAACTACAATAAGGGTGCTTCCGACCGTGTTTAATTAACGACGTCTAAGCCGTGACAAATAGTATTCTACCAATTTAAATGTTTCCAGCCACTCAAATACTATGATTGGCCTTGTGTATGCTCGGCAGGGTACCACCCAGCTCCCACATTAAATGTCCGGATAAAGTGATAGATAAGGCAATATTCGGACATGGCAACCATTAAACTTTAAGGATTACGTTTTGCTGTAATTAAATTTATTAATGGATTTTGGAATATTTCTTTTTGTTTAACTTTTTGTCTAACTTTCAGATCTCCATGTTGTTATGTACAGTATCTATATATTTAAGATTTCTCTAAAATTGGTATCAATTATTGAATGTGTATTATATTAGTAATATTGTATAAAATACACCTAAAGTAAACAATGAAATATTGTTATCATGTATGTTTATGTGTATTAAATATGTATAATTAACGAATTTTCTGATACAGTAACCCCAAAACCTCAATAATGTAGTCTAGAGTACAAAGAAACATGCCATATGTTTAATGCATTAAATTAGGGTTTCTAAATTAAATAGTTGATCATTTTAGACTGCATGTCATTGTGTTTATATTTTATTTTCTTGAATAGCAACTAAAGTAGACACTTATTATGTGTAATTAATTGTATTTACCTTACTCATCATTACGCAGTGGGACAATAGTTAATTTGTCTTTGTTTAGTAATAATATAATTACAATTACCAAATTATAAGACCATGCTCAAATCAGTACCATATTTATATATATCCAAAAAAAATAAATCAAACAATTTATTTATGATCACACAATCTTTGTCAATAACATCACACTAACACCTGAAATTTGTTATTCAATATTAAACAAAGTGTTGGCCAGTGCTGTTGATCAGGAAGAGGGGTTCAATCTGCATCGTTTGCCGCCTGTTTTCTGCAAACTTCACCGATGTATTGACAGCAACCAATTTCTCTGCATGCCCATCGTACAATAAAACCGCTGGATAGATTCTCGGTTTGTCCATCCGTCAGTCTATTCTCCTATTTATCAAAAGCGTGCGTCTGAATGGTCCCTGGCGAATAATTTCGACATCTTTTATATATAAATAAAATGACACAATATATTAATTATTAAGCAAACTGCATAAATGATAAGCTTTAATGATCACCTTTCACTATTTAAACTGCTATCTGTTATGCTAGTGGAAAACATCCTATTATTCTGTGATTGTGAAGAATCAATGTAGTTAAATATGTATTAAGGCTTATTTATAAATAGGGAAACAATGTTAAGAGCCGGGCCGGCCAGCTCAGTTGGTAGAGCGCTGGACTACAAATCCGAGGACCGCAGGTTCTATTCCCAGCCCGGCCACATCACTGCAGATTGAACAGGGCGCCCACTGTCTAAAAATGTGTTCATTATATCGTCCATGAAACTAAAAGTTATAACTTATACACACTTTGTCTTGAAGGCTTTTGGTTACTCACCAGATTCAGTAACCTTTTCAGTATGTAGGCTTACTTTGTTCTTATGAGCTCTGACATGATTATTCCTTGCCGTTGGGCACTGACTGATCCACTTTATCACATTTATTTATCAATGCCAATGGTAACTGCTTCAGAACATTATTTCACAGCTTTTAATGACCAAAATTGTGGGCGTAGTGTGTGGTTAAATAGTCTTCTGGGGTAAGTAGATTAAGATTAACCGAAAAGCACATAGAAAGTGACAAAAATCTACAAGCAGGGATATAATGTTGGGGATAGAAACTAGCGATCACCCATGCTAGTCAATTTCAAAAGCTTGTAGTCCTGCCGGTAACGGACCATTCGCTCTGAAAGATGTAGTAGTCACGTGACAAGGCGCGAAACGGTCGTGTTTATTCAACGGAGGTGAAAATTAATAATTTTGAATTAATACTGCAAAATTTTGAATTATTTTTGTGCAATAAAGCTACTAAACGTTTCTTTAAGTGACACCTATGGGAAAAAGTAAAAGAAAATATCGAAGTAGTAGTGGTAGTGACATAAACAGTCATAATAATAAACAAACAAAGCAAAGAGGCCCGTCAGCGGACAATGACGTTTCACTCAGTGATGTGCTAAACAAAGCCAGTGCTGTGCTCTATGGTGTTGATGGTGTTGATGACAATAATACTAGTGTATTTGTGGATGATTCTGCGAAACATTTGGATATGGCGGAGTCTGGAGGTGAGCCTACACCTAGAGATATTATGAACTGTTTAAATGCTATCAAATGTAGGTTAGACAATGTCGAAAAAAAGCTTTCTTTCATTGATAAACTTGAGGAGAGATTAGCTAGTTTTGAGAAAGACATTAAATGCATGTGTTTAGCTCTTGACACGCGTATTAAGCGCGTTGAAGAGCAAGTGGATCGGCTCCAGCACGCTACAGAGGGGTCGGATATAGCTGTCGCTCAGGTGACGAGTCGGGTGGAGCACCTGGAGAAGGAGCGCGACAACTTCCGGGACGACCTGTCGTACCTGAAATCTCAATCGATGAGAAACAACCTCATTTTTACTGGCGTGCCGGAAGTTTCCGGAGAGACACCGGAAGTCACGGAAAGGAAGCTACGGACGCATCTTCATGAGGCTCTGAGGATCGCCAAGGACGCTGCTGATAGCATGCAGTTTGAAAGGGTGCACCGTTCTTCGAGTCAACCTACCCATGGCAAGACCCGATCTATCGTGGCGAAGTTCGCCTTCTTCAAGGACCGCGAGAGTGTACGGCGACAGTGGAAACACCTGAATGGTACCAACTTTAACGTTTTCGAACAGTTTCCGCCGGAAGTGGTCGCTAGGCGTAGAAAGCTGGTTCCGAAGATGAAAGAGGCGAAGGGGCAAGGCAAGAGAGCATGGATAGCCTACGACACCCTCTACATAGACGGCCGTCCAGTCAAGGAATAGGGGCACGATGGGGGAGAACTCTCGATCTTATCGTGGAACGTGAACGGACATACTAAATGTAAGAATGATGACCCTTTATTTGTAAATATTTTGTCAAAATATGATATTTGTTTTTTATTTGAATCCTGGACAAATTCTTCAAGTAACATTTCTTTAAATGGATACATTTCTCATAATTTTTATAGGAAATTTCAGAACAGAAATGCGCGTAGATGTAGCGGCGGCGTAGTTTTGTATTACAAAGAAAATTTAAAAGATGGAATTGAAATTATAAAAAAATTGTCATGATTCAATTATTTGGTTGAAACTAGATCGAACTTTTTTTGGTGTAAATGAAGATATTTATCTTTGTGGTTGTTATGTTTGGTGCGAAGATTCACCTGCATACAATATTATTAGTGTTGATTTTTTTGATTTGCTTGAAAATGACATTTCCATTTATGATAACCAAGGTCAGGTCTTACTCTGTGGTGATTTTAATAGTAGAATTGGCAGTAAATCTGATTTTGTAACTCATGACATTGTAAATAGATTTACCCATGATATTGACTATGACCCAGATATATACTTTGTTAGGGCCTCAGTTGATAGATCTCACAATAACCACGGAATCAAACTGCTTGATCTGTGTAAATCCTCAAATTATCGTGTTGTGAATGGTAGAGTAGGTGATACGAGTAAATTTACATACTTTTCTCATAACGGTTTATCGACAATAGATTATTTGCTTTGTCTCGAACGAAGTTTCACACTTATTAAAGATTTTATTATACATGATTTTAACGAGTTCAGTGACCACGCACCTTTATCATTTTCTGTATATTGTAACAATAACATTGTTGATCCTTTATCGTTTACCGAGACTAAGTTTAAATGGGACGAATCGTTGCGTAACCAGTTTAGATCAGGCATTATTTGTAGCCTACCTTTATTTAACAGAATTATTGATGATATTGATTGTACAAGCAGTGATTCTCTGAATATTGCATTAAATAAATTCACTGATGTTATTCGCGATGTTGAGGATCCTTTATTTTCAAAGGAATACTTTATTTCTAACAAACCGAAATTTGAAGAATGTAGCGCAGTTAAGCATGCAGATTGTTTTGATGTTGAATGTAAAATGGCACATGCTCATTATGGATCTCTGTTGAATATTTTTAATTGTGATAAGTCGGACAATAATAGAATTCAATTGCTGCATTATAAAAAAGAGTATACAAAATTAATTAATACGAAGAAAAAGACATATTTGAGAATTAAGGTTAATGAAATCGAAGGATTAAAAAATCATAGACCCAGAGATTTTTGGAAATATTTTAAATCAAATACTAAAACAAAAATTGATAATATTTCATTAGAAGACTTTAGCAATATTTTCTCTAATATAAGTAGTGGTTTGTTTCATTGTGTAAACGATGATGCCGAAACTTTTTGTTCAACACATAATTTTGATTTACCGAATTCACGTTTCCCTGAATTAGATCAGCCTTTTACCGTTGACGAAATAAAAGCTTCAGTTAAACTGCTAAAGCGTAATAAAGCCCATGGAAGTGACTGTATTTTGAACGAATATTTAATTGAATGTATTGATATTTTAGCTTTGCATATATGCGACTTGTTTAATGCGGTATTGAACTCTGGTCATTATCCTGAGAAATGGACGGAAGGTATTATAATCCCATTACATAAGAAAGGCGATACTACAAATGTTAATAATTATAGAGGAATTACCCTACTTAGTTGTTTATCTAAGCTATTTACTTCAGTTATTAATAGTAGATTAGAAACGTTTTGTAATAATTTTAACATCATTTCGGATGCCCAATTCGGATTTAGAAAAGGGCGCTCAACAATTGACGCAATATACATTCTTATGTCCTTAGTTCAAAAATATGTTAACGAAAATAAAATATTATATGTCATTTACGTTGATATGATGAAATGTTTTGATACTGTGTATAGAAATGCATTGTGGCTAAAAATGTTCAAATGTGGCATTGAAGGTAAATTATTAAGAATAATAAAAAATATGTACCAAAATGTTAAGTCATGTGTTAAGCATTGTTCATCATATTCAGAATATTTTAATCATGCTGTAGGTCTACGCCAAGGCGAAGTTATGTCCCCATTGTTATTTTCTTTATTTATAGAGGATTTAGAACTATTTTTGCAGAATGAAGCTACTTCCGGTTTAAGTATTGATGATATTGTACTGATATTGTTACTATTTGCCGACGATGTGGCAATCATAGGTAAATCTCCAGAAGAAGTGCAAAATCATTTAAATCTTTTATCTAATTATTGTAATTGTTGGGGATTAAAGGTAAATATTAATAAAACTAAAATAATGGTGTTCCGCAAACGAGGCAGACTATTGCCATCTGAAAAATGGACATATGACGGTCAGCAAATTGAAGTAGTAAACGATTTTAACTATTTGGGAACTGTTTTTAATTATACTGGAAATTTTAATTTGAACCAAGAACATGTATGTGGTAAAGCACTAAAAGCAATGAATATTCTATTTAACAAATGTAAAGAGTTTGACCTTAAGCCCAAAACACAGTGCCAACTGTTCGATGCTTTTGTTGGGTCTATTCTGAATTACGCATGTGAGGTATGGGGTAATACAAAGTCAAAAGAATTGGAAAGGGTGCACTTAAAGTTCTGTAAACGACTGTTAAAGGTTAAACAAAATGTTTGTAATGCTACAGTCTATGGCGAATTCGGTAGATACCCACTTTTTGTTCATCGATACGTAAGGATTGTTAAATACTGGTTTAAAATTACCCAAATTGAAAATATTATTACAAAATCCATATATTTGCAAGCTTTACACGATTGCCACAACGGACGTTCAAACTGGGTTTTAAATCTTAAAAAGCTGTTAGACAATTACGGTTTTTCTTACGTGTTTAATAATCCAAGCTCTGTTGATGCTAATACATTTATAACGCACTTTAAAAATGTTGTAATTGATACATATAAACAAGAGTGGTTTAGATCTGTTGTTAATAGTTCTGTTTTAGATATGTATCGTGTGTTTAAGCCTATTTTCAATTATGAATACTATTTAGATTTGCTACCTAAAAAACTAAGACATTATGTCACAAAGCTTAGAACTTCGGCTCTGCCACTGAGAATTCAAACTGGAAGATATGCTGGTCAGAATATCCCAAGAAACGAACGCTATTGCCTTTGTTGCAATGAATTAGATGTGGAAGATGAGTTTCACTTTGTCTGTAAATGTTCTTCATACTCTGTTCTTAGGCGAAACTATTTAAAGCAATGTTATTACAATAGACCTTCTGTTTACAAATTCCACCAATTGTTAAATACAACTAATACATGCGAACTTATTAAGTTAGCAAAATTTGTAAAAGAAGCACTAATTATAAGAAATAATTGTCTTAGTGTTGTGACATAACTATAAGTAGTTATCCTCCATAGAAATTACGAATGTACATTATACTTATTTATATTAAGCTTTTACCAAAACATATATATGTACATGACTGTTAATTTGATTGTATTTGTTATTATTGTATTCACTATAACGTGACCAAATGTATGTATGTAAAACATTTTAGTGTTTAGACGATGTACACTGTACAAGTCTTAATAAATATTTGTCTTGTCTTGTCTTGTCTTGATGTTTCGCACTGGGACTCTTTGTGCTGGCACGTTTTGTCCTAATTATTGGGAATAAACATACAATGGGGCCAGTATGTGCATCATGCCAAAGGAACATGTTTGTACAACACTGTGCCCACACTCCTATTTGAGAGGTGTTAGTGTGTTATGTATCACTTGTCAAACTGTGAAAGTCGCCCTTCTTTGTGTTCTTGCCACGTGTTCTGTTTAAATAATCGAGCAGATAATCAGGGGTGCGGAAATCCTATGCCCAACTCGTCCGACACGAGTAATTTTACCATCAGACTAGTCAATTTTTCCTGTCAACTTGTCCGCGGACAATTCCAATATCATAACATGATAATAATGTATAAAAGCTCGATAAAAATGTACAAGTTTTTTCCATGGTGCAAACAAAATCATCACACACTCGAATGTTTTATTCCGGTATGTGGAAATTTGTGACGAATCAAATAGCTGAATTACCTGACCGGCCAAACCATTGGGGCCACTAAATAGATTTAAATGGGTCATTGTTAATTAGTGTTATATCTGACTTCTGGCCAAAAAACTATTCGAATCTATAAAAACTTCAAAAATGTATGCTCAGTAATCACCAATTACCAATTTATTTAATATTAAAACCAATCACAATGGAGTCTTTTTAAATTTTCTGAACCGTTAGGACTCGGCTGTCAAGGTCTGGTCCTTCGCACGCATTCGAATTAAGTCATTTGGAAAACCCCGACACGTCTATAGTTCGGGCCTATATTATGACTAGGGCTGTAACGAATCTAAAAAAAATTTCGATTCCGATTCCAAATTACGTGTTTACTTCATTTTCGAATCCGGATCCTCATTAATTAAGAAAAGTTGCATTAGTTAACACATATTGAAGAAAACATTATCTAAACGCACCATAGTTTATTTTAAAAATGTCTGATACACCAGAGTCCAGCTCAAAACTTCAAACGCCGGATAATCTAACGGCCTGTTAACTTTAGATGTAAATAAAACTAATATTACAAGCAACTCGCTTATGAAGCATTTGAGAATTGTTTGAGTATATCAATTTATTTAGAATGAATGCACATTTTAACATTTTATTTACAACAAAAACTTCATCCAAAGTGAACGGCTGTTAGCTTAATTGTCGGTTTAAGTTTATAGCAACTGGGCCCAGGTGTTGCCACAAGTAATTATTCAAAAAGAAAAATTAATATGTTAAATCTGCAGAAAATGTCCAATGTCGACTTGATTAAAGCACGTTTTTGTCCAGTTTTTTGTTTTCTGTTTTCATTTGACATGTTGATGACGAGTTTCCAGATGTTTATTTAGGTTAGAGGTTGTGCATGTTCGGTTGTCAAAGGGGATCTTGCAGATTCTGCATGTTGCACGCGTTTTGTCAAGCAGCTCCTTACTGTTTTCGATTGTCATATAAAACATACCGAAATGATCAACAGGAACTATTAACTTTTCTGGAGCGTTATATGTTTTTCTACCAGCCAAATTGAATCGCGAAATAAACAACAAAACAATCATAATATAGTAAAAAGACTGTCCTACATGCAACAGTATTGCTAAATAAGCGTACTTGTATCACAGAATCAAAACCAGTCATCAGCCGTTAAAAGTCAATGTGCTGAAACTGACAGTGAAACTGAGTACACGATAATTTGCAAGTTAAAAAGGTTACAGTCAACAAGATAAGATCCGGATCAGAATCCAAAATTTTGAAAGATGGATCCGTACATGCAAATCTTAAAATGGTTCCGATTTTCGGATATTTCGGGTACCCGTTACAGCCCAAATTAAGACTGTCTAAAATTCAGCAAAAGCTCGTTTTTGTGACCAAAGATCTATCAATGAACATAGATCTCTGTTCTGACCTCAAATCCGGTAGGTTTACTCTTGAAACTAATTGCAGTAATGGATTTTCTTATTCCGGCGTTAAACTCGAACTGACATTGTGAATGTTGCTAGTATTAATCAATGCGTTTTAAAGTTAAAAAAGTATGACTGAAATTTTTGACAATGGATCAGTTTTTTTATCAAATAAGATAGCAAACAAGTAGGAAAAGGGTGTGAAGAATAAAACAAACGAAAAAAGCAAATCTTTGCTCTCCTTGTCACATCACAGTTAATAACTGTCTAAACTGAGATCTTTGCTAACATAAAAATGTCTGGTGACAATTTATTAGTTTTTATCCGGCTCAACTTGGTTAAAGGAAGACAAGCACGACAATTATATTGGATCCATGGATTGCAATACTTCAAATAGTTATACGCATATTTACATTACAAACTATACATATGGAGGTGGCTAAATAATATTTGTATTTGAACAAGTGACATTTACTTGCAGACAAGTAGATTTTTGCAATGAACTTGTACGTAGACAAGTGAGTAATTTTCATACAGCACCCCTGGAAAGAGGATACCCACCCGTCTCGGGACCGGGACTCCTGAACAAATTCCTGGGCAAGGCAATGACATGAAATATTCTAATAAACATTAATAAATTATTATTTATTTATTTTATTTATTCATTTTATTTATTTTAAGAAAAGTTACATTAATATATATATATGCATGTTTTATCATATTTAGTTCTTTAGCTCACATGAGCACGAAGTGCTCGGTGAGCTATTGGTATATGGGACTTTTCCGGCGGCGTCCGTCGTCTATCGTCCGTTGTGTATCGTACGTTGTCTTTATGCCGAACGTTATCGCGATACAGACTACATTCTTTTATTGAAACTTGACCTAACTTGCACAGTTTGTGTATGACCATAAGATGGGATTGTTTTTGGGTCAGATCACACCAGTAACACCAGAGTAAATCCTCCTTTTTCATGCAAAAAAGTGCAAAAATGCCCTTCTCCAACATTTACTTTATTTTTCATCCATTCTTAACCAAACTGTCACTGTTAGTGTATGACCATCAGATCTCAGCAGACGCCAAAAATGGATCATATTGTGTTTCAAACACCAGCGTTATTGCTCTTTGTTTATTAAAAAAATATACAAATATGGACATAATTCAGTGTAGAGACTTCATTTTTCATCCAATCTTCACCAGTATTGCACAGTTTGTCAAGTGCCGTAAGATTAAAGTTGAATTTGAATATAAGCAAGTTTGGAATAGAAACACCAGAGTTATTGCCATTTGTTTGTGAAAAAAAGAAGCAAAAATGGACATTATTCAGGGTAGAGACTTCATTTTTCATCAAATCTTCACCAATCTTTGCACAGTTTGTCTATGCCCATAAGATTCAATGTGAAGTCGAATATAAGCAAGATCGGACCAGATACCGCAGAGTTATTGCCCTTTGTTTGTGAAAAAAAGGCAAACATAGACATTATTCAGGATAGAGACTTCATTTTTCATCAGTCTTCACCATTCGTATACAGTTTATCTATGTACGTAAGACTACAGGTCAAGTCGAATATAAGCATGATTGGGCCAGAAACAGCAGAGTTAGTGCCCCTTGTTTTTGAAAAAAAACATCAACAAGTTATCAATGATAACATTTGATTTCAAACAGTGCAACACTTTCATGCAGTTATTTGTTCATGCAACATTGATGTCTTCAGAGCTTGCATTCACATCATCTATTATCATTGGAAAGAAAATTCTCAAAGTAAAAGCAAAACTTAACCGTATAGCATAACCATCGCAATTATTGCATTGCAACTAGTTCTCCAAAGCTGTTTGCGATAAAAACATCAAAATCTACTGTTTCTGCATTTTTGAGAACTGTCAATGACTTAATTAAAAAGAGTCAGGTAAGAATATCGAGAAAAATGATTTCAGAACTATTAGTAATCTAGAAGTAGAGCAGCGGGGTATGTCGCCCGACTTGGAAATAGGGCATTATGTGCGTGGTGACACTGCTAATAAAGGCACATTAGGTTATAATAGTGTTTTCCTGAAGTAATTTTTCAAACCACTAATAAATGTTTAATTGCTGACTGATTTATTTTACCTGTTTGATGTGGGTTTTTCAGGTCAAATAATTAACAAAGTTTCATTTTTCATTATTATTGCTTCGTATTATTGTCAAGTTATATTATTGCAAAGATCAGAAAATTTATTGACTATTCATAAGAATTTGTGCAAATTGGGCAATCGTACATGAAAACTTATTAACACATGTCAAACTAAAACTATTTATGGACAAGTCAAAATCATGCTTATTATTATTAATGGTAAAATACAAATACCCTGGAATTATTTTTCATCTTCTTTTATTGTAAGAACCGTTAGTATTTTTACTTGTATGGTTTATATGTTGTTGATGATGATATTGCTGTTAATATTTAGATTAATGATAAAAAGCTTAAGTCAAGATAAAAAAAATTTAGAAAACGAACACGGCAATTCGGATTAAATAAAGTATCCGAATATCTTTGACCGAAATAATAGCTAGTTCAGGCAATAAGTTTTTTCATGGATTTTTGTTCATAATTGGAAGAAATATTGTAAACACATGTATTTTTTTTTCATAATTAGTGTTTAAAGACCACATTGAGTCTACATGTATATGCTTTCTGCCTTTTGTTATCAGATTGATCATAAATATTGACGAAACAAAAACATGTTAGAAATTGCATATGAAAACGGGGTTGTTAAATGCAGACGATTTACACACATTTTTATAACAAAATCAGCATGTTTTTATTGTAGGCCTATCTTTACACTAACTCGTAAGCTGACTGCCTCTACTGCTGATGTTATCAGTTGGTCACTGATTAATATACCGCTAAGTGCCCTCATTAAGGACATTACAGTCGATAGATACAGGGCACGAGGCGCTAATTGCCTTTGATAAGGGCAGGGTGGCAGATCAATAAAGGGGATAGGCGCGGCGCGGGCTGATCCACATTATTGCACATTGTGACAACCGATCGTTAAAATATTCGGGGCTAAACGTCTGTGGGTGAATCGTCCCAGGGCGGAATGTGTTTCTGGCGAATGGTCCGATGCGAATAGCATTTTTGAAAAGATTGAAACAATTTCTTGCAATTAATCAGTTAATAGTTTCATCCCTCTTTTAGAAATTGGCCACCGCGAAAAGAATCAATTGTTACTCACTGATTTTGACAAATGAAACCCCTCGATACATATTACACTGCCACAATGGCTGCGCCCATGACTATCAATGTAGTATCTTGATCTATAATCGTTAGGTATGTTTTATTGAGGGCGATCAACGTACATCGGAAAAAAGAAAATTCAACTAAGAACTAAGAAGTTTGTGCAAATGATGATATCACAATTTTCATTAGATCAGTGTTATTATTTGTAAGAGTGATAACAGGTTTGATGAAAGGTAATCATCAATTGGTAAATAACTTGTTAACACTTTTCTAGGAGCCTGTTGTAGAAGTGGAGTTATCGTCTATTGATTTGCAGATAACGGACAGTCTGGCGGCAGACCATACCTTGTGTGGAACCCTTAGGCAAAGGCTGAAAATTGGTAGGTTACCAAAGGTAGGGTTTGTCATGACCAGTAAATGACCCCTTGTATCGTATAGTTCAGAATATTAATTTTGTTAGTTTCTACTGTCCGCGAAACAGTATTTTTGTTTTGTTTTCTGTAATTCAGAATGTAAATGTTAAGACGTACCGCCAGACAGTTTAAGTTTGGTTTTCTGTAAAACGCAATATAAATGTTTGGATGCTTGTTCCGCCGGCGGAACAATTTTGTTCAGGTTTTCTGTTATTCTGAATATAAATATCAGAATGTGTGTACCGCCAGCGGAACAATTTGTTGGTCTTATTTTCTGTAATTTAGAATATAATAGTTGGGATGTTTGTACCGCCAGCGGTACAAATTTTGTTGTTTTTTTGTAAGTTAGAATATAACGACTACTTGTACCGCCAGCGGAACACTTTTAGTTTGTTATTTTTGGTTAATCAGAATAATAATGTGTGGATGCTTGTACCGCCGACGGAACAATTTGGTAAGGTTTTCTGTTATTCTGAATATACATATCATGATGTTTGTACCGCCAGCGGAACACTTCGGTTCCTTGTAATTAGGAATACAAGAATTTGTGGGGCAACATTAAATTTGGTTTCTCGTAATTAAAACAGTTTATTGTTGTATTGTCAGCGGAACATTCACAGCAAATTCATGTACATGTATAGAAAAAGTGTATGAATTTGTGTCCCGCCGGCGGAACATTTTTCTTGCTTTTTGGTAATTTAGTGAAATTTTTTTTTTTAAATAAATAACATGGAAACTGGCCCTTTTAATTGGTATTAAGTGGAAAATCCCTTTTAAAATATAGCGACTTTAATGGCGTTTTCAAGCATTTCTTCTTTGCGGATCTGTCTGAAATTTTGCATGCACATTAGAATATGCTAATAATGATGGAGAATTAGGTTTTTTCGCGATATCAAAACTTTAAGTTGTCTTCAACACTGAATGATAGGATGAATGCCAAGTCATCTAAATGGGCCAAAGAGGGAGGTTACACTGCACCATTATTTACATGTTCCATCGTGGAAAACTACTTGTTTGAATTGTAGGAATTGTTTTTATTGTATTGCAATTGCTATATTTAAATTAGAATTGTAATAATACTAATAATTATGTATACTGATAAATTGAAATGAATGTATTTATTTCTAAAGTTCATTTCTGTTTATGTAGTATTTGTATTTATTAAATTGCATTGATTACTTTAAATATATGTAAAAGTTCATCCATTGAAATGCATTTATTATATTGTATTTCAGACTTTTTCCTATATATACCTACTGAATAAATAGAAGGAACCTACGCCAGGAACTTATTTATTTCTTCAGTTCACATATGACACTGGTGGCCAGTGTGGGTTTCGGTTGGATCCAACTACGTTTGGTCACACTAAGAACACTGAGACGGACAGACAGAGGTACAGAAGTTTGTGTTCGTTGGAGATCAGACGAGTGCCTTATCAACGATGTTCAAGGTACTGTAAACAGATTTATATCGCTCTATGTTGAGACTGTTTGTTATTTATTACGAAAAGCATATCAGCATTCATCCACCAAACTCTTGTCTTGTGTGTGCACACGTTAACGTTTGAACTGACGACTGCGTAAGAGTGTTTGCGCGTACATGGTTCAGTGCTAGCTGACGACAATGACGGGAGGAAGGAACATTACCTGTAACTTTCGGTCAAAATCCGGTCAACGGAAGGTCTAATTACCCCAGAACGGAAGTCACATCCTCATCTTTCCAACAATGTATAGTGAGATATTGGAAAGTAGCTTGGTCATGGTGAAAAGTGAGATCAAATTTTGAACATTTTATAAGGAACAAAGAAGGAATTTATGTGCGCATGCGTAACCTTTAAGAGCTTCCCATAAGATTAGTAGTCTGCAAAGATTTTGAAAATGCAATCTTACAAACACACTGTACTGGAAGGAATAACTGCCAGATGCCACTTTGACCCCATTTAGGGCTGTATTCTATGGGATGGTTGCTCTAGGGGGCATTAGTGGGGGTAAATATGGGGAAACTAAAACAAAATTTCCACCAGAGTGGCAATCGGAGACCCATTGTATTCATCGTGTTGTTTTTCAGTTTCATTTTGACATAAATTTTCATTAGTTAAAGCAATTCTCTCATTTATGTCATAATACCTTGTGTTGTAATCCTGAATATTTAGTTTAAGAACCTGTAACTGACAATAATGCCTGCAAAAGTCGTATCCGCACTGGCCGATGCATCGGCCATGATGACCGTCCGACCTGCCTACTTTGAATAATACCAATGTTCCTAATTTGCAAAGTCAACAGCTCATATTAAGTTCATATTTTATTTTGTAATTGTATTTCAATCAGGCTTTCAGCTGAAAAATACATGAAATGCATGCATAAAACACTCACGCCGCTCACGCCAACCTAGGCCCCACCTAATGGACATAGCAACATCAAAATTTAAATCACCATCACAGTTCGGTTTAATTTGAGTATGTTTTTAAATGCAGTGTTGAAAAGAACCAGGACCTCAACCGGAACCATCAACTCATTGGTATACAAGTCTGGGTGAAGTGACGAGTCATCAAAACTACTTTACTTGTCCACTACAATGGAGCGTTGGGGCGGGGCCGTAAAGCTAACACAGTCGTGTCCGTACGACCGGTATCTTTGAAGGTTAGTATATGATTATTGTCAATATTCTACTATCTAATGACTTCTTTTCCAGCCTGGCATTCTTCTTATCAACACCAGTAGGAAAAGCAAGAGTTTAACCCTAGTTGGGACTCTCAAACCCGTTTTTGAACTGAACTGTTCGCACGTGGCTCGACAACCTGAAGCCGGCATAGCGACTAGCCTTATCGCAGTAAATAAAACTTTGTAAACTTATTGTATCTTACACTAGTAATCACAATATTGAGTAAACATGCACAGAAAACCTTTTTATTTTCACAGATTACTCAGCAGAGAGTACCTGAAACAGATTGAAGATTGCAGGCGGCTGACCTCACCGACAGGTTCAGGTGTGACAGAAGACTGTTAATTAATATGTGGCATTGATTTGTTGGGGTCATATTCTTTTTTGTTGTGTGACAGGAGGTCAAATCGGTTGATTGTTATGTAAACAAACCCTTTCTGGGGGATCAAATGGCATCTGAAATGCTACATTTATATGGATTTTACCCCCAAAAATGCAGAAACTTATAAAAATAAATTTTCAAAACGGGTTAAAAACCTATTCTGTAACATTTAGAATGCCAATGAAGATTGTTTTCACTTTTGACTTTATATATTGTATTTGCTATGCCTATTAAAACTCAAACTTATGATGCTTAATTCTGAGTTAAAATCATCTTTTCCAGATGTACCCAAGTACATTGTTTCCGTCTAATTTTTTGCCTCAAAACACCATTATATGTGACATTTTCAATTTTACTTTTTTTCCATATAATCTTTTAACCAGTGTAATAAGACTTCGTGTTCTTTCTCGAAATAGATCAGATTGATGAAAATTGTGGTTTTTATTCAAATTTGAAAGGGTTGGTTTCTCTTAAAGGTCTAATTACCCCAAAACGGAAGTCACATCCTCAGGGTTACAGTTAGATAATAAGCACATATGGTTGAGCGCAGGATGCATATCATTTGTAAAATACAGTTTAAATGACATGTTTTGGCATCATTTTAAAGGTATATATGTTAGCAACAAGAAAAAATGATTTTTTGTGCACTACTTTTTGTCTAGTGGTTCCCAGCTTCATAACTTTTGACCCATGTATTCATGCGCAAAATGGAAGCCTCCATGCCCGTCAAAACCGGTGTGATCTTTCTAAGGTAAATATTTTGAATTACAACAAATAGCATTTTTTGACATGCTGTTTTTTCAAAAGGTTATGTCCTCATCTTTACAACAATGTATAGGGATATATTGGAAAGTAGCTTGGTCATGGTGAAAATTGAGATCAAATTTTGAATATTTTATATGTAACAAAATAAAAAGGAATTTATTTGCGCATGCGTAACTGGAAGACAATTTTCGTAGTTTGTGAGAAAGTGTGAGATCATTTCAGTGACGTACTACGAACGAAACCATTTTTAACTCAAATGGTTATATAGGACTGTGATATGTGAGTGTTTGCTGTATTTGGGTGTATGTATTTTGTGTGTATAATTGTGTTTCCTTGCTTTTTATGCATTGAAATGTGTTTTCGAGGCATGTGATTATTTTTACATTTAAGAAGCCGTTATACGTTTAGGGTAAGCCCTGCATTGCTGACTGTTTTATCATTAATGGTTGGTTAACCACAGCTGAAATGCTCTTAATTGTTTTTCAAATCGGTCATTGGGGCTTTTTTCCAATATTTCTTTCAGTGTTGCACACTGTTGCATGAATATTATGTCACTTTTGCATTCGCCCGATATTAACAGAAGCGGATGGATGAAAAACAAGAAAGTATTCCGTAATTGTGTGTCTCACTCATTGTGTGTGTGTGTGTTTAAAGTTTTTGAGGCCTGTGACAATTTTGTGATCGCATTTTTTTACATAATGTAAATTTTGCTAAAGAAAGTTTAATTATTTCAAACGGCAACCTTTTGCAATAAAGATCCGTTGAAATAGGTGGCCGGGCTAGAAATTAATAGTGATATAAATAATTAATTCAATTGTGTTATTTGGTGTTATTTGTTCATACCAATAGCCTTTAGGGTATGGCGGAAGAAGAAAAAGGAGCAGTTGGTGGCGCTGACGTGAAGTTGATGGTGGAGCAGCTACGGGAAGCAGGTTTTGTAATTTTGTCACAAGATGAATATGATAATTTAAAACATAAACAAGTTTTCACCAGATACAGGTGGAAACCAAAAGTTAAAAAAGTGATTGAGAATGATGTTCTAGAATTACATAATCAAAATATATTTTTGTTCCTAATACGGGAAATGAATCTTACAAATTGCCAAGTTTTTCAGGATACTTGCCCACACCTGATGGTGAGGCCATGTTCACTGTTTGGCGTTTTAGGACAATGTGTTTGGCCAAAGATGACAATATTAACGAGCATGTATTTTTGCAGTCTATTAGGTCTTCATTGAAAGGATCAGCCAGTGAGATTCAAGTTTCCGTGGGCAAAACAAGCTACAAGTACAGATATTTAGTGTAAGTGTTATTTTTTGTTTGGAAATGTTAGTTCAAATTATGCTATTATGCAAAACTGTTACCATGCATTTCAGAAGTGTCACTGCATACGATTGTAGACTATAATCTCTATTGCAGTTAGCAGTACAAATGAATCTATTACAGGTGAATCAAAGAATGATACGTTGCGATTTAAATTCTGGACAGGTTTAAAAGATGATAAATTGAAAACACTTACTGGACAAAAGTTTGATATGCTTACAGATTTTGATGCTTTATTCAGGGATATGAGAGCTGTTGAACAAGAACTAAAAACTGGGTCAGTAGTGCAGCAGCACCTATAGCAACAGTGGATATAAGTAAAATTCATGAATTATCTAAGAAAATGGATTCTATGTTTACAAAATTGCAAAATTTGAAAAAAGAAGTTAAAGATTTCAGGTAACAGTCAAGACAGCATGACAGACCATTTCAACAACGAGGTCAGGGAAACCAGTTTAGGGGAAATTTTCGTTCAAATTTCAGAGGACAACGAGGTGGTTATGTGAACAGAGGACAACGAGGTGGTTATCCGAACAGAGGACAACACAATTATGCTAACAATTTTCAATTTCAGAATTCGAACCAAAACCCAAAAGCCTATTTTCTTCGGTTGAAGGGCGTACTGAAGAAACTATTTCAATCCCTAAACAAAAAGAGTCATTTTTGCAAGACATTATTGGAGAAGAAAATGTTGACAGACTATAGACATTATGTACCAGTTATCATTGAAACAAATGTACAGTCTAACCTGTCTTAAGAGACCGCCCATGGTGATTCTTAACAGTATGGATTGGTATCTATAGACTATTTGAAGTTAGATAAATCTAAAGGTGGATATGAAAATGTTCTAATAGTGACTGATCACTTTACCAAGTATGCACAGGCTTATGCTACAAGAAATCAGTCTGCATTCACTAGAGCCAAAGTTTTGTTTGAGAACTTTATAACACACATTGGTTTTAAACAGAGACTGCATCCAGACCAGAGGAGAAATTTGAAAGTTCTGTGAACAAGTCTTTGTGCAAAATAGCAGGTATTCAGAGAACGAGAACAACTCCTTATCACCCACAAGGTAATCTAGTGACTGAACATAAGCATCACACCCTATTAAACATGTTGGGAACATTGAATGATGATCAGAAGTCTGACTGGAAAAGTAATTTAGCTTTTAAAGTGCATGTGTACAGCTCAACTTGTCATTCAACTACAGGTTACTCACCTCAACATTTCATGTGTGGATGGAAGCCACGGTTAGCCATTGATGCCTACCTGGGACTGTATGGTCAGAACGAGGATGCAGAATCTCCTTTGGACTAAATAGACAAGCTGACAAATCGTGTGAAGTTCACTTACAAGAAGGCGTCGGAAGAAGCGGGGAAAGAAGCGGAGCGACACAAAGTGATAATATGACACTAAAGTGAGAGAATCTACCATTTAGGTCGGCGAAATGTTACTCCAACGGGTAAATTAGACGATAAGTGGTGTAAAGAACCTTATATTGTTCAAGACATGCCTAATCATGAACTTCCAGTGTACACGGTTAGAAAGGAATGTGGACAAGGGCCTGTGAGGACCTTACACAGGAAGATGAACGAGAACCAGAAAACCAGCAGATAGGTATGGGGAGTGGTTTGTGTAGATGATGCAGGATGGAGAAGTCACAGTAATGTATTGAGCATTTGTGTTTGAATGTTTATTTCTTCAAGTTTATTATTATTGAATCAAGAACATAAAAATTGTTTCTTGATAGTTTTCGTTCTAGGTTGAAGACCACAAAATGTATTTGCTGGTTTATAGTCTAATGTTGTAAATGCAAGATATTTCTTGTAATAAAATTATATTCTGTAGAGAGTATTACATTGTAGAAAGTATGATTTTGTCATGACATTTTGTCGTCAATAGTTTTTAAATATCGTATGTGAAATTGAATATTGCAATGACTTAACCATGTTAATTTTATTTAATTTCAGGAAACATGTTGATTTTTTTTTATATGACTGTACTCGTTTCTCTAAAATTAATATTTCATGCAATAATACTATTTTGTCCATTTGAAATGGAACAGACATGTTCTACATGTGTTGTTTACAATTTCAGGTACAACTGTATGTTGATTAAGGTTAAATATGCAATTTATTTCAGTTTCACACATGACAAATAATTTGATGCTATTTAATATCAAGATGCGTATTAAAATAAAATAACTGTTTGTATTCTGCTGTTCATATATTAACGGTGCAATGTAATTGTATATAATTTCTATTGTGTTTTAGTTTTAATAAAAAAATTTGCCTGTATAATTATGATTTTCCCTTTTATTCATTCAATTGCAGGTAATGAAAGGGTCGGATAAAGAGATTTACCTGGTTGAGGTATTCAGTATGATAGACAACACTCAGAATGAATCCACCACTCAACACAGTTGTTCAAATAACACACACCAGAGCGGAACTACAACACATGATGTTGCTGTTACAGTGCAACACACCTCCGCAAGTACCCAACACAAGGAACAGCAAGCAGGACATTGTGTAACACAAAAAGAGGACACCAAACAAGATGGGATACTAGTAGACAAAAACTATTACTGAGGCTGGTACTGAGCCAAACACTGAACATTGTTCTAAATCCGCACACAATCAAAACATTTCAGAAGTGTTAAAATTGAATTGACCACATGCGGTGATCAATTTAGCAACTAGAGTAGGCAATATGGCACTCAGAACAAACGCCTTAAACCAGTGAAATACACGATTGGGAAAACCAGAACAATATGGAACAGGATTCTTCAGACTTAGATGATAATGAGCCACTTGGATGTTTGAGATATTAAAACATGTTCGAAGGAAGCTCATAGATGAATCCAATGAGACGCTGTTAGGATCAATGGCAATCTAGACGATGGTAAGAACAGCACGTGCATATAATTATTTTTGTGACCTGATGAAAAACAATGCTGATAAATTTTTATTTCTGCGGAAACAATGACAATGCAGCATTCTAGAAAGAAGCTTTTCTTTAATATATTTGAGACACTTAAAAAGAAATAGACTGTGGAACACAGGTATTGCAGATATTATGCCGCCTGCTGTTGCGAACTTTTTGGGGTGTATTATAAGAAGTTATTCAAGTGCTATATCAACGCCGTGATAAATAGAAACAATATGTAATAGTTAAATAAGTAAAATTGAAATAAAACATTATTACATTAATTAATATGTCATGTGCAACAATCTTGCGTCTCAGCGCGGAGCAAAAATCGATACTTCTCGCGTAAAATTTACATTGCTTTGATAGGGAGCTTTAAATATTATTTGCTGTAATTTCCTTATTTTTTCGGCGTAGATGTCTAAGATCACTTTTGACCTAGATTTTTTGCGATAATTATGCAGCGGAAAATTTGATGCCAATATAATTTGGCAAATTTTCTAGTTTTAGGGAATGCAAACTTACAACAATGGTTTAATGATTACCAACAACTGTTGCATATTTTGGGGGATTAAAATGTACATAATTGTTTACATAAGCTATTACAATAAAGTTATAAACATATCTTCGACATATACTCTAGAACTGAACATAATTATGAACATATTTTCTCGCTGTATGATAAGAACAGAATATTATATTCGTTCTCAGAATTAATCCACTGTTTTGTTTAGCCTTGCGGTACGCTCAATAAATAACAATTGATTCTAGTGAGTTCTACAAATCACGATCATTCTAAAATTAGCGCGCGTTAAGCTGCCGGTGTATAGCTGTTATAATATACATGCATCAATTAGCGTCCAGAGAATCATAAGTTTTTTAATAAAATTATTGTGCATGTTTATTTGAAATTGAATGGTGGTTGCGTTTTATTAAGAATTAAATGGAATCGCACATTTATATCAACTTCTCCAGTAGATGTTAATCAACCTATAAAATGATATAAATAAATAAATAAAATGTGGTAAAATAAGTCTCGGAATACGTCGAAATGTTATTCGGCGCAGCTGTCAAAGATCACTGTTGACCTAGATAATTATGCAGCGGGGAAATTGAATGCTAATAGAATTGGGCAATTTTTACAATTTAAGGGAATGCAAACTTACAACAATCGTTTAATGTCTTCTAATTATTGTTGCATACTTTCGGGGAGTAAATTTTATATAATTGTTTACATAAGCGGTTAAAATAAGGTTATACAAATATCCTCGACGTATACTCTAATAATGAGGCTAATTAGAAAAGTATTTTCTCATTGTATGCTATAAACAGAATGCTATAGTCATTCATGTAATGAAATAACTATTTAGTTTAGCCTGCATTTATATAAGCGGTACGCTCTATAAATAGCAATTGTGCAATGTTCTCATTCATAAATCTCATTCACAGAGTTGCCGTTCCATGTAGCCCATTGATTCTAGCGAGTTCAACACATTCCAGAAACAGTACCGTCATTCTAAAAATAGCGCGCGTAGCTAGCTGCCGCTGTGTAGCTGTGTTAATGTACTCATACATGCATCAGTTAGCGTTCAGAGGATCATAAACCTAAAAATGTAATAAATGGGGCATTTATATTTATAAACTTACTGTTAATTTGAATTTAAATTGTGGTTACGATTGAATCAGAATTATTTATAATTTCACCTTTCATTCAACTTCTCCAGTAGATGTTATTCAATCTATAAATATCAATTGTGCAGTCTTCTCATTCATAAATCTCATTCACAGAGTTGCCGTTCCATGTAGCCCATTGATTCTAGCGAGTTCAACACATTCCAGAAACAGTACCGTCATTCTAAACATAGCGCGCGTAGCTAGCAGCCGCTGTGTAGCTGTGTTAATATACTCGTACATGCATCAGTTAGCGTTCAGAGAATCATAAACCTAAAAATGTCAATAAATGGGTAATTTATATTTATACACTTACTGTTAATTTGAATTTAAATTGTGGTTACGATTGATTAAGAATTATTCATAATTGCACCTTTCTATCAACTTCTCCAGTAGATGTTATTCAATTTGTAAAAAGATGCTACATTTTTCTATAGATAAAATGTTATGAAAGAACATTCGGAATACGTCGAATTGTTATTCGCGTAGCATGAATGCACGATTTGCAATAGTAATTATACATAGGAACCCTTTATATATCATATCTCTATTGAACATAATTTCAAATCGTCATAGTGTAATGAATTTTTATGTTTGCGCTATGAAAATTAAAGTCTAAACATTTCAGAAATCGCTGAAAGTTCCCTGAATATTGATTTATTTGCATAGACAGTATAAATGCTTAATTGACATCCAATCGTGTATATATTAGATAACTTCTACGAAGAATGTATGGTATATTACCTGTAATTTCAATAACTGAAAAGACTCGTCTAATACATAACAATTTTAATTCATTTCCGAAATTATTTTCTTACATTGTTAATTTGTGAAATTGGCTTGACAAATTCAGATAAAAATTATGCAAACGTAAATTATTTTAGTTATTCATATACTATTGGTGAAAACATGGAACTGTATGATTGGTTTATTCACGGTACAGATATTAACAATAATTTTATTTAATTTTAAATTAATAAATTTGTCTCAAATTAACTTTTGGGTCCGAGAAGTTTTCTTATGGTGTCCGAAAAATCTGGAGTCTGAGGAGTCACGTAACTGATCATCGTGGCCCTCTGGTATGTTTAGGTACTGACATTTCAACTATATTTCAACGCCGATTGTCTTTTTTTAAAGACAGTTCTTGATTCTGTTATGTACAGTGCCATGCACACAAAGCAAACAGTGACATATTGTAAAATGACAAAATGTTTACCGTCTAGTTTTGTTGATTTATTTAGATTAAAAAGGTACCACATGACAAATAGCACCTTCTTGATGTCAGTAAGAAATCCTTTTATGCTCCATAAAGGTACCAAATGACAAATGGTACCTTTTTGCATTGATCAGAGGATAAAAGTTGTGAAGGTAACAACGTGTCATAAAATGCCATATAGTATCATTTGTCACTGAAATATTTATAATTTGTTGAAAAATGTTGACGGTAAAAATGTGCCATTTTATTACATTATACTCTTTTCCACCGAATTCTTTATAACATCTCGAGTGCTAAAACGTACCATACAACTAAATCCATTTAATATCCCTTTTAAAGGCAGTTTTTCATGACATACTTCTTTTCGAAGCTGACTTCCATATTTTCAACAGATATTTAAAGTTTTACTGTTATATCTTTAAATTCATCGTCGGATACCCACGACTAATCATTCCGTTACACTCCAGCATTAGTCGTGGGTGAATCATCGTCGGATACCCACGTTCGACCCATTCCGCTCCTCTCCATTCATCGACGTGGGTCATTACGAACGCTTTTCGTCGTTTAAGGGTGTGTAAAATGCGGTGATTGCATTGGTTCCTTCGTGGTTTTATGAAGATATTTTGACCAATGATACGCCCGTACTAGACACACATCGGGTTTCTTGTCTAAATGGCGATGTCCGTAGAATTAGAATATCATCAAGCATGCGAACATTTTAAAATTGAGAAATTAAGTGAGTTTCAAACAAAATGTATCACTCATCTCTTAGAAGGACGTGATGACTTTTTAAGCATCCGGACAAGTGGGGGAAAAAGGCTGGTTTATCAAATCTTTCAGTTTATTAAAGGTAATCAGTGCACTGCCTGTAAAGTTCTTGTCATTACACAACTCGTGTCAATCATGAAGGAACAATGTGAATACTTTACATCCTTAGGTTTCAATTCAACATTCATTGGACGAGATCCTTCTGAAGAATTAGATATTTTAGCAGGAGTGCATGACTTCATATATTCTTCAACAGAAATCTTGGTGTTCAGAAGTGGCGGGACTTGATGAGGACCAGTGCCTCCATTAAACTAATAGTTGTGGACGAAGCACATACAATTATACACTGGTAATAAACGATACCAACTAACCATTCTGTTACTCCAGTATTATGAATTCAGTTTAAGCTTACTAAATTTATCTAAAACATGTAGACATTTATCATCCGATGATTTCAGCTATGTTGCTTAAGAAACAAAAGCTAAAATACAAAAAGTGAAATTGTAATATATAAAAATAGGAGTTGTATCGTTATTGTCTGCATTTATTTTATAGAATATTTTAAAATATATTAATACATACACTTTTTTATTTTAGGGGAGAGTCTGAAATTGAACAGAAGCATAAGCCATTTTGAGAGTGGTTTGGAAAGTTAAGAGTTCGTTCTTTAGTCCAGTGTCCCATCCTATTAATCACCGCCACGGCAAATAAAGCTGCTCGAACTAAAGCGAAACACTTGTTTGTTTGAAAAAATGTCTTTAAAGTATTGACAGTACAGAACGTCAAAATATATTATTATTTTGTCACAAATATAACTATAGCATTCCACTTTGTATAGTTCCACTATTTAGTAACTTTGATAAAAGACAAGAAAGAAAAAAGTGAAAGATACCTCCTATTTTGTACTTCAATCAAGAATTGTAGTGACCTGTATACATTGTTTAGGATGGAACTGGATTATGACATTAAATATGTGCATATGAATCATTCTCAGACAGCAGAACATGTTAAGGAAGAAATAAAGAAAGATATGGGACTTGATGATGGAATGATAAGAGTGTTAGTTGCAACTGGTGCTGCTGGCATGGGCGTGAATTTTAAGACTGTAAATCATGTCATAAACTATGGAGTTCCGAAAAACATGGACAGTTTTGTCCAGCAGTTTGGTAGGGCAGGTAGAGATGGAAGTCAGGCATATGCAATTTTGTTGTTTTGTGGGAGGCAGTGTAAAGGCATTGACAGTTATATGAAAAAATACATAGGTAATAATTCAGACTGCTGCAGGAATGTTTTATAAAGAGCATATAATACAAATGCAGTCAAGGGCCTGTTAAAGCATTTGTGGTGTGATATATGTGAACAACAATGTGATTGTTGTAATCATGACTGTGATTCTTAGCATGCTGTTCTAGAAGCTTTGAAAGGAGATATGTCTGATATTGAAACAAGCTCTGCTAGTTCAGACAGGTCCAACAGCTTGAGTGATTTTAGTTGATGGAATGGTGATAAAATGTCTTTTTGTAAATATTTAGCTATTAAATTCTGAAAAGCTCTTTGCATTATTATTGATGCAACTGACGACATTTGTCAAAAAGGTAATATTTGTATTCATACTAACATTAAGCTGCAATGTTGGCACAAGAGCAACTAATCGATCCCTTTTATTCTTTGAAAAGTCCAGCTTAACCCAACAATTAGTCCGTTTCCTGATTAGAAACGAGTACATATGTACATGCACTAATGTTGATATCTGGAGGCAATGAATATAAATCCTTGGTGTGAAACAAACACCATGAGTTTGCAGAGGACACTTAAACCACTGTCGGATTATTTAGCTACCTACATGTATGATTTTCTTCATTGCTGGATATGATCTTAGTACATTTAAAATACAACATTGGAATCAGTGATATATTTATTTATTTGTACATTCTAAAGTCAATATTTAATATAAAAAGCAAAATTATGTGTTTGATTAACACACAAGCCCCCGGTTGGTGCTGGATAGCCCATTTCTTAGTCCAAATTAGGTCAAGATCAATCTCAAAGTGAGGTTGTGTGATATAAGTGGATTGGAAACGGTCATAAGTAAAAACTGTGTAAATATCCAAGTGTTGTAGTAAGCGGTGTTGGTGCTAGACGCAATGGTAAAATCTAGTTACCCAAGAAATGGCACTTTCGAATTATTATAAGTCCAAATTAGGCCAATGTCAAAGAAAAGTTGGGTGAAATGGGTGGATATAAGCAACAACTGTGTAAGTATCAAAGTGTTGTAATAAGCGGTTTTGGTGCTAGACGAAACGGTAAAGCCTACTTAACCTTGTCACGGACGGAAGGACTGAAAGACGGAAATGGCAATAACTATATGCATCCGGCATATAGATGCAGGGGACATAAAAACGGACCATTTATAAATGAGTGTAACCATACAGTAACAATAGGAACTCATAAGTATATGCATATTGAGCCACCATCAACAATATTTGCATTACCAGAATATATGAAATTATCGAAATACATGTATAATAAAATATGAAAGTAGTTGTAGTGGTGGTCGTGGTGGTGGTAGCAGTGGTAGTAATGGTAGTAGTAGTAGCAGTAGTAGTAGTAGTAGTAGTAGTTGTAGTAGTAGTAGTAGAAGTAGTAGAAGTAGTAGTGTAGTAGTAATAGTAGTAGTGGTAGCAGTAGTAGTGGAAGTAGCAGTAGCAGCGGCAGAGGCAGCGGCAACTGCAGCAACGTTATGTGGTAGTAGTAGAAGAAGTACTAGAAGCAGCAGCAGTAGTCGTCGTCGTCGTAGTAGTAGTAATAGAAGTAGTAGTAGTAGTAGTAGTAGTAGTAGCAGTAGTACTAGTACTAGTGGTAGAAGAGTACCTGTAGTTGAAGTAGCATTAGCAGTAGTAGCAGTGGTAGCGGTAGTAGTGGTAGTTGTAGTACTAGTAGTAGTAGTAGTAATAATAGTAGTAGCAGTGGTAGTAGTATTAGTAGTAGTAGCAGTAGTAGTTGTAGTTGTTATGGTTGTTTTTGTTTTTGTTGTTATTTTTGTAGTGGTAGTAGTAGTTGTTCTTGTTCTTGTTGTTGTATATGTATCAGTAGTAGTGGTAAAAGAAGTGGTGGTAGTAGCAATAGAAGTAGTAGTAATAGTACTAGTTGCCGAAGTAGTAATAGTAGCAGTAGTAGTAGCAATAGTAGTATTAGTTACAGTAGTAGAAGTAGTGGTAGTAGTAGTAGTAGTAGTAGTAGTAGTAGTAGTAGTAGTAGTAGTAGTAGTAGTAGTAGTAGTAGTAGTAGTAGTAGTAGTAGTAGTAGCAGAGTTGTAGTGTAGTAGTAGTGGTAGTAGTAGTAGTAGTAGTAGTAGTAGTAGTAGTAGTAGTAGTAGTAGTAGTAGTAGTAGTAGTAGTAGTAGTAGTAGTAGTAGTAGTAGTAGTAGTAGTAGTAGTAGTAGTAGTAGTACTAGTAGTAGTAGTAGTAGTAGTGGTAGATGTAGTAGTGTAGAAGTAGTAGTGTAGTAGTAATAATGATAGAAGTAATAGCAGTAGGAGCGGCAGAAGCAGCGGCAGCATCGATAGCGGCAGAGGTGTGTAGCAGCAGCAGCAGCATCAGTAGAAGTAATTGTAGTAATAGTAGTAGTAGTAGTAGTAGTAGTAGTAGTAGTAGTAGTAGTAGTAGTAGTAGTAGTAGTAGTAGTAGTAGTAGTGTAGAAGTAGTAGTGTAGAAGTAGTAGTGTAGCAGTAATAATAATAGAAGTAATAGCAGTAGTAGCAGCAGGGGCAGCGGCAGCATCGACAGCGGCAGAGGTGTGTAGCAGCAGCAGCATCAGTAGTAGTAGTAGTAGTAGTAGTAGTAGTAGTAGTAGTAGTTGTTGTTGTTGTTGTTGTTGTTGTTGTAGTAGTAGTAGTAGTAGTAGTAGTAGAAGTAGTAGTAGTGGTAGTAGTAATAGTAATAGTAGTAGTAGTTGTAGTAGTAGTAGAGTAGTAGTAGTAGTAGTAGTAGTAGTAGTAGTAGTAGTAGTAGTAGTAGTAGTAGTAGTAGTAGTAGTAGTAGTAGGAGTAGTAGTAGTAGTAGTAGAAGTAGTAGTAGTAGTAGTAGTAGTTGTAGTAGTAGTAGTAGTAGTTGTTGTTCTTGTTGTTGTAGTAGTAGTAGTAGTTGTAGTAGTGGTAGTAGTAGTAGTAGTAGTAGTAGTAGTAGTAGTAGTAGTAGTGGTAGTAGTAGTAATAATAGTAGTAGTAGTAGTAGTAGTAGTAGTAGTAGTAGTAGTAGTAGTAGTAGTAGTAGTAGTAGTAGTAGTAGTAGTAGTAGTAGTAGTAATAGTAGTAGTAGTAGTAGTAGTAGTAATAGTAGCAGTAGTAGGCGTAGTACAAATATAACATTCAGTTTGAACGTTTCTATATATTTTTTAGGCAAATAATTCATCAATATTAAAAAAACAACAAATTTGTATTACTAGAAAACTATTTATTTTTTATATATTTTTTTTTTTAAATGATTAAATTTCTGTCAACTTTTATTGACATATATGGCATCTAAATCGTCCTCCATTTCGATTTTTTGCCATGTGCATCAGCCGAAATAACTTGTCTGCGCATATGCAACCGGAAGGCGAGAGTACGATATGAATATCTTTGTTTCGCAATCTCGCATCGTAATTCGCAACCTCGCATCGTGATTTCGCTACTTCGTACCGTGGTCTCGCGTTCTCGCGCTTGTAATCAAAAGGTCGCAAGTGCGAAACAACGAGTGGCCTTAACGGAACACCGTATAAAACCCTGGTCACACATATCCTGCGACCAACTGAAGACCAACTACCGAACATCAACGACTAGTGGTAGCTGACTGTCTTGAAAAGGTTATTAACAGGTTGTCGATGGTTGCCGACTGGTCTTCAGACCCATTTTTGTCGCAGATGGTCTTCGATGTTGCATCGAAGACCGTTTGCCGACCAAACAGGTTTTCGTTGATTTTTATTTAGTCGGCGATCAATCGCAGACTCGTCGCAGACCAAGTGTGACTTGTCGCAGATCAATTCTTGATCGCCGACTGGTCAGCGATTAATCGCCGACTGATTGCCGACTGGTCGGCGATTAGTCGCAGACCATCTTACGACCGCTCGCCGTGTTACCTTCGTCTCCAAAACACATTTAAAAATGAACGCACAATTTTACAATCAGTCTTTAATACGTGACAAGAAACGTAATAGCTATAATTTAAAAGTAAGCATACCTTTTCAAATAAGGGGAAGGACACGGACAATGATATTGTCGGATATGGAAAGTGTACTTGACAGTTTACCTTAACAATAAAATGTGCTCCCGGGCATAGTAGAGAATAAATAATAGAAACATTATAACTGAATTAAATAATCAACAAAACAACACGAATAACAAAAAACGTACATATATACTTTTTTGAACAAAGAAAAATCATAGAACTGATTTAAATATCGAATAATTCTAATTCCGCCCACCGAGCATCCACAACCAGTCGCCAACCAACCGCCAACTAGTCGCCAGCCAGTCGTTGGTGGTTGCTGATGGTTGGAACACGATCGTCGACTCTTCGTACGACCGGTCGCCGACCAGTCTTTGGTTAATCGCCGACTAGTCTACGACTAAAATTCGATTGCTTTTTAGTGGATTTTGGTCGCCAGAATTTGTCGTTGGTCGCCGCAAATATGTGTCGTCGGCGGTCGGTAATCGGTCGGCGACCTATGTATGACCTAGGCTTAAATGACAAGAACTGACTGGCTGATGCAAACGCGTTCATATATTTCCTGAAGATGCATATGTTAATGCACTTTGTACGTTGTTATGCAAATCACCAATTAAGCATGAACAAAATGTATGCTTTAGTGCTTATAATGAGAACGAATGAAAATTGTAAGAATTCAAAAGTGGTACATTGTGTTTATTTGCATCGTTGTACAAGGCGAAAATTGCCATATACATATCGTGAATATAAATAAATAGAAATATGCAACATTGTCACATCAAAATTATATACGATACTGTATAAACTTAATTAATTATGACGCTTTAGGAAAGAAAATGTAACAACCTATATTTTTAGTAAGTTTGTGCATCAAATTTGAATGACAATCATTTGTTTTAAAGCAAGTTAATGTACTAGCTTTGCGAACTATTTTTTGAACCTATGATGTTGCGTAGGCAGATACAAGTATGTGTATATGTCACCACTGCTTGTGTATAATAATATGACTATTTCAAAGCTGTATCGACCAACCAGCATTAAATTATAACCCGGCACAATCATGTTAATAATTGTCTATCATATTAATGACGTAAGGTAGAATGAATGTCATACTATCACTTTATGAAGCGGTAATCTAGTACATAAACTTAGATAACACAAACTACTCATCATTTGTTTGTAATAAACTTACTTAAGAAAAGTTTGAAATTAATCCTATAGTGTTTGTAAAGCCTCGGTCACGCATTCCCGATTTATCCTTCCGATCTTGATCCGTCAGCTTCCCGAATCAAATATATCAAATGTGTGTCATTTGTGTCATAGCGCTGGCGGGACGCTGTCAGGAGCCATAATCGGGAAGCATTCCGTGACTCACAAGCACACACGAACACGCACAACACCAACGCTATACACGTGATGTAAAATATATATATATATATATATATAGTGAAACCTGTCCAAACCGAACCCTGTGAAAACCAAATCCCTGTGAAAACCGAACGGGTGTGTCGGTCCCGATTTTTTTCCTTCTTACTATATATATATATATATAAATTAATAAACCGAAACCTGTCCAAACTGAATACCGAACGCATTTTTCACAAAATTGATCTCATTCAACCTTAAAAAACCTGAATAAACCGAACGGTGTATCCTGTTAGGTGTCACTTCGCGCTACCGCTTAAGCATGAACCCGATAATTGGTGACGCAAGTACACACAAAAGGCATACTCGCCGTGGTGATAACGGATCAGTGCTGCTATTAGCCTTCAGCAAGTTGGTGCATACGCCAATAGTCAACTTGTGAAAAAACAAATTATTAGGTCGTGTTT
This sequence comes from Congeria kusceri, assembly GCA_027627225.1. Classification (NCBI taxonomy): domain Eukaryota; kingdom Metazoa; phylum Mollusca; class Bivalvia; order Myida; family Dreissenidae; genus Congeria; species Congeria kusceri. The sequence continues at coordinate 45,626,111 of CM051024.1, forward strand.
TTTGCTGAAATTTACGTAAACTGTAAAAATTGTAATGTTTCACAATAATGTAGTTAATGTATACATATAGTAAATTCTGGCACTGATCTCTTTAAGCCTTAGGGTTGCGATATAATCGATATAAAATATAAATATGTTTATACTAATCAAAGCAGTCAACAATTGGTGATTTTCTTAACATATGTACATAAGTTATGCGTAAAATAACTTCATGAACTTGTTTGATTGATAATTTGAGTGTCGTTTTATGTACAAATACACACTTTTACTTGCAAATAACAAAAATAATAAACAATTATTAAAATGTAAACATTAACATGTTGCGTTGTCTTATTATATACTCGAATAAACATATATAATAGAACGTACATTTTTAAAGGAAAATGACATTTTTAAAAACCTGGGTAAACCGAACACCTCAGAACAATGTACATTTTAGGATAGTTACATTGTTGTATTAAGTAACTGGTTTTGTATAACAATAAAAAGTTGATCTAACTCACAGCAGCTGTCCGCAACGATATGTAGCTTCGGTAGTGCACATTGTCGATTTAACGGTGATTTGCTTGACGCAATTGCTACTGTTTTTATATTTGTTTAAAGACAATTTACGTTTTACATAATGTTTGCGACATCAGCTAAAACTTCTAGATGGAATATTTATGTCACAAAAAGTGCTTTCCGCGTTCTTTGTTATTAAGTGGTTTGTATGTTAAGTCGTATTCGCTTGCTAGTCTATTAACCGGATTCAGGGTTGAACTAGTGCTTGAGGTAGTTCCTCTGACGAACTCCAGCGTTCGCCACCAACTTGGTTCCAAGGACGCGCCGGCCAACCGAAAGCTGGCTACCCTGACGCCATTCATCAGGTTGAAGCTGGTTGTCCCCATCCTCATGGTCGACGGCCTGGCGTGCAGTAGCAGGATATCGGATCCTATGAAGGTTGTGCAATGCCACGATGATTCAGTCGACTGTCTTTCGAGTTTTGATCAAGCATCCAAGCAAGCATTGGGTACGCAGTGCAAGAATTCCACAGGCGTTTGCCACCACTCGTCTCGCACGGGACAGTTTGTATGATAAATAAAAAACTTACACGTGCAATTACGTTAAACACACGTGAATTAGGTAAAGCATCTTAATATTTTCTACACATGTTGATTTTAATTATTGTCAATCTACATTAATTTATTTTTTAATGAAGGGTAAAACAAATACATAAGGTTAAGTCATTAATTTACAAATAAATTACATCCTCAATGTGATTGTTTCATTTCTTTATTCCAATTTCTTACCAACAATTTAAAATACGCTTTTCAACTTTCAGATTTCGCCTTGAATACTGCTTCAACATTCAGGTTTAGTAGAAACGCATCGTCTCCAGAAGAAGAATTATGGCGTATTCTGGTAATCACTTGCCTGTTTGTTGGGGTCTGCCAGACCGACAGTTTTTTCTTTAAGAATGGAGTTGAATTCAAAGTTGTTGAAGAGTTGGGCTATGTATTGCTAATGCTCAGTACTGACGACGGCTAGTAAAATCTATTTAGAGTAATCCTGTATTATTGCCTCTAAAACGTATGGAACGAGCTTGCATATCGTATTCTTACCGACTCGAAAGAGGAACATCAACTCTGTGTTCGACGCACCAGTTGCAAGATGACGAATAGTGACATTCAGGATTCAGAGCTTCTCTATAATACAATCACAGCTTACACATACACACATGTTTGTCTCTCTTTAACTGTAATTACCTGAAGTTTAAATCTTAGTAGGAGTGATATTCGGCCAAGAAGCTTCCCAAACAGTTCTGCAGCAACTGTTTATGTTTAAAAGTGTTTGTATACATTAGGACCCTTCCTATTCAACTCATTTAGGAGCTGTTCGTACTGTCCTATACAGAAGGCACCGTGCTAGCCATGCCTCACCATTGACGTATGGGCGGACGGTCGGACGGCTAACACGCGTTAGTATTTAAGAATCCTCACTTTGTCACACAAGTGGAGTATAATGACGGCATGGGTGCAAACAATTCTGACTATTGGTTCAGTTATAGCAACTGATTCGCTGCCAGACTAACATGTATGAGCCAGCCCCAATAAAAACATTGCTTTTTTGGCGTAGCTGTTTAACCCAACTTTTGACCTTCCTCAATATCCAATCAAATGTCGTGTACATTTCCCGACATTAGTCCCGAATGAATAAATACTAACATTTCATAAGTGGGTTGGGGCAACATCCCAAAAATACAGCAGACGAATTCGTACAGGTTTGAAATACTTAAGGCAAATTCAATAAGGGAATAACAGTTCGCTCAAAATGAGAGCTTTCGTAAATGTGCAACGCTATTGAAATGATTTGACATGGCATTTGACACGTTAAAAGGCAATAAATTTGATGTTTTGTAACGATGTAAATGAACACACTTTTTACATTTGAGTGCTTTCTTTTATATTCGTACAGAATAGATACAGCGATTCTATAAATATCACTTGTATCTCAGACACTTCACCCACCAGAGGAAAAATCTATATTGAGGGCGAAATGACCATAAGCTCGTTCGCCTGCAGGTCAATGTAGGGTCAAACTAACAGTGTACAGTTGAAAAGGCGAGATACTTGAAAATAGAGCTACAATGATTTAGCAATGTCTCGATTCGAATCGCTTTCGATACTCAACTTTCAGCCCCGAGGGCAACGATGGTCGCCGAGCAGACGTTGCGGTAAACGAACCACTCGACAATTGATTGCCGGAAAACAGAATCTGGTAGGGAAACACTGACGGACATATTACCACTGAGTCTTTCAAATGCGACAACAAATTTCAAACTCTTACCTCTATATGTCATGAATATAACAAACTAATTCACGATTCTGATGTTCGATCAGACGATATTATTGTTTCTCACAATACTTTGTATTGTAATTGTATTAATGATACAACTTCTACAATTTATTGCAGCAAAGAAATTATTTCATACTAAGATATACGTGTTAGCACAAAAACTGATTTATCAAATATGTTTTGCAATCTGTCTGCAAAAAGTTAAATACTGACTTCACTGATAATTTATTGAGTAATAAACATAATGACATTTTCACTTTTAGGGAAAAAGGTCTCCATGTAGCGAGTTTGAATATTCACCACATTTTTCCTAAACTAGATGAACTGAAACTTATAATGGGGGAACCAGATTCAGTTGATATATTTGGTTTCAGTGAAACATTTTTAACGAATGCCATTACTGATAATGAACTACTGATATATGGTTTTGTGTTTGAACGTAAAGACAGGTTACAGAAAGCTGGTGGCGGAATCGTTATATATCTTAAAAACTATATCTCCTATACCACACGCTTTGATCTGGAATCCTCTTACATTGAGTCTATATAGTTGCAGGTAAATATCGAAACTAAAATAAATCATATCTTCTATGTTTTATATATCGTGCTCCAAACAGTCTTCAGTCTTGGATATATTATTTTGAGAAACAAATTGAATTAGCAGAGTCATCTGATCTTAATTGGTTAGCTATAGGTGATTTTAATATTGAATTTTCATCAACAAATGAATTTAATAATACTAAATGGGCAAAAAAGCTCTTGACTACGGACTTACTCAACTAGTGCACTATCCTACCAGAGTTACTAATGCATCGTCAAAAATATTGATCATATATCAGTAATAATAACAATAACATCAGTAACTTGCGTATCGGAAATTAGTGTTCCAATAATAGGCATTAGTTATCACTCTCTTAAAAGATTAAAAATTTAGATTAAAAAAAATACATCTTCATCTGAACATACTTCTATAACTTATAGATCATTTAAACATTTTAATGAAAAATTATTTTTTACAAGATCTTCGAAAATATTACTTGAATATAAAAGAAACTACGCATGACCCTAATATAGCTCTAAGCACATTGTACAATATATTTAACAAGGTATTATCGCAGCATGCACCAATTAAAAGTAAGCGTGAAACGAATACAACACCCGGGATGGTATTCTGACGAAATAAAACCAGCTAGAATAAAACGAGATAAATTTAATTCGTGCTATGATTTTAATCAATATAAAATTTGGAGAAATCAATGAAATTCCATAATCAAGAAGAATAAGAAAATATTTTTCAATAATGCTATTAAACAGAAGAACAATATTAAACTGTTGTGTCAATCTATCAAAACAATATCAATTGATAATAAAAAAAAACAAAGTGCAGTATTACCTAATACACTAACAATAAATAACGTCGATGTGAATGGAAAACAGAATGTAGCCAACGAACCAAATAAACATTTTGTTAATATCACTAAAATAATTAAGAAAACAGAATTTAAGAGTGACAACTTTAAATGTTTAAAACGTTTCATAGGCGATAAATTATGCAACAGAGAGTTTCAGATTGATTATATATCGCCTTTGGAAGTTAGCTTCACTAATTGATAAACTAAATACAAATAAAAAAGGTGGTCTAGACAGAAAAGGACGTAACATTATCAAACTTTGCAAAAATAATATTGCACAGCCTTTAGCGACGTTGGTCAATAATTCCATTGCAAAAGGGATTTTTCCTGATTTACTAAAAATAGCAAGTGTTGTACCACTTCATTATTACCTACAATTTTCAAAATAACTGAAAGGCATGTTGCAAATCAGTTAAATAATTATTTAAAAGAAACATGTATACTAACTAAACACCAGTCGGGTTTCAGACAATACCACTCGTGTCAAACTGCTTTAATACGACTTGTTGATTCATGGTTAAGTGATATGGATGATGGTTATGTTATAGGAACAGTGTTTGTGGATTTCAAAAAAACATTTCACTTAGATGACCATACTATTCTACTTCACCAGCTGGAACTTAATCATTTTTCTAACTAGTCTTGGAAGGTTTTTGCGTTATATCTGACCAATCGTTCGCAGCTTGTTAGGGCAGATGGTATAACCTCTGACACTTGCATTGTGACATCCAGTGTGCCACAAGGCTCTATTTTAAGACCTTTGCTATTTTTACGGTATGCCAATTATCTACCCTTAATGTTAAAATCAGAATCAGACATGTATGATGTAACAATTAATTGCAAAGGCAACGACATAAAGGAGATAAAGAACAGACTTCAGGCACATTTAGTACGTTCACATAACTGGCGTAAGATAAATAGCGTGACAATAAATCCCGATATACAACCACTTGCACGACCATTGGATCACGAAACAAACTAAAATATTTAGAAATCTTGTATTTTTTGTTGAAAACACAAACATAGATGAAGTTTAAACCCAAAACCTTCTTGGAATCCATATTGATAGACATTTAAATTGAAAGGCCCATTTTGATAAAACTTATTTAAAGCTTGTTTTCAAACTATCACTGTTTATGCTTATACAATATTTTCTAACTCCTAAAATGAAACTTATGTTCTATAATGCTCCTGTTAACACCAGTTTTTGATTATGGGTGTGTAACATGGCCAAAGGTCAATATTTGTGACATAAACAGAATATCGAAACTGCAGAGAAGATTTGCAAGAGTAATCTTAAGAGATGATTTCAATATAAATGCATGCAATATGTCAAAACAATTGCAATGGCTTTTCTTTGAACATAGATGTAAATATTTCACAAGTATTATGATTTACAAATCTCTTCACAATTGAACGCCTTCATATATTGACGACCTCATCACATTTGTGACACACACTAACTACAATTCAAGATCGACAGCAAATAGTGATATCACGTATAAAAGACCTCACTCAAACTTTCTAAAAAATACGTTTAATTACTCTGGTATGGAAATATGGAATCAAATTCCAGTTAATATTCGACAAACTGTAACTGTATAAACTTTCAAAAGTAAACTCAATAAATATTTTCTTTCTAATACGCACAATGAGTTTCTTACATAATTAATAATTTCAGTCGAATAGTCGTGTAAATCCCAAAACCGTTAGCTCGCGTTTTCATTGCTATAGATTTACCAATTACCACTCTACACAACTGACGGTGCTAGTGACCGTTCTTGGCATCGTGATCTTACACTTGAACTAACAATTAAATCAATACAGCCATAGATATAGAAAACTAGATGCCGCATCGCCTATTACCCGTCAGCAAGTGAAATGCGTCTGCGCGTCCGCCATATTGGTGCGGTCGTCGATTGTTAACATTGCTATGATTTCATAGCAAGGTTATCCATAATTAGGCTGTTAATTTGATAATCTGAGGAAAAATCTTAAAATTAATATTGTTTTATGTTGGTCTTGTGAATATTCTCTCTAATTATATACAATAAATATATTCTTTCGTGGAATATAATTGTAATTATGAATATAAACGGATTTCGAATGAACACCACTCAGTCTGAATTCTGAATCGATTTCGGATTAAAATATTTCTGCTTATTACAAAGTTCACGTAGCTGACAAATGAATTGCAAAAATTGATGGCAACAGTTAATACAACTCAGTTTGAAATGTACTAGCCGTATAGATCGATTAAGTGTGCCAATACATTTATCCTAGAAGGTGTGTGTATTACTATCATGCATCATCATGGATAATGGTATTGTGCACTGATTAAATAACAACAATCTTCATTTATGCTTAAAATCTGGATTGATACTGACATAAGACTGCAGAGGCACCATTAGCAAAAAATGTTGGAAAATGGGAGCCTGGAAATACAGGTATATAAACAATGCAAATTCAATTTCAGTCAAGACCCTATGAATATTTTGTTCCATGTATTTGTTTAAAATGGCTGCAGTCTGTTAGAATCTAATTGCCCTCCAATTTCCATTTGTAAAAACCAAGGTTATCCTTGTTCAAACACAAGTCATTCATGTTAACTTTGAATGAACTTTCTTTACTCTTTTATTTTGTATGCTGTTTGTTGTAATTTTTCTTAAAAGTCCACTTGCCAGAAGGGAAATTTGCCATTTTGTCACTGGTCAAGTGCAAATTTAGATTACCAGCTACCAGCAAAATATTACGTTTTGATGCCTAACTACAGTATTCTTATAAGATTCTGTTTCAATGAGAAAAACTAATGTTAGTATTTTAATTGTATACATGGGCTAAATAATCAATTAGATCTACATGTATAGTCTGATATGTTAATTTTAAAAGACTTTATGATTTATGTTTATAATTAATATAACATTGTTATGTACTTTTTTATTTGTTAAATATTACAGTTTTTCTTATTTAATGGGAAATTGTTGACATAACTTAGAAATATGTAAAATCATTTGTCAAGTCCTATTAAAAAGTTCTTTTTATTCTTTTGAGATATAACAGCTTATGATTTTCCAGATGTATCTATTTTCCTTCTTCAGATGAAACAGCCAAACATATTTAAGAATAAGCTATGTTAACATTACTGGCAATCCTTGTAAGGTTGCAAAAGTGCAAATTAAAGCCTTCTGTCTCGCTTTGACCACATATGTGGGCAAACCTAGTGGTAAACATCCAGATTATATGCAATAAAGAATACTACATTTATATAATTATTGTTGTTATATGTTTATTTCATTATATATAAAGATAGTTGTGTTTGCAATAAAACTGTACACACCACACATTTTTTAAACTGTTCGTTTTGCAATATGCATGCCAAGTTGGAACTATGTGACAAAGGCTACAAACATTTCAGTCTACATAAAGTATGCAGAAAATATACTGAATTTGCGCACAGTTCTGACTGCAAATATGATATACCTTGTAATATAGAAGGTGTTTACATTTGTTCTAGCCTTGTAAAGGTTTGCCACTGGAGATCTTCAAAGCATTTATCTATTTATTAATGGGTAACTAGGTTACTAAGGCATGGTGGTTTCACTGTATTATAATGAGGCCTCCATTTTTCCATTCTGGCCTTACTGTACATGTATGTATACACAGGTTATTGCTTATAAATACAAATTGGAAGCCACATGTTTTTTATTGTGCCTGTCAGTTTGAAATAAAAATTGTGAATTTTCCTTGAGTTGCAGACGTGTGATGGATATGGTGTCTGCCTTTTGATTGAGCGATTCTGAGTATGACCCCTATTAATGGAGCATTTGAATGGTCTTTCTCAAAAAGACACCCAGTACTGATTCTACTCTGGAAAAAGATTAATTATTAATTTCGTTGTCAAAATTTCTTAATAATAGTCAGGCTTTCTACTCAGTAAAACTAAAATAAATAGTTTTAAAATAAATATGATTTTTAATTTCCCTTATTTTTCCTGCATGGATTTTTTTTACACATTTTCCCATAAGTAAATAGCAACCATACATCTGGTAATGTTATGAGTTATTTATTCAACAATATAAAAAAAACACCCAGACAATACACCCAATGTGGTAACTTTTTTCCAAAAAATAATAGATCTATTTGCTTAAATATTCATTTGTTTTCATATTTCTCCCTTTCTTTGAAGATTACAAAAGGGTATGATTTTAGAAATACTTCATTGAAGGAACTTGATTTTGCTATAATATATAAAACGTTGTCATTTCACAATTTTTTATGTTTGCATTTAAGGCTGTGGAAATCCGCAACTGAAACTTACAATCCTCACTGTTTAAATTTAAAGTGCAACCACTTAACAAATCACTGTAACAAACACTATACTACAGAGTCTGAGGCTTGCAGAACTTTAATGATATTTTATATTCTCAGAAAAGTCATGAAATACATATTTGGTGGCAGTATTTATATCAGTCAATTTCAAGTTCATGTATGTTGTTGCTGCACTGGATTGAAGAAATGCATGCCATCTTTTTCATAGCATATTCATGGGTCCCTCTGAAAAAAAAAACAAAAAAAACAACATATCATTATTTCTTGCATATTTTTATATTTTTATTGCATGAATTAAGATCTATATTATTATTATTATTATGTATTATGTCTTATTGATAAACACTAGAAACTGTAAAGTTTATGTGTAATAAAATTCTGTTCTGTTCATTATTATTATTTTTTTATTATGATTATTATTATTATACAGCTTCAATAGATAATATTTTATATTATGATGATGTGATTATCAAATAATTAAAATATGATTTAAATGAAATGTTGTTGAAAATAATTTTAAAAAATGAAACAAACAATACATTAATTGTAATAATACAATCTAATTAATAATAATAAAAATACTTATTTGTAAAAGTACAATATAATAATAATAATAATAATAATTAATAAATAAATAAATAAAATAGATATAATAATATTTATTATTATTATTATATAATTATTATTATGTCATTGTAAAAATGTAATATTATATTATTGCCTTATCAATTGTTTTTATTTAAATGATTATTAAATAATAAATCGTTGCTTTATTGACACTTACGGCAAATATTAAACTAAATATCATTTTCATTTCTAAGCAGTATACTGTAAACGTTACAGTACAATTTCTATAGACAATAACATTTGCGAAATTATTCCTCTACGCCTTGGTTGTATGCATTGACAGTCTCATCATCAAAAAGACGCAATGTGTAAAGAAAAAAAAACTTCCATTCCAGTATTAGGTCTAAGTGTTTGTTTACAATCGACGACCTTTCCAATATGGCGGACGCGCTGACGCAACCAGTAGGATGTAACGCGCATCTAGTTTTCTATATCTATGGATACAGCAGTTGTGGCGTCACACTAGGTTAAGAATGACCAATTAATTACTTAATTACTTAAAGAACGCGATTCACGCCACTAAATAATTATAACACCATTATGTGTCATACAGGATCTGGCTCTCACCATCGTATTTTACAATTTGTAATTATATATTTACTTTTGGTAAATTCTTGTACATTACTGTTATTTATTGATGTTAATTTTGATTTTAACGTTATTATATGTCGTATTTGCTTCTACTTATATTTTTGGGAACATATACACCATTACCAACAGTAACATTATTTTTGTTCATACGTCCTATTATTTGATGAAATATTTTAATGTATTATTTGAGTTTAAGTCAACTATTAGATGATACGTTCCCAACAAGAAACAAAAGGGCCATGATGGCCCAAAGCGCTCACCTGAGAACTGGTACAGATGAAGACCATATTTTGTGACAGGTTTGAAAATAAAGATATCTGAACAATACGCAGAGGGGGATAGGATCAATTTTGATTTAAAACATCGCTTTGATAATTTTCTGTCCAATGATGATAAATGATGTTATGCAGGCGCTATACCAATAGCTCACAGAGTACTTCGTGCTCAGGTGAGCTAATGGTTCAATTTTCAGATAACACACTTAATAACAGAATAAAAGGGAAAGGAAAGAAAGTTAGATTTGTATTGTTCTATCAATGCTAAATTGCTGTTATGTCCGTCAGGTATTAATTGTAATGTTTACATTTAGTAGTCTTTATGAGAAACCTAACGAAAGTAAAGAATTTATTATTTTAACATCGTTGTACTTTATTGGTACCTCTAAAGTCTTTATTAATTGTTTTGATCATTTTAATTGGTTATTTCATTTTAAGTAAACTATTATGCTAGACTTTCCCATCTTGATTATTATTTTGTAGAATAAAAAAAAACACTATATTGTTAATTTATAAAATATATTTAAACTTACATACTTTAAATTGGCTTTGTTAATAATTAGATTCCTATTTTGTTATTTTCGTAATTAAATATACTCGTAAACAAGGAAGTAAATTACAGATATGTTTTGTACTGTTTCTGTTATAAAATTTGTGCTATGTTCGTCACATTTATTGATTGAATTGTATACAGTTAATACATGCAGTTTAATTATATATGCAAATGTAGTTTTAAGGCCTCATTGTAAATAAGATTACCATTTATAAATGTTATCATAACTCTGTATCAATGTGTAATCTTAATGAGATACCTTCGTAAAATAAAGAGATTATTATTATTATTATTATTATTATTTAGTTGACTATTTCGATTCGATGTATATGGTACATTTCCTTTTACAAGTGTGTTTTACGTACTAATGAGTCATGTCTTGCACTATCGTTAATATTTATATTTGTTATCGTTAATGTCCATGTATTGGTTAATGTCGACGTACGTTTCTTATATAAATATAAATACCGGTAAGAACAATGGAAAAATGGGTGATAATGTTTGACAAATAGAATAATACAACAGCAACCATGATGAAATGAGCAATTAACGTGATTTATCTACACAAACACCATAATGTTAATACACGGTTTAATGATAAATCATCTATAAAAATATATATAAAAGAATCAAATCGAAATTGGTTTAGCATCGAATATCAAATCGAGTCATTCACAATTGATTGACCGATGAATCGAAAGAATCGTTGCAGCTCTACCTGAAATAATCATTGTCGACATACATGTATTCTTTACACCACAACGAGATTTATCTAGCCATAAATATTTTTACATATTTAGGTGCGTGCATGCTTCGAACAGAAATTTACTAGTAAATAAAGTTGCCAATCTCATTAAAATCATCTCCAGTCTGACGCTACTTTATTATCCGCTGACTAGATCTGATGACTTCGCTTTAGGGGTCACGTTCAGATGACTTTTAAGGAGCCAATAAAACTGTTGCCTTCAAAATGTTGTGGTATAGCTTCATATATAATGCACAAATACTGTGAACGAAATTACCGTGAACTTTGGATGTTTACCCGCATAAGGTACCACTATATCCATTGTTATCCGCGTGAAAATTACCTGTAAATGATTTATTCCCGAGGATCAGCTGGAAATCAGCTGGAAATGCATCACTTTTCAAAAACCATGGCCAAACGCCTAAGCGAGGAGAATAGGTTAGGATTAGAATGTAAACGATTCTAATCGGCTCCCAGACTGACCCAAATAACCCATTAATCAATTGCAAGATCACCAAGTACGTTTTGCTTTGAATAACGTTCTGCTTTACTTATCAATTTTTCCACGATTTATCCCATAATTTGCACTCATATAGAAAGCGGTGAAATATCCGACTTTTTTTTCCAAACATTTTATGTTCTTATCGCATTCATTATAACACTGATTAGCAGGATACTGGATATTCAAAATAGTACTTCTTTTGTTCGCGTAGGTCTAGATGCGTTCAGATGGTACCTTGAGACCATCGGCTCTTCAATTGCGGTACATAAGCGAACAAATTAAAATAATGCCACTGAAATTGCTGCCATATAAACATAATATCGCGTAACAACAACAGTAAAGTCCTGCACCGGTATCAAGAGTTCCGTAAACTATATTCAAAGGAACAAATATAAAATGCATTGGTAAAAATAAATACACATGTATCAACTGTAGCAAACCAATAAAGACTGGAAACTGTGGCTCGAAAAAGCAACGTATGGTAATACACATGTCATCTTAAAAAAATAAAAATAAATAAATATAACGTGAGAAAAGTCAAGCGTTTGTCATTGCACCTATTAAACAAGTAGGTTTCTAGGACAGTTATACACGATTTTAATCGATTGCATTTTTTTCCAAAAGAGACATACTTTGGACAACTTTTAATTGAAAAACATTAAATACATTTCTAGCTAATAATACTGCGTGTATCTTACATATTGTGAAGTTAAATAATATATATTTGACAAATAAATAAAAACAGTTAGTAAACTAATAAATATAACATTAAATACAAAAAGGATATGTACATTTAAGCAAAAGCTTTAAACGTCAACCATAGCAATTCAACCCATATAAACTCTGATGTTTCCATGAATTTTTGCCCTGCAGATGGCGCATTTCCTCAGTGCGCTCGAGCATTTCACGCACGTGACCATGTGACCACATGGTAGAAAGACCACGCATGCGTCACTGTCCATGCACACTTTGCACGTCAACTGCTGCTTCAGTTTCTGATTTTCATCCAGAATGAAACTGATATCTGAAAAATAATATGGCAAATATTGCATATAAATGTATTTAGAAAGAGTATAACATATTTAATATATCTTACAACAAACACATGTATATAACACCCTCAATAACTCACAAACAAAATATTGGCTCCTTACAAACATGTATTGTTTTACAGTTAAAAAATAACAAACAATTGGTTAATTTCCTTTTAAAACTCAATTTTAACTCAAGATATCTTGAATTTGACTATTAAAAGGCTCGTGATAATATGCTACCGATCCCAAATTTAACACTTCGCAAAATTGCCATTCTGAAGTCTATAACTATATTGACAACGATTACACGCTAATTAATTATTAAGGACCCAATCGGAAGTAAGCTTTTGGGCGTTCATGGGCTATCCTAGGTTACTATATACTTTCATTAAAACTTCGCGTATTTAACTTAACCTCACATTCATTGATTCAAACAAATGATATTTTGCTTTAAAATAGTTTTTACTCCAGCATATTCAATTGTAGTTGAGTAAATTAAAGTGTTATTGCATTTTATAGTTTTAAAAAAAAAGAATTGACCTACCTACCAACGACCCAAACACCAACCTACCTACCAACCTACTTACCTTCCTACCAAGACCCAAACACGTACCTACCTACCTACCTACCTACCCACCCAGAATAACCCACCCACCCACCCACCCACCCACCCACCCACCTACCTACCTACCTACCTACCTACCATAATTTCGCAAATAGTAAAAGGTTTACTGATATTGGTACTTCATTATACCAACCTGGGTTTTCAGTGCTGGCAACACTGTCCCTGATTTCGTTAGATTTTTTATTTTTCTGCTTGTGCTTTTTAGGCCTCGCTGCTTCACTGCCATCTGTAGACCTCTCTGGGGTTATGACAGATGGATCTGTTTTCGGATTGGCTAGGAGATAATCTATTAATTCCTCGGGCTCAACTCTGTATCCTGGAGACAATTTTATATTATGTGAACTGCACCGACATTAGTCTGTTCAGTGGGAAATGCTTTGGACATCCGTTCGCACCACATCCCATTACATTGTTTTAAAGCCAATAAGCAATTGAATAATATTTTGCAAGGCGGTGATTTTTTTCATTTCGGTGTGTTGTTTGTGTTTTCCGTATTGTATATGTTGCTGGTTTGGCAACAGGTCACTAGCAGACATTGAGTTTTTGAAACGGAATTATGTATCTACCGCTGATGCAGATGAAGTAATAATTCTGTACATTTAGTTCATATGTACATTATAACAAGATGTTTGCTTTTGTCTTAGCGTTTAGAAATGAATCAGTCATCTGCAAAACGTTCTGACTTCGTACATTAGAATCCCCGCAAGATCAGTCACATTGCAAAATTATACCTTCAGAGTGATTTCTTCGAATCTGATCCAGAGCGAGAAGTACGTGCTCTTTGTTAAAGCCCATGTCTGAAACCGAGTCAACCATCGAGAAATCAGGCATATGGACAGTCGCGGTGTCCGATGGTGGAGTCCTTGGGTTGGCTCTATGTCTGGAAAACGTCTGCGTTTCAGTATATCGTTCTTCTTCTGTTGGCTGTGAATATATCCACTTGTGTTACCCTGGTATGGTTAGGATAAATTTTCATAAATTATACTAGCTATAAGTTGTGATATTACACTTAACAACACTACATGAAAAAGTGACGACTGTTTACGTCTTAACAATAAACATGTTATGACCATGATGCTGCTGTTAATGATATATTATTTGCTTTTAGAAGAAAAAAAAACATACCGAGATTTTAAAAAAATGCCGCCAAAATATTTTATTATTACTACGAGAGATTTCTGTGTGACAAGTTTGCTAACCTGAAGTGTCCTATGGCTTGGTGTAATGTCTAGACCTCGATCAAATGCTCGGCCCATGCGAACCATGTCAATGAACTCCTGGCCCCTGCACTGCCTGACGTACTCGCAGTCAGGGAACCAGTGCGCATGCTCCATCCAGGGATCGTCCCCTTGCTGCCAGTTCCGCATGCCCCCGCCACAATGAAAGCAGCGAACTTCGTCACCAGTGCCTGAAAATGTAATAATGCATATACATTATCGAACTCTTCACAAAGTACAGCTGTTCAAACTAACTACATGTACTTGCCATAGCATTATGTCTTATATAAATATACACTGAGTTTTTTTAACAAAAACATATGACATGCTTAGGCAGGCCTATTCTTGTAGATAGTATATGTATACAAAAAATAATAAAAAAAATAATTAAAAGATTTCTCAGAAGTTCATATATTAAATTGGTATAAACTTCAATTTTACTGTACCATAATAATGCAACATTCAAGTAAAATATGCATGTGAGTCCGGTATTATGACTATACAAATTACAAAAATAGATCTAACATTGGTACAAAGTTCTGTTTTAGAGTTAATATCCATGCAATGTGCAACGCTGAAGTCTTATGCAACCAATGCAAACTAGAATTGTCACATGAGTGACGGATATACCCCCACAATATGGCCTTGTTAAAAAACTATGGTATCCATTAGAAAGAAATGGACAAAGGGAAATGTTTTAATTTGTGAATGGTCAACAGTGTATTTGGAAAAATTTAATGTCAATAGGAGCCATAACTATGTCAACATTTAGTGGTTTGTAACCAAAGTTGAACTTGATCTGTATTTTATGACGTTACACCAATGTACCCAAAATAATTTAAATATGCGAAGCCTTTCATGAGTTATTATCAATGATTTTCGGATATTTAAGTCAAAAAGTGGGTCCATAACTGTGTCAACATTTAGTGATTTGTAACCAAAGTCGAACTTGACCTGTATTTTATGATGCTACACATGTGTGCCAACAATTATTTAAATATGTCAAGCCATTGTAGAGTTATCGTCAGGAAACCATGTTTTTAGGGAATTTAAGTCAAACAAAAAGCCATAACTCAGTCAAAATTTAGTGGTTTGTAACCAAAGTCGAACTTGACCCGTATTTTATGATGCTACATATGTATACCAAGAATTATTTGAATATGGTCAAATTACCCCAAAACGGATGTCAGTTAGATAATAAGCACATGTGGCTGAGTGCAGGATGCATATAATTTGTAAAATACAGTTTAAATGATATGTTGCGGTATCATTTTAAAGGTATATATGCAAGCAATAAGAAAAAAGGCTGTTTTGTGCACTACTTTTTTGTCTAGTGGTTCCCAGCTTCATAATATTTGGCCCATGTATTCATGCGCAAAATGGCAGCCTCTATGCCCGTCAAAACCGGTGTGTTTTTTCTAAGGTAAATATTTTGAGTTACAGCATATAGAATTTTTTGACATGCTGTTTTTTCAAAAGGTTATGTCCTCATCTTTCCAACAATGTATGGTGATATATTGGAAAGTAGCTTGGTCATGGTGAAAAGTGAGATCAAATTTTGAATATGTTATATATAACAAAGAAGGAATTTATTTGCGCATGCGTAACCTTTAAGAACTTCACCTAATATTAGTCGTCTGCAAAGATTTTGAAAATGGACTCTTACAAACACACTGTACTGGAAAGAATAACTGCCAGATGCCACCTTGACCCCATTTAGGGCTGTATTTTATGGGATGGTTGCCCTAGGGGGGCATTAGGGGGGTAAATATGGGAAAATTAAAGCAAAATGTCCCCCAGAGTGGCAATCCGAGACCCATTGTGTTCATCGTGTTGATTTTCAGTTTCATTTTGACATTAATTTGCATTAGTTTCAACAATTCTCTCATTAATGTCATAATGCCTTGTTTTGTAATCCTGAATATATAGTTTAAGAACCTGTAACTGATAATACTGTCCGCAAAGGTCGTGTCCGCACTGGCCGATGCTTTGGCCATGATGACCGTCCGACCTGCCTACTTTGAATAATACCAATTTTCCTATTTGCAAAGTTAACAGATCCTATTTAGTTCATACGTTATTTTGTAATTGTAGTTCAATCAGGCTTTCATCTGAAAAATACATGAAATGCATGCATAAAACACTTAAGCCGCTCACGCCAACCTAGACCCCACCAAATGGAGATAGCGGCATCAAAATTTAAATCACCATCACAGTTTGGTTTAATTTGAGTATGTTTTTTAAATGCAGTGTTGAAAAGAACCAGGACCTCAGCCGGAACCATCAACTCATTGGTATACAAGTCTGGGTGAAGTGACGAGTCATCAAAACTACTTTACTTGTCAACAACACTGGAGCGTTGGGGCGGGGCCGTAAAACTGACACAGTCGTGCCCGTACCATCGGTATTTTTTAAGGTTAGTACAAGATTATTGTCATGTATTCTACTATCTAATGTTTTATTTTCCCGCCTGGCATTCTTCTTATCGACACCAGTAGGAAAAGCAAGAGTTTAACCCTTGTTGGGACTCTCAAACCCGTTTTAGAACTGAACTGTTCGCACATGAGCTCGACAATCTGAAGCCGGCATTGCGACCAGCCTTATCGCAGTAAATAAAACTGACTAAACTATTGTATATATACACTTATTGTATCTAAGTTACACTAGTAATCACAATATTGAGTAAACATGCACAGAAAACCTTTTTATTTTCACAGATTACTCAGCAGAGAGTACCTGGAACAGATTGAAGATTGCAGGCGGCTGACCTCACCCACAGGTTCAGGTGTGACAGAAGACTGTTAATTAATATCTTGCATTGACATTTTGGGGTCAAATTCTCTTTTTGTTGTGTGACAGGAGGTCAAATCTGTTGATTGTTATGTAAACAAACCCTTTTCTGGGGTCAAATGGCATCTGAAATGCTACATTTATATGGATTTTACCCCCCAAAATGCAGAAACTTAAAAAAAAAAATTGTTCAAAACTGACTAAAAACCTATTCTGTAACATTTAGAATGCCAATGAAGATTGTTTTCACTTCTGATTTTATATATTGTATCTGCAATGCCTATTAAAACTCAAACTTATGCTTAATTCTGAGTTAAAATTATGTTTTCCAGACGTACCGAAGTACATTTTTTTCCGTCTAAATTTTTGCCTCAAAACACCATTATATGTGACATTTTGAATTTTATTTTTTTCCAATAAATCTTTAAACCAGTGTAATAGGACTTCATGTTCTTTCTCGAAATAGATCTGATTGATGAAAATTGTGGTTTTTATTCAAATTTGAAAGGGTTGGGTTCTCTTAAAGGTGTAATTACCCCAAAACGAAAGTCACATCCTCAGGGTTACATGCTGTCAGTTAGATAATAAGCACATGTGGCTGAGTGCAGGATGCATATAATTTGTAAAATACAGTTTAAATGATATGTTGCGGGATCATTTTAAAGGTATATATGTAAGCAATAAGAAAAAAGGCTGTTTTGTGCACTACTTTTTTGTCTAGTGGTTCCCAGCTTCATAACATTTGGCCCATGTATTCATGCGCAAAATGGCAGCCTCCATGCCCGTCAAAACCGGTGTGTTTTTTCTAAGGTAAATATTTTGAGTTACAGCATATAGAATTTTTTGACATGCTGTTTTTTCAAAAGGTTATGTTTTCATCGTTCCAACAATGTATGGTGATATATTGGAAAGTAGCTTGGTCATGGTGAAAAGTGAGATCAAATTTTGAATATGTTATATGTAACAAAGAATGAATTTATTTGCGCATGCGTAACCTTTAAGAACTTCACCTAATATTAGTCGTCTGCAAAGATTTTGAAAATGGACTCTTACAAACACACTGTACTGGAAAGAATAACTGCCAGATGCCACCTTGACCCCATTTAGGGCTCTATTTTATGGGATGGTGGCCCTAGGGGGGCATTAGGGGGGTAAATATGGGAAAATTAAAGCAAAATGTCCCCCAGAGTGGCAATCCGAGACCCATTGTGTTCATCGTGTTGTTTTTCAGTTTCATTTTGACATTAATTTGCATTAGTTTCAACAATTCTCTCATTAATGTCATAATGCCTTGTTTTGTAATCCTGAATATATAGTTTAAGAACCTGTAGCTGACAATACTGTCCGCAAAGGTCGTGTCCGCACTGGCCGATACTTTGGCCATGATGACCGTCCGACCTGCCTACTTTGAATAATACCAATTTTCCTATTTGCAAAGTTAACAGATCCTATTTAGTTCATACGTTATTTTGTAATTGTAGTTCAATCAGGCTTTCATCTGAAAAATACATGAAATGCATGCATAAAACACTTAAGCCGCTCACGCCAACCTAGACCCCACCAAATGGAGATAGCGGCATCAAAATTTAAATCACCATCACAGTTTGGTTTAATTTGAGTATGTTTTTTAAATGCAGTGTTGAAAAGAACCAGGACCTCAGCCGGAACCATCAACTCACTGGTATACAAGTCTGGGTGAAGTGACGAGTCATCAAAACTACTTTACTTGTCAACAACACTGGAGCGTTGGCGCGGGGCCGTAAAGCTGACACAGTCGTGTCCGTACCATCGGTATTTTGTAAGGTTTGTACATGATTATTGTCATGTATTCTACTATCTAATGTTTTCTTTTCCAGCCTGGCATTCTTCTTATCAACATCAGTAGGAAAAGCAAGAGTTTAACCCTTGTTGGGACTCTCAAACCCGTTTTAGAACTGAACTGTTCGCACATGAGCTCGACAATCTGAAGCCGGCATTGCGACCAGCCTTATCGCAGTAAATAAAACTGACTAAACTATTGTATATGTACACTTATTGTATCTAAGTTACACTAGTAATCACAATATTGAGTAAACATGCACAGAAAACCTTTTTATTTTCACAGATTACTCAGCAGAGAGTACCTGGAACAGATTGAAGATTGCAGGCGGCTGACCTCACCCACAGGTTCAGGTGTGACAGAAGACTGTTAATTAATATCTTGCATTGACATTTTGGGGTCAAATTCTCTTTTTGTTGTGTGACAGGAGGTCAAATCTGTTGATTGTTATGTAAACAAACCCTTTTCTGGGGTCAAATGGCATCTGAAATGCTACATTTATATGGATTTTACCCCCCAAAATGCAGAAACTTAAAAAAAAAAATTGTTCAAAACTGACTAAAAACCTATTCTGTAACATTTAGAATGCCAATGAAGATTGTTTTCACTTCTGATTTTATATATTGTATCTGCAATGCCTATTAAAACTCAAACTTATGCTTAATTCTGAGTTACAATTATGTTTTCCAGACGTACCGAAGTACATTTTTTTCCGTCTAAATTTTTGCCTCAAAACACCATTATATGTGACATTTTGAATTTTATTTTTTTCCAATAAATCTTTAAACCAGTGTAATAGGACTTCATGTTCTTTCTCGAAATAGATCAGATTGATGAAAATTGTGGTTTTTATTCAAATTTGAAAGGGTTGGGTTCTCTTAAAGGTGTAATTACCCCAAAACGAAAGTCACATCCTCAGGGTTACATGCTGTCAGTTAGATAATAAGCACATGTGGCTGAGTGCAGGATGCATATAATTTGTAAACTACAGTTTAAATGACATGTTGCGGGATTATTTTAAAGGTATATATGTAAGCAATACGAAAAAAGGCTGTTTTGTGCACTACTTTTTTGTCTAGTGGTTCCCAGCTTCATAACATTTGGCCCATGTATTCATGCGCAAAATGGCAGCCTCCACGCCCGTCAAAACCGGTGTGTTTTTTCTAAGGTAAATATTTTGAGTTACAACATATAAAAAATTTTGACATGCTGTTTTTTCAAAAGGTTATGTCCTCATCTTTTCAACAATGTATGGTGATATATTGGAAAGTAGCTTGGTCATGGTGAAAAGTGAGATCAAATTTTGAATATGTTATATGTAACAAAGAAGGAATTTATTTGCGCATGCGTAACCATATGTCAAGCCATTCTTGAGTTATCGTCCGGAAATCATGTTCTTAGGGAATTTTAAGTCGAAACCGGGGCCATTACTCTGTCAAAATTTAGTAGTTTGTAACCAACGTCGAACTTTACCTGTATAATATGATGGTACACATGTTTACCAAAAATTATTTGAATGTGTCCAGCCTTTCTAGAGTTATCATCCGGAAGCCATGTTTTTAGGGAATTTTAAGTCGAAAAGGGGCCGTAACTATGTCACAATTTAGTGGTTTGTAACCAACATGGAACTTGACATGTATTCTTTTATGTTACACATGTATACCATGTCAAGCCATTCTTGAGTTATCGTCCGGAAATCATGTTCTTAGGGAATTTTAAGTCGAAACCGGGGACATTACTCTGTCAAAATTTAGTGGTTTGTAACCAACATCGAACTTGACCTGAACTATATGATGGTACACATGTATACCAAAAATTATTTGAATGTGTCCAGCCTTTCTAGAGTTTTCATCCGGAAACCATGTTTTGGGGAATTTTAAGTCGAAAAGGGGCCATAACTATGTCACAATTTAGTGGTTTGTAACCAACATGGAACTTGACCTGTATTCTATAATGTTACACATGTTTATTATTATTCAAAATTATTTGAATATGTCAAGCCTTTCTTGAGTTATCATCTGGAAACCAAAAACCAACAAACCGACGGACCGGCGGACCGACAAGCTGACGTCAATATACCCCCCTAAACTTCGTTTGTGGGGGTATAATTAATTAAATTCATATTTCTGTAAAATATGTTATCGCATTCTTGTATTATATTTTTTAATATTTATTTTTGATTATCTTACCAGTGTTAAACAGCCCTGCGTCAACTAGACGTTTAATTGATACAGCATGTGTGTACGCCCAGTTTAGGTAGGTTGACATACGATTTTCTCGGCTGGCCAAGTCCGGATGCCTCGCATTTTCGCTCAGGACGTCAAAAGGTATTGCCAGAGTGTCTTCGATATATGACGTTTCTTCTCGTGATGTCTCTGTTTCATTTCTTTGCCTATTGCCTTTGCCATGACTTCTGTTGGAGTTATCGTTCTTGCTGGCCTCACGATCGGCGACTAGCGTTTCGTCGCTTGTTTGAGTTTTGACGTTTTCTTCACCCCCACTTGCGCCGCTGGCTTGCTCACTTTCAGACGCCGCATCGTGTTTCTCGTCTTTGTGAATAGGAACGTTAAACGTGTCTTTTCCATTAGCAAAATCACAATCGGGAGATAACTTAAGGTGTGTATCCTCGACTGATTCATCCTCGTCCCATTTGCTCACTCTTATCCCACAACTAAAACATTCACTACGATTCTTTTCTATGTTAAAGTAAAATCCGTTCTTTGTTAACGTTGTCTCAAAAATATTTTTGCAATGTGCATCATCAAGACACTTTCCGTACGTTATATACCTGTCCCATTCATGAGCCATTTTCACGTTAGCAACATGGCGACGTTTTGATGCTTTCCCTGGTTTTGATTGGGTTCCATGACCTGGTGATGTGGCATTGGTATAATCTGAATCTGAATCGTTATTGCCATCGCTCCTTCCAGACTTTAAGTCGTCTCGTTTAGACTTATTATTCGATGATGCTGCTGTATGTTCTGTGGCGGGACAACATACTATCACTTTTATATTTGGCGAAATATAACTTTGAAATAAATGTTTGGTTAAACCCTTTAATTGGATACCTCGGTTATATGTTAAGCTTTCTTCCATGTCTTGTTTTGAATACTCATGAGGATGGGGTGACTTAAACAACAAACAAAGAACAGCTAAAAAACAAATGATATAGTTTAAATTCGATTTAATGAAATCCAACCAAGGAACTTTGATGTTATTGTCTATACTGATCTGTCGGTGTTCCATCTTTTGACCTGACTTATTAACGTGAAAATACTGGCTACTGTTATAAACTACGTTCAACGAAAATGCTTTTACACTTTCTACTTTCAATGAATGATGAAGCGATTCGGTCCCACATGACAAAGTGATATGCTTTTTGTCATTTGCTAACACCGTGACAAGACTTCCGCTTTTCCGATCTCCACATAAACAAAAGCATACACTGTGCCGCTGTTCATCGCGTAGACAATATTCGGTCACTTCGCAGTACACAGAAGCACACAGATACGCAATACCATTGAAGTCGTATGGGAACATCGTGGAAATCGAATGGGTACATCCACATTGTCCTTGATGGTACTGTGATACTGTTTCGCAGTTGAAGGACTGAGTTTTCGGTGATGTGTCTTGTACAAATACATGAGTGTGTTTGTCAAAACCTGGATAGTCGTCAATATCGTATGTGAATGATGCTTTGGGCGATTGTTCAAAGAACAAGCTACAATATGTCAGGTTTCTGAAATATAAAATAATAGAATCTTGTCAGTTCATATTCTATTATGCACGTTTATGCTTAAGCTGAGAAAAAAGCCCACACTTATTTACCTTGCTTTTTAAACTTTACACTAACCCCAATATATGGAAAAGTGTCTCGTTCCATTGCGGTCATGTTTTAAACGAGTCAAAGGAGCACCCATGACACGTGTCTGCGATTTTTACTGGAAAGTACATACATGTACTAGGAAAATACTAGTAGCTCGATCACAACGTTTAGGTTTATAAAGTAGTGTGTTTAAAATATAAGCTATTACAATTTCTTTAAAAATCCGCATGTTTCTAGCATGTGTTTGATCATTAGTCAATTATTTTGCGGCGCATTATTGTATGGCTTAACGTGAATGTGAAACGCAGCCTTACACGAACATGCGGAAACTTTTGTTATATTCACTCTCCAAGATAGAATAAAACACCCAAACATGAGAAAATAATTTTATTGGAAACACAAATTATTATGTTACTTGAAAGCATGTCGTTATTGAACTTATTTGATACACTGAATAATGATCACTCCTAAGAACAGCATTTGTAACGATATTATTTACAGACATTACAACCCGAAAAACCTTATGTTGTTCACTCGATTACAAAGTATTCAACACCCATTTCATCATCAATTAATAATACATGCATATTCACGTGGAAAACTTAACAATATGTGTCAGAGGAATCCTTCTGGCAACATATATCTGGTATTCGATGTGAGTATATCGGCCAACAAACACCGATTAGGAGTTCTGATGCGTTCCACGAGGGCGTTAACCCCAGTGGTTAATAGCCACGCATTAGAACGACAAAGAGTAATTTATTGGCGATAAACAGCGATAATGCGAAAATTATTTCGATTCTAACATGGTTTGACATCTATTTTTGCAATTGTTCTACTTTTTCCTATGCTCTACTTCGTTCCCTTCGGGGGCATATAATAATCGCATTGTCCGGCCGTCCATCCGTCACGCTTCTTGTGCGGAGCAAAACTCCATAAGTATTGAACGGATTCAACTGATAAAGGACAATGAGAGGAAGTGCAGAGTACAAGAACCACAACTCTTTCCTCAATATTTACGGAGTAATTGCCCTTTGTTTAATTTTCTTGTGCGGACCATTTCTCCATTTGTACTGAAGGGATTCAAACGAAACTTCATATAATGACAGAGGACATGGAGAAATAGTGCAGAGCACAAAACATAACTCTTTCTTCAGTATTTTAAGAGTTATTGCCCTTTAATTTTCTTGTGCAGAGCATATCTCCATTTGTATTGAAGGGATTAATATGAAACTTCATATCATGATACAGGACAATAAAAGAAGTGCAGAGCACAAGGACCACAACTCTTTCGTCAATAATTAAGGAGTTATTGCCCATTGTTTTATTTCCTTATGTGAAGCATTAATTTTCTTGTGCGGAGCATAACTCCATTAGTATTGAAGGGATGTAAATGAAACTTCATATAATGATAGAGGACAATGACAAAAAGTGCAGAGCACAAGGACCACATCTCTTTCTTCAGTATGTACAGAGTTATTGCCCTTAGTTCAATTTTCTTGTGCGGAGCATATCTCCATTTGTATTGAAGGGATTCATAAGAAACATCATATAATGAAAGAGGACAGTGAAATTAAGTGCACAGCACAAGGACCACAACTCTTTCTTGAATAATAACGGAGTTATTGCCCTTTGTTTTATTTCCTTCTGTGAAGCATTAATTTTCGTGTGCGGTGCATAACTCCATTAGTATTAAAGGGATGCAAATGAAACTTCATATAATAATGGCGGAAAATGACAGGATGTGCAGAGCACAAGGACCACAACTCTTTCTTCAATAAATTACGGAGTTATCGCCCTTTGTTTTATTTCCTTATGTGAAGCATTAATTTTCTTGTGCGGAGCATAACTCCATTAGTATTTAAGGGATTTAAATGTTACTTCATATAATGATAAAGGACAATGAAAAAAAAGTGCACAGCACGAGGACCACAACTTTTCTTCAATATTTACAGAGTTATTGCCCTTTGTTCAATTTTCTTGTGCGGAGCATATCTCCATTTGTATTGAAGGGATTCATAAGAAACATCATATAATGAAAGAGGACAATGAGATGAACAGCAGAGCACAAGGACCGCAACTCTTTCTTGAATAATAATGGAGTTATTGCCCTTTGTTTTTAATTTCTTTATGTGAAGCATTAACTTCTTGTGCGGAGCATAACTCCATTAGTATTGAAGGGATGCAAATGAAACTTGATATAATGATAGAGGACATTGAGAGAAAGTGCAGAAAACAAGAACCATAACTCTTTCTTCAACATTTACGGAGTTATTGCCCTTTGTTTTATTTTCTTGTGCGGAGCATAACTCCACTATTATCGAAGGGATTTAAATGAAACTTCATATAAGGATAGAGGATGCTGAGAGGAAGTGTAGAGTGCAAGGACCATAACTCTTTTAGCAGGAAGCGTTTTTGGCATTGTGTTGCCTTCCTCTGACAAGCATATGCTTTGGGGGCATACGTCACATCCTGTGACAAGCCTTGTTGTGTTGTTTATTGGGTAGTTTTAAGGGACTGAACTCCAAATGGTTCAATCGTAAAAACGAAAGAAATTGTCGCAAATACAAGATTTTCTTTCATACTCGTATTAGACACGTATGTTTTTTATCTACCCTAAAATAAATGATTTTATATAGTTTTCGTCCTTTTTATCGTTCAAAATCTAGAGCGTCTATAACCCATCGAGCAATTTATAAATAGCGCCGTTTATATTTAGAATAATCACGTGACAGTTTTATCGAGTCGCTCATGAGCACACTTGAATCGGGTGGGTGTATTGGGGAAAGCCGCGGTATTTTTAAATTGGGAATACTGGCTTTAAGGAAAATGCGAGCTAACTCAGGTTCTATTTTTCATTGAAATATACAGTTTGTGACAGTATTTGATCATATTCTAAACATATAGTGATGGTTTTACACGTTTTTACCGTTGAGGCATAACAACAGAAAACGCACATTTGTATGCTCATCTGGAGTTCAGTATCTTTAACAACGATAATTTTGTTCTTTGTCTATCGCAAAAGTGTCATGTTAAAATAATATACAACAAATGCGTCTACGTGACATGCGAAGGAGTTCCCGAATTTAAAAATATAGTATTTTTATTGCACTATCGTAACACAGAATCAGATTTAGTGAAAATGAATAAACCAGTTTTCCATTGACTTCGGAATGATTTGAAACAAAAAAGCCGTTTGAAGTTAGTCATTCAACACATACTTTAACGTTTTTCAAAGAGCTTGTTGAGGTTATGTTTGTTCTGGTCTTAGTCAATAGTGACGAGCAGCCCGTCAGGCTTTGAAAGGAACTAACACTAGTGTGCACTTCCAGGGGAGTCACAGGCACAATATTACTGGGATCCCAAAACTGTTTTTCCAATTGTACAAATATGAATTCCAAATGTTTCATGTCTGAACGGTATATGACAGATCGTAAAAAGAGTTCAGCGTGCACACAATACACTACAATTAAGTCAATAATGTCTGGGTGCAAATCATTATTATGAAATCGCACCAGTCTGAAATATTGTTCAATGAAAATATACAAAAATAATAACATGAAAAAAAAAACACGTATATCAGACGAACAGATAAGGCGCGTACACGCGTAAGTTACGCGGGGAAAATCACAAGACATGCACAGATATATAGGATCTGACACTAGTTGTCATTTTATAACATATTTTATTAAACGAGTTCAGGAATGTTGTTAGTAAGCGAGCGTTTGGCAAGGTTACTAACGAATTTCCTGGACGAGTTTAATAAAAGATGATATGACATGACAACGAGTGTCAGATCTTTTTATCACATGCTTTTAAATGAAAAAAAGCCTCTAATTTTAACAAAGCATCTCGATAAATCCAAAAAGTTGTTAAATGCATTGACGTCATTTCATGTTGTCGACGTCATTTCACCAAAATAAATCATGCGATTGGTCAGTCAAAAAATATGTAGCCAATGAAAACGCCCAAAACGTTATCTTACACATGTGTAAGATACAAATATTCGTAATGGTTGTATTACATGGAAAACAAGGTATAGCATGTGATAAAATAAAATAACGGTGTGCATTTACTCACAAAATTTCATTTTTGTGCGTACTCATTAAATATATAACAGATTCATAAATGACATCCGACTGTTAAAGAGTTATTCATGACTCGTCTATACATGTACTACATTATTTAACTCCTAGATGCATTCCTTTGCACTTTGAAGGTCACTATTTCCGACGTTTCATTGTAACTTTCCCACCGAAACTAAAGGTACACCCATACATTGTGGACTGAATGTGACTTTACCCCCAATAACTTCTTGCGTGAGTGCACATTAATCCTCTACAGAAAACAACATATCTTGTACACTGGTGAATTAAATTGGCATGTATGAAGTTCGAACAGAATATTTATTGGCTGTTAGTAATACAAAATAGTCATCAAATCTTATATACAGAGCACTAATAATGTTGGCTATTATTTCTCTGATAAATACAGTTTGAAATATATATTTATAATAAGATAACTAGATTTACATTAAGGTTATTAATTATATTGCGCTGCATAGCAGTAAATTATACATACCTATTATAAACGGCGCTATACCAGAGAACTTGATGATGGTCATCCATCTCTAAACTAATAACTACCAGACTTCTGCACAACGCAAACAGTAATATTTTCATTGTTAAAATACGCTTGTCTATTCCTCTACGTAAAGAAATAAAATGAAGCATACCAGATTTTTAAAATAGACCAAATTACCAAATGACTATTTTTAGAAATAAAGGGAAACCATTAATGACTCATCATTCTATAACTAGTACGAAAGTAAAATTTTCAAAACTATTGTGTACACACACGCGGTGTTAAACCGGGGCTAACATATTGTTCAGAAAACAGTAAATATTAAACATACTTTAAGAAAAAGTTTTTCAGAAAGCGAACGTGCCCTGTTGCAAAGGTATTAATTAATGCAATAATGCAGTCAGATTTTATTAATCGCGGTACATCGATTAACTCCGGAATGCTCCGTATGATAGGGTTATTTTTAGAATTTAAAAACAACTGCAGTGTTTAATGTTCCGAAAGGAGCTAGCGTAATAAGTATTCGCAAATAAATGCATTTATTATAAGTAAGTCCTCAAATTCACTTTATGTGAATATAAGGTGTTTGAATGTAATAAAAACGAAAGAAAATCGCCTCCATGTACACGTTTCAATGTAATTGTGATAAAAATAAGCTCATGTAAACTTACTAGTAACGCCAAATAAAGATGCATTTGATGGATAAATGATATAATACTTTTTATTTAATGCTAAGTAGTGAAATATAGAAAAATATCAGTGAGATATATCCCTATATCACTCACAGTGATGGACTACTTTTTTAATTTATTTGATTTGAACAATGTTTGATTGTAGGTGTTGTCACCATTTATCATACAGAATTACCAAAAAAGAAAAGTATTGAAGATTAATAACACCAAATGTTAAAAATACCTCTCTGGTATATTGAATTGGCTTTCCTCTTATTTTCGCTTGGATTTTCCTCAGTCGTATTGAGCCAAGGATACTAGAACAGACAATGCCTTGCGGGCAAAAGTTTTACCCACAAGGCATTGGAGATCGTCATCTGAGTCCAAATTTAATTTTAGCATCCAAAGTATTTATTTTATCCTTTGCACTTTATTCATCCCAGCATATTACATTTGCACTTGTTGTTTACTGTACCTATGAATAGTAGTCTCCCTTTGTTTACATAATCGTTGTATTGCCCGTTCTACAATTCCAAAATATAACAAGAATCCAGTGTACCCTTAAGTAATAACTTGTGTTCATTAACCACATAATTATATTGTTTTGTGTGTATTAAGTTATTATATCCAGTAACCACTCTTAAGTATTCAAGTATCCAATGTGTGTTCTTGTAAGTAGTGTTTAATTCTCCGCCATCTTGTTTTCTTCAAATTCTTGACCGACTTTTAATCCAATTGTGTTGTTTAGTCCGAATAATTAATATAGAAAACACTTTATACGTGTAAGTATTCCATTTCAGAACACTCCTAACAGTACATCTTGAGTTGTTTTACATTTTAAAGCGCATCTACGTGTTGAGTCAGCTTCAAGTGCTTGCGAAAACACATGTGCGTTTGAATGTCGTGACTGTTTTAACTATTGTTTACATCATAGCACCTATGCACACGCTATTATTAGAAAACAGAATTTCGGAGAACTGAACGCACTTTCACTTTCAATATGTACTTTCATCATAAATATATTTAAAGCTGGCAGTGTGTGTTAACTTCTTAATTGAAAAGCTGACCATTATTCAACGACTACGTGTATCCAATTGTATTTAAACTTAAATAAATTTAGAAACCCGGATTCTGCGTTGTCTATGAATATACTGAGTAGCACAGTAGACTGTCGTACTATAAACACGCTGCCATGATAATGCCTTGAGTCAAAAAAAAATTGCGATTTAAGTTGCTTAACTAGATCTAATCCACGGCACATATGGTCGTAATCCAAGATGGCGCTGGAATGTTTATTACTAATCCCGATTACTACGCATTATAGAAAAAATAGTCCGGACGTAATATTGTAAATATCGTGTTGAAAATCCCCTAAATAAAAATCAAACGTAGAGAATATTCAAACTGCATTTAAATAAAAAAGAAAATTTGTTTGTTTTCGGTACGATAACGCGTGATATCATCACCTGAAAGGGAGACAATATACATATTTTCACTCGCGCAAGCGCTCGTGAAAATATTATTTGTCTCCCTTTCCGGTGACGATATCACGCGTTATCACACCGAAAACAAACAAATATCCTCTATGTACATATAAACTTGTTTCGTAAGGATGGTATTTTTTGCGAGAACATTATTGAAAAGGGCAATCGGGGCATTTCCCTTCAAAGTTACAATAGAGTTACGAAATAAACGTTTTATTAAAGTAAAACCATTCCAAATAGCGTTAAAACCATTATGCCCGATTATTAGGTCAAAAAATACTACTGTATTAAATTATTCAGTCTTTGCGAAACTGGCTAAAAAACGCCGGTCATCCGGACAGGCATTTTGTAAAAGTTGCCGGTCCGAACAAAAACTTGTCGGACCGAAAAAGACGTGTACATTTTAAACTTTTATCATTTATTTATTGACCAGGATTGTGTTGACAGCACTTATTTCTACCATACACTAACTATACATAGTATAATGTGTTAGTTTTCTTTAGTGTTAGAGTTTGATGGACTGTGATGCTTAATATTTGCTTAATCATTGGAAGTACAGGTGAGCAGTTTGTCAGCATTTAACAGTTCACTTTGAAAGTCTATGCATTCGTCATCATTTTCAAGAGAATCCAGTTCATCATCGACATCGCACAGGCTTTCGACTTGTTTCTCAAAGCTTACGACTGGCCCCACAGTTGATTCGCCTTACAGAACTTGCAAAACATTTTATTTTGATCTTTATCATATTCCAACCAATCCCTGCCGTTTTTCCAACGATCCTGGAATGACCTGCCCACCCTTCTAGATTCGTATTCTTTAGCCTTTTCTTTCTTTTCATCGTCAGTTAGTTTTTGTTTTTTACCTGGTGCTGCACCAGGGTAATATCGCAAAAACGACATCTTGGAACAACAACAGAAAATTGTTACAGATAATCTAATTGGACTAAGAATGATAAACTATCCAATGAAATAGCGTTTTGCAAAAGACAAACCAATTTGATGAAAAGTAGAAAAGAAACGAACATAAAATTTAAGGTTATGATACACTATTAAATGTATCAAGTTCATGTAGAATATTCAAAAAGAAAATGATATATTAAATTACTTAAATGTTTGCTAAATGTAGTTTGTTCGTATGACCTGTAAAATGTTTTTATTAATAAATTTTTAAGTTTTGTTGTGAGGGGTCATTGCGCGCAAAATGTTATCGACTTTACACATTTGCTAAGGTTTCAAATAAGTATAATGTAACCTTGATATTTTCGGTAATTACATTGAGAAAACGTTGTGTACTCACCGGTTAGACGTGTGACGTCATCTTCCAGAGTGTAAACATGTCAATCAAGTTTTTGGTTATTTCGTATTTTCCCATTGCATTTTTCGGAACAAATTAAAATTTCGCCGGTCGCCCGGACCGACATTTTCAGAAAACATGCCGGTCCAAATGCAATTTTGCCGGTCAGGACCGGCGGACCGGCAATTTCGCAAAGACTGCCGGTATTAAGCATACACTTTATATTTAAAACGAAGCAATTTAAACAAATTGCGTGCAAAATATAAACAAACGTTTAAAAAGGCTGCCATACTGCAGTACTTTTTTGAGCTTGTTTACTTTCAGCCGGAACAAAAATAATGCAAGTTGCTTTTAATTTGTCTCTTTTAAGATAAAAGATATTCGTCCCGTGCGTGATTTCAATATGTATTTGAATTGAAAGAAACGCCAAGCAAATATTTGCGGATCAAAAAATGTTACACACGAATTAGAAAATACTTAACTATCCTTGGGGTCTCGATATATACCATTCATATACAACTTGTTTTTTTTTTTTTTTTTTTTTTTACTTATTACAGTAATTTATTTACAAATACTCATATCTTTAATGTAAGTTTCAACATTTAAAATGTCGCTCAAGATACAATGATATTTTGTACGTATAATGCGCTTTTACAAACGATTCCTAATGGGAATTATTTGGCCAAATTAGTATGAATTTGGTTAAGAATGTAGAAAAATCTGTAAAGTTGGCAATATTTTATGTAAAAAAGTACTGATGAATTAATGTTTTTACAAATATTAATGTACGACCTTACGTATCTGCCATTCTTCTTTGTATATTTGCTTGATGCGTTGTTTAAATGCACCAAATACGCGTTATATTGTTATTTTCATGGGACAATATAATGTAAAATTGATAAAACCCTTACTTTTAGTCCTAACTATTGAATGGATAATAACCAAACTTGTACAAGAGTGCTTTATGTAAATACTATAAATGTATGCATTTAAACCATTTTGAGCGAGATTTTAAAATTGTTGACCACAACAATTCACTAAAGCATTGTGCAACAATTTTTTTTTTATTTCTCATTCATTATTACATCATATACAACCAATATTCTAGCAGATAATTAATATTCTAACATAAAATGATTGTAGTAGATGTTTTTATATATATTTACACTATCCTCTCATACATCATATATTATGACATTCACACGTTTTGTTTGATAATTTAACCTATAATATATTATATTTTGTGAAGAAAAAACATTCATTCGCACATACAGTCATTCATTCACTCTATTTTATGCACATTTACTGATAACATTGATTCTTTTCCCTTTTTGCCAAAAAAAAAACAAAAAAAAAACGTGTTTTTTAACCTGATAACAGGTAAAATACAAAAACAAGTATCCTTGTCACAAGTTTTTGTGAAGAAAGAAGACAAAAAAAATTACAAAAAAACACAACAAAACAAAAAATGTTTATCTCCTTGATTAATTCAACAATAAAAGAAATCTAGAACAGATCTCTGAATAATTTCCATTTTTCCAAATGAGCTTGATATTTATCATTGGATAATGCAATTTCTGCTTCGACTCTTACGGTTTCCTTCATGTATTGCATAAAATTATCAAACTTAGGTACACAGCTGCAATTTCGCATTATATATATAATATTTCATTTGTATAATAGTAAAATTTATTATTTTTTCATGCACCGTGCGTTCTGTGTGTAACCCAGCTGAAAAAATCCCAAGCCACAATGGGAATCGAACCCGGGACATCCCGGTTCCTAGGCAAACGCTCTACCGCGTCGCTATAAAAGCTAGCTCATATAGCAAGGCAGTATAAGTGTCCCTTATACATCACCCTACTACATACTCTCCCTCCATGTATGAAATTCTTCCACGAATTTCCTTCTGCCTTGACATCTGTGGGATGTCGTACAGACCACAGTGGGTTATTTACGTTGGGCGCCAATGCTACCCAGCTGAAAAAATCCCAAGCCACAATGGGAATCGAACCCGGGACATCCCGGTTCCTAGGCAAACGCTCTACCGCGTCGCTATAAAAGCTAGCTCATATAGCAAGGCAGTATAAGTGTCCCTTATACATCACCCTACTACATATGGCGCCCTACTACATGTGTATCCAAGAAGAACAACATGTTTCGACAACGTTAATGTAATTGATTTCATTTTGAAGTATTCCATAAGCTTGCACCACAAAATTTGACTGTTATAGCATCCCCAAAACAAGTGTTCTATATCTTCGTTATTACATTGGCAAACATCACATAGCCTGCTAGACTTTAATTTATATTTAAATAATAAATCATTTGTTGGGATAATTCGCATAAGTATTTTATACTGAAAATCTCTTATTTTAGTATCTATGCAGCACCTATACGGGATATTATATCTACTTTTCGATGGTAGTGCTTGTACATTATCTTCTAGTAATAACATCCACTTATTTTCCTTTTCGTTGCGTATATGATCAATTTGTGTTTTGTAAAGAATCCTGTTAGGGTTTTTATTTGTGTTTAATAATGGTATCTGTAAATTGTATAGGTGTATGATTTACATGTTTATCCTGTGAAACTATCATTTTTATGTCGTTTGGGATACTTCTAACAAGAGTGTAATATTTAAGAAAATCTTTATCTTCTATTTGATATACAAATTTGATTTGCTCAAATGTGTAGAAATCTTTTCTTTGATAGTCAAATATGTGTTCTATAAATTTTATCCCTCTATTGTACCAGCTATCATAATATATAGTCTTATTATTCTTTAGTATTTTTGCATTGTTCCATATTATTATTTTGTGAACATTTATTTGCTCTTTGCTTTCGAATTTGTTTTTAATATTTATCCATGATGTTAAAACATTGTGCCAGAAACAATTGTCTTTTGTTATTTGTTTGATGTCGTTATTTCGTAAGTTTGATGGCAGAACTAAGGTATCACCAAATGACGTTAAAAGTGTTCTCAATATAATTTTCCATTTTCCATTATTCGAATTGCATACATATCTTTTTATCCAACTAGATTTAAGCATATTAAGAAAAGCATTTATGTCCGTTAGTTTTAATCCACCATCTTCATGGTCTTGTATAAGTAAGTTTCTTTTGATTTTTTTCTGGTTTACCTTCCCATAAGAATTTAAAGATTGCATTCTTTATCTGTATTAACATATGGTCGGGTGGGTTTTGTAATACTGAAAATGGATAAATTAGGTTTGGCAATGCGAACGTTTTGATAACTGTGACTTTTCCCATCAATGTAAGTTTTCGATGTTGCCATTGTTTTAAACAGTTATAAAAATATTGAAGTTTTGGTGTGATGTTATTTTCAAGGTTCATTGCACTATTGTTATGGAAAGTCATACCTAATGTTTTCGCTTGTTCGGAAGTCCAAATGAAGGGTTTATTATTACAGTATATAGTTCCCGTTTTTGCTAGAGATCCTATTAGCAATATTGTTGACTTATTAGTATTTAGGTTTAATCCAGATATTTTTCCAAAAACTGTTATTGTATGTACCAACTCATTGAACGATTCTTCAGTTCCATCATTGAAAAAGGTTGCGTCGTCGGCAAAATAAGTTTGTTTGATTTCTTGGTCATTTATAATAATTCCAGTATTTTTTTCATTTTTTGTAACAAAGTTTGCTAATATTTCTAAGCAAATTATAAACAAAGATGAGGAGAGAGGAAAACCTTGTCTGACACCGTTCTTAACTTTAAATGGTTCACATAACCATCCATTGTTTATAACCATGCTATTTATGTCAGTATAAAATAATTTGACCCATTTATGAGTTCAGTGCCAAAGTTAAATTTGTTTAATGATTTAAATATGAATTCATGTATTAAGCTGTCAAATGCTTTCTCAAAGTCAGCAAAAAATAGCAGTCCAGGGCGTTTATGTTTATTAATGTAATCTATAACGTCGAAAATTAAACGTACGTTTTCGCCTATATATCTGTTTTTCATAAAACCTGTTTGATAATAATTAATAATTGTTGGGAGAAGTTTTTTTATTCTGTTGGATATAGTTTTCGTTGCGATTTTATAATCCACGTTAAGCAATGTGATAGGCCTCCAGTTATCAATTATTTCAAGATCTTTCCCAGCCTTTGGTATTAATGATATTATTCCTTGTCTTTGAAGTTGCGTAAGAGTGCCTTTTTCGAAAGAGTAATTTAATGAATTAATAAGATAGCTCTTAATGTCGTTCCAGAAAACTTTATAAAATTCAACACTTATTCCATCTGAACCGGGGCTTTTATTGTTTTGCATTTCTTTGAGGGCTATTAAACATTCATATTCTGTTATTTTTCCTTCACATGTAGATTTTTCTTCATCTGTTAATTGTTTAGTGTCTACTCCAAAAAACCTATCTTCAATATTTGATTTAGTTTCATTATTTTTATTGTAAATGCTGGAATAAAACTGCCTTTCTGCTTTTAATATTTCGTCTTTGTTTTCGATAATTTTACCACCAACGTTTAGTTTATTTATAATCTTTTTTCAGCTCTAGCTTTTTCGATGTTCGCAAAATAAGCAGAATTATTTTCATTATTTTCAACATGCTGTGCTCTAGCTCGTATAAGCATTCCTCGTATTTTGATGTCATTTAATTTTTCCAATTCTTGTTTCTTGATTTTGATTCTGCTTATAACTTCTGTAGTATCTATTGCTGCATTGTTTAATGTGGTTTCTAAATTTTGAATGTTATTTTTTATATTTTGTTCTTTTTGTTCCATTTGTTTATGTTTATTAGATGAATATTTAATTGTGTGATTTCTGATTGGGACAGAATGATGATTTCCCAAATTACGTTAGGATTTGCGTCTTGATTTATTTCTACAATGTCCTGTATACTTGACTTTATAACATGCTTG
Source organism: Congeria kusceri (assembly GCA_027627225.1). Taxonomy (NCBI): domain Eukaryota; kingdom Metazoa; phylum Mollusca; class Bivalvia; order Myida; family Dreissenidae; genus Congeria; species Congeria kusceri. Next base: position 45,662,222 of record CM051024.1, read on the forward strand.
TATTCTTCATCTAATAACAGTGAATTATTCATTTTAAAATAACCTGGGCCTTTGGCAATTTTATTATTGTCGAATTTAAGCTCAACATATGAATGGTCAGTTTTGTAACCCGGTTGAATGTTACAATTTTTAACAACATTACAGAGGTTAGTTGATATTAAAAAGTAATCTAATCGACAATGTATTACTGGTCTTGTGTTTGAGTGCCATGTATATTGATGTTTAAGGGGGTGTTTATAGCGCCATACATCTGTTAATTGACATGCGTTTATTATTTCTAAAAGTTTTTTCCTACAATTTTTATGTGTATTATTATTACCATTTTTCTTATCGATATTCGGGTCTAATATTGTATTAAAGTCTCCACCTATTATTACGTTTTTATGACTATTTAATGTTAAGAATGTTTCTAAACTATTGAATAATTCTGTGTTGTCTGTGTTTGGACCATATACATTAATCAATAGTAGCGGACTATTTTCGACTCTTATTTCACATGCAATTAACTTCCCCTGACATATTTCGTATGTAGTAATAAATTCAATGTTACTACTTGGGTGAATTAATATGGCTACACCCTCTTTGTTAGATTTTGTTCCACTAAAGAAGTATTTGCCTTTCCATTATCGCTCCCACTTGTCGGTCAATAATGGTGTAACATGTGTTTCTTGTATAAAATAAATTGATGACTTCATTTGTGTTAAGTAGGTGAAGATATGTTCTCTTTTCCGTTTATCAGCAAGACCTCTAGCATTGATTGTTGTTATTGTTGGATACATATGAATGTCAATAAAATGTTGCTTAATATATCAATGAGATAAACTTGTTGTTTTACAAACAATAAAAAAGGCACATTCCCGATAACAAAGTGCTCGGTCTTAAGTTACACAATCGAACAAATGCAAAATATGTAATGGTTATGTACATATATACATTATGTAAACTATGTTTTCAAACTTAGCTGTGAATTGTATTAAATAATTATACAGTTAAGTAAAACACCATTTATAGATTGATATGATTTAGTAAAGTACTATTTGCTAAGTTGTGGGCTGTATCGAGTAAATATATAAAGTACGTTGTGTGTGTGTGTGTGTGTGTGTGTGTGTGTGTGTGCGTGCGTGCGTGCGTGCGTGCGTGCGTGCGTGTAAACACCCACATTTCGCTACACGACCTAGTTCACACACGTTAAAGTCACTACATTTTTAAAAGTCACTACATACACTCATGTAGTGAATTTTTATTGTGTTGAAAACAAAATAATTTCTGATGTTTTACCATAAAAACGTAAAATTAAAGAAAAATTGATTTTCAGGTTTACATCGGACTTCTTGCACACTCGGTTTATGATAAATTTCGCAGCGTTACACACTTTACTACTGCTGCAACTCGCGCATGCGTGATCTATAGAACTACGTCATTTCAACATATCAAGATGGCGCGATCGAGAGAAAAAGTAAGTAGGCACCTATTTCCCGTTTTATAATGGGCTTTTCACATTTGTATACACAACTATTATTTGAACATGATAGCCAAGTTTATTATATACAGCACTAGCAAATGTTTTTGGATGGTGTGCGCTTCAAAGTTGGAGTCTGAAACAACACTCGTCTGTCGAACTCGGCAAGTTGTCAATGTCAGTTGACTCAATGACTTTGGAGGCAAATGATTTGAGCTGGCATCAACAAATAAAAAGTATTAAATCTAAGGCATGGTCACGTTTCAATATTATGAAACGGCTTCGCTATCGCCTCGATCGAGGGTCACTTGAAGTTATATACTTCTCCTTCATTCGGCCAATCTTAGAATATGCTGACGTTGTATGGGACAATTGTACGATGTATAAAAAATGACTTAGACAGAATCGAAACTGAGGCTGCCCGAATTGTATCTGGTTGTACCAGGCTAGTTTCCTCAAGGTTATTATATAATAAAGTCTGTTGGGAAACCCTCAGCACACGAAGGTCAAAACACAAACTCATTATGTTCTTTAAAATTGTCAAAGGTCTATGTTCCGAGTATCTAATCTATCTCAGTTGTAACCACAATCAGTAGGTGAGCGATCCTCAAGATCCGTACGAAAGTCCTCCCATCTAGCTGGCACTCGGACTAGGACTTCCTTACATCAAAATGCCTTTCTGCCCTCTACAATTCAGGCTTTGAACTCTCTTCCTGAGGAAGCCAGGCTTGTTGATAACTTATCTGAATTAAAAAAATTCCTTGACCTCGATAAACCTCATGTCAATTCTCTGTTCTATTACGGTAAACGCAGACAACACATATTGCACACACGCTTGAGAACGGACTGTAGCTCTCTAAATAAGCATCTTTATGATAGAAACCTAGTTCCATCGCCACTTTGTCGATGTGGCCAAATAGTAAACAGCTTCCACTTTTTACTTGTTTGCCCACTGTACGAAACATTAAGACTTAAGCTAACAACAATTGTTGGAGAATATATAAATGTACCACTGCGCACACTTCTGTATGGGGATAATAATATTTCTCAAAGTGCTAATTATGCTGTTTTGGATGCAGTCCATAATTTCATTGACGCTTCAGGCAGATTTGCATTCGTATAACTATCGGTTCCATGCATATATTCTATTTCATGATTTGACTTCCAGTTCAAATCCCTATTAATACTTAAACACTATGCTTAACACATATTTCCAAGCTTGTTTAACATTATCATTATTTGTTATTGTATATTATATATGAAAAGACTGTCACAATATATGTAACTGTACTATTGAGGAAAGGAACCCTACTAGCATTGCTATCGTTCCAATCCTACAAACTTATGTTGTGCATTTCTCTATGCAATCCTTATTCAAAATAAATATGTTTAAACCAAGGCACGATGACTGTTCGATATAAGCAATTCCAGAAAATATAGAATCTATGTTGTTTTTATCAAAATAATAAAGTTTAAGGTATAATAAAACTGCTGTAAAATGCATATACTATCATATTTGAAATTCTAAAGCATGGCTACATTTATACGATCGATAAACATTTCCCCACCCGCAGTGTAAATACTCTACTGGTTAGCGAGTATTTGTCGGACAGTAGTAAAATCCGGACGTTTTTTAATATTCGCGTTTCGTAACCGCTTTGCTTATTTTAACAAAGTAATCAAATAAATGCTTATATATTCAAGTACGTTTCGTTTTTCTTCGAAAAAAGTGAGTTTAGTTTTTGGTAAACCCCCGAAATGTTTACGTTGATAGTTTGATACGAATGCAACTGTCGCCTGGGGAAGTAAATGACTTTCGCATGCGCGATAAAATCCCAATTTGGGGCCCAAACAGGGTTTGTGATAGTTTTGGCTGTCTGCTCATTATAGCAGACAAACTCTGGCAGAACATTATTTAACCCGTTACGACGTCAAGGACGTGCGAAGTAGCTACATAGAAACGTAACGTCTAGTTAACTCTTTAAAACGTCATGCTTCCGTATTTGTTTCAACGCCTTACTTATACTCTCTAGTAATTATTTAATCATTGGTAAACGGGTTTTATTGTGATATAAATTACGCATCTGATTGTTTATTTGTTTTCTTAGATCTATATATATTAAATAAAGTTATAAAGCCTTTTTCCATATATTTCACTGTTTAAAAAAAACGTCCGGAAAATACTTCTGTCAACGTGAGAAAGACCTTGTTTTATGTACCCCTTTAAGGGCCTCTATTGTTGCGCATGCGCTCAAGTGAAACTTATTTTGTTTATATTCACAAACGGGTAATCAACCCAGGATGCTACACGCAAATTTTCATCGTTGAGTTTGTTTGTGAATTACAACTGTCCCAAAATAAATGCATATTTCGTCCGACAAATACTCTCTCACCAGTATTGTGGAAAATCTTTGCAGGCTTATATTAAGTAAATCGAAACTATGAATGGTTATTCAGAACCCATTAATACCATTCCTGCTTTTGACCTCTTGATTAATTACAGTTATATTGCAAATTTATATTTTAGTTTGTTATAAAACATTAATTACTCAAAAATACAACATCACAAAAACTCATTTTTCCCTTGGGCAATATGACTCAGGCACGAACTACTGACTGCGATTCAGACTATCCTAACAGTGCAATCGTGTTATCAGTGGGTTAAATAAGTTTTACTGTTTTCAAATATAATCATAATAAATTAGTAGTAAGTCCTTCATTTGTCATACGAGTTTTTATAATCTTTTTATCTCCTCTTAAATTCTTTTATACTTTTCGTCCTTACATGCGACTGTCTTCTCTAGTCGGTATTGACTTTTGACAGTATAAAGTTCAAGTTGAAGTTAATGAATTATTTTCCTCAAATAGTAAATTAAATTCAGGGTTTTCCATGACGCACACATCTTGTGTCATTGTTGCATTTTTCATTAAATGATCCTAAAAAATCCCGTTGCCTCCATATGGAAGCAATTTCCAGTTTCTAAAGAAATGCATCATATTTCATAGCATTGAATTGACCCATATATTTGGGTTCTAATTCATACTTAGAAGTTTGGTTTGACATGATTTTGACTTCCGAAAATCTACATCTAAAATTTATGTTAGATAAAAGTGTTCACACCTACTGACTATAATTACACAAAGAGTAGCTCTATATTGATAGAGATGCAAAGCTGTCAAAATTAGCTTGATAGACACTGAATGTCCATGAATGTTTCGTATTGTTTTCTGTTTGCTTATTGTCGAACTTAAATGAAAATAAAATATGTAACGTTGTCCTTTAAACATTGTTTTCATGATAATGATTACTACCAGTTTTCTTAACTAAATATAACGTCATTTCTGTCAGAAAATGCATGTAGTGAAACTGAAAGTGAAAATATAAAAGCTCTCAATTAGGAGAAAATATCAATTAGAAAGTATTAATTACACCAGTCACTATATTTAGCAATGTGTATTACTATTAAATGTAGTTTGATGAAAACCCCCCAAAGTTTTCACATGTCCCCCCACAATTACAAGCATGGGGGTCATTGTGACCCCCAATTTTTCGATTTCAAGGAAAACCATGAAATTATGCACAAACCATTGTTTGATGAAAATTACTCTGAATCAACTACATGTTTACAAAAATTCCTCTATCTTAGTCAAGTTTTGTCTGATTTTGGTCATTTTTTTATCAAAATAAAGCTTACACTCTGGGATGAGGGGTTTAATGTTAAATATGGGGAAAATACATACTTTTAAAGAAGAGGAATGGGGCAAAATTTCGGCCCCAAATTCAGTCAAATGAGAGACCCAAATAAATCACACTCGTTCTCTAGCTATTTACTTGTATGTAACCGAAACATTCTCTTGAGTGTACCAATTGGGATACATTGACAGTATCTCTGTTGATTTACTTTTAGAATTGTCTGTGTTTATTGACTGGTAAGCCAGCTTACCCAGGAAAAGTGTGATACGGTTAACTGACCGCCGTGTTGCACTACTTTGTCTTTAACACTAAAAATCTGAAGATATTTTGTTTTTAATTTTTTAGTTAATTTTATGTAGAAAATAAATTAAAAATAAAAGACCCTCGCGGAGTTGTGAATAAATACTCTTAATATCCAAATATTTGCCTTGAATCACAATTCTGCCCTTGAAAAGTCCTTGAATTTGTGAGCAAAACTTGAGTATGAACCATGTACAGTACATAGTGTGCTGATTTCAGAATTTGTGCATTCCAATTGTCAGAAAAGAAGGGAAGCACACTGTCTGTATCTTAAATTTACCATTAGTATTCCAAACGTTGTTGTGTGTCTTATATTATGGTCAGTGTCGTCGGAATTTTTGGGAATTAGACAGTGCAATGTTAGAATTTATTAGATGAAATATGCTGTATATGAAGTAATAATTAATATGAATCCTGTTCAATTTTAGGTCCAGAAATGATGATTTAGCAATGTATTCAAGAGGGAAAATGGATGTAAGTATGAGGTACAGTGTACTTTGATCCCCTGAATTTTTATAGTTATTTGGAATATGCCAACAAGTGTGTTTAAGTGTTTATATACACATTTCCTACAGTAATTTTTTGTGTGCCTCTTTATTCTCCTAGGGGAGTATAGACACTATGTTTCAGTTGATTCATTTTTGCACTAATTCAAATACCCACAACGATTTTTTTCCTTATTAAGACGGGTCCGGTTAACGGACCCGTTCCCAATGACCCACAGACTCGGTCCGAAAATGCCCCGGACCCTTCCCAATTTAAAAAAAAAGAAAAAACCCAATAAAAACTAATTAAAATGGTAAATATTTTGTTTATTTTTCTCTATATTTTCCAAATCGTTCTGAAATGACGCTATGTCATTATGACTGGTTACTACTTGTTATCGATCTTAATACGGAGTTGTATACACAGTTTAATGCGAACGCAAAACCAGTCTGAAATTATTCACACTTGTTATAATTGAAAACAACAACATTATTGCATCGATTATCTTAACAATCAAATGTTTAAATCCCTAAAATGAGTCACAATAGCAAATCTTATAGAAAGCAATTTGTAAAGTCGGATTGAAAGGCAAGTAAATCACTAACGGAATGCGGCTTTTAGCCTGTCACAGTGTCAGAACCGTCTTTAACAGACGTACTGTTAAACGGTAACTGGCCAACTTGTACCCAGTTTAGCTTGTACTGAATTAACTAAATCATGACAAACCAAATCAGGATTTGCTAGATCATGGGGCCTTGTCATGTAGCAGCATCATTGAAGGTCAAAGTGAACATGGCTTTTTTCTATATATTTGAATGTTTTTTGTTTATATTGACATCTTCAATTTGTTTTATTAGTTTTGATCCATTTAAATAGGTTTAAACAATTGAAAAGTGAATGTTTATTTTTGCTTTTAACAAAATTATTTTACTAATTGTGCTTTCACGAATCAATATTACCCAATTTGGTGATTTTACGACGCGCAAATTCTCAATTTGAATGGTACCGGACCCGTTCCCAAAAGGGCCGAAAAATCGCTACCCCAGTAGTTAAAATTTCAAAATTATTCTCATATAAGCAGAGAAATATACAATGCAGTTCTTAATCAAAACTAGATACATGTTTTTATAGGAAGATATACATAGCTCGCCTAAGGGTAAGCTATTCTGGTCAGTCATTGTCGGTCGTTGAGTCGTCTGTCCATTGTCTCAGGGCCGGGCGGGCTAGCTCGGTAGAGCGCTGGACTGTCAACCCGAGGATCATGGGTTTGATCCCCAGTCCAGCCACATAACTTGTGTGGTGATTGGTCATGAAATAATTTATATGGCCATTCTTCCCTACCTCTGATTAAAGTAGGGCAGTTGTCAGTATATTTGTCAAAAAAATAATAATACAATTTATCAACCATTTGCTGGTGATGATTACAGTAGCAATACATTTAAGATAAACCTAGCTTTGAATTTTGTACACAACTTTGAACCATATTTCTAATGCCCCGGTCGAAATTAGAAACTGCAGCCGGATGGCACATAACATACATTATTTGTGGTTGTTCGTCATTTTTATAAAAAATATAACTTGTGTGTTAATTGCAAAACCAGATTCATTGCTTCTTTTATTTGTAGTATTGATGCAACAACCAGCACAATGTTGTGTCGGTACATTAACGATGCTAAAGTCGGCACTGCACAGAACAACGCTCAAATGAAACTAATTGTTTTGGACAACATTTCAAGAGTCCTCTCCACTGGAGAAGAAATACGGTTCGACTATGGAGTTGAAAATCTGCCATTGAGAAAGGTATGTGTATTTCAAAAGCACTTCAATACCATGTTTTTGGAGACCAAATGTGTTATATATCAAAGAAATAATAAATTTACGCCATCGTTTGCTGGCAAATAACCCACAGACAGAAGTCTGGATGCATAGGAATTAAACCATGCATTTGAACAAATGTTTATGTTATTCCACAACAAACTATGGCGTTACGCTGCGTACATTTAAAAAAATGTCAAGCTTATGTCGTCTGCCTCTGCGAAGTTTTTCGGTTACGTTTTAAGTAATTCGTTTGATTTTCCACATTCTCATTCTTGAAATCTGTGTAGGAATCCAGACATGCACTTCCCTTTACACAGACAGCATCCTATTCATCCGAACATAACACTATAGATTTAAGACTATTCTTTGAGACCTTTTCCTCACTTGCAGAATTTTGTCCACATTTGTGGTCACCAAAGCTTTGTCTCTTGATTATGTGCACTTTGGATCATGTTAATATTTTGTACATGTGCTGGGGTCTTCAAGTGTTTTAGCAAGCTCCACTTAATTGCATAAGTATGGTTACAAATCCCACAATTGCGTTCGCTACTACTCTGCTTTGCTTTCATCTTCATTGGTTTTCATAAATATTTTAGTGCCAAACAATAAAAACACTCATATATTCAAGAGTTGTTCTTTATTTGGCTTCAGGTTTTGATATATAATGTCTCTCTTTACTGAAGTCAAAACCTTGGATAATGGATCTTTATATTGGGGTACACTTCTTGGTAAAGTTGACAAGCCCGAATACTGAACCTTTGTATAGTCAGGAAACTGAATCTTATCTACTAAATCACAAAACAGGTGTTTTCATTCACCCAAGTACCGGCTGCATAACCTTCATGTGCTGCCACTGTTCATTATACCCCCACTACCAGTAGGTAGGAGGGGAGCTACATAGGAATCACTTTGTCCCGTAAGTATGTCTGTCTGTCCCGAAACTTGTCCGGCCTTTAACTTCCCCATGCATTGAAGGATTTCGAAATAACTTTGCACAAATGTTCACCTATATGAGACAACGTGTCGCGCGCAAGATCCACATGGCTGCCTTCAAGGTCAAAGTCAAACTTTGTGATCAAAGGTCAAAATTCAGCACTTTATTGTCACAATAGAGCTTGTCCACTCTATTACTTGACCATGCATGAAAGAATTTCAATATAACTTGGCACAAATGTTCACCTATATGAGACGGCGTGTAGCGCGCAAAAACCACATTTCTACCTTTAAGGTCAAGGTCATACCTTGAGGTGAAGTCAAAAGCACTTGATTGTCAAAATAGGGCATGTCCGTTCTATAACTTGACCATGCATTGAGGGATTTCGAAATAACTTGGTACAAATGTTCACCTATATGAGACGGTGTGTCGCGCGCAAGAACCACTACCTTCAAGGTAAAGGTCAAACTTTGAGGTCAAAGGTCAAAATAATGCACTTTATTGTCAAAATAGGGCTTGTCCGCTCTATAACTTGGCCATGCATTAAAATATTGTGTCTTCGTTAACGGGTGGACAAAAATTGTGGTTGCATGATAATGATTACAAACACGTAATGCGTAAAATAAAATAAATGTTTGTTTCAGGTAACATGCCCAAATAATTAGGGTAGGTAATTCGGGATTTTTTTTTTTCTTTTGGTAAATGGTCAACTTGTAGATTTTAAAACTGAATAAGTAGATGCTATCAAAACAAAACACCTATTTATCCAAAAACACATTGAATGAGTTATAAAGGTAAATAAACCAAAAATCAATCGGACAAACCCAATAAAATGTTTTAGGGTCGGGGCATTTTTTAGAGTAGGTCGGGTATAACTGAAACAAACATATTGTTTTACGCCTAAGGTAAAAACAAATCATGGAAAACTTGTCTTTACTTAAGAAAAACTTCCAAAGCCTCACTGTACACATATTACATTTAAAAACCTATGCTGCAACTACATGTTTTACGAAGTGAAGTATATACTATATATTAACTTCATATCACATTTGCAATAATTTATTGGAAAAACATGAAATACCGATTTATTGTAATGTTAGTTGTTGTTGCTTCTAGGGAAAGATCCCTGCAGCAGGGGGCAACCAAAAAGGGGCATTGTGCAGCACCCTTGTATTTTGCTCTGGATCTTTCCCTATGCTACAAAAAGTCTTAATATAATGATTTTATGTCAGCAGTTTATTTTTTAGTAACTTTTGGATGGTGGATTACTTGAGAACCCTCATCTTTTGAATGAGAAAAAAAACAAACTTACTGAACCAGTATGACCATTTAATGATGGTTGCAAGGCCACATTTAGAGGCAAAGCGGTATCGGGGAGCATCCATTGTTTCTGCCGATATTTTTGTTTTGTAATTGATGTTGTTGTTTTCGTTTTTAGATGATTCTGATGACAATCCATTTGACTTATCTGAAAGTGAATCAGCATGCGACATTCAAGGTACTTCACTGTTTTGCACTGTATATATAAAGTATATTGATTATACTAAAACACCACATCTGGTTTTTGAAACAAAAATACAGAAAACTCACTACATGAGTCTAAAGAATTTAAAATACAGAAAACTCATTACATAAGTGTATAGAATTTAAAATACAGTACATAAAACTCACTACATATGTGTAACAGTGTATAGAATTTAAAATACAAAAAACTCACTACATAGGTGTAAAGGTGTATAGAATTTAAAGTACAGAAAGCTCACTACATAAGTGTATAGAATTTAAAATACAAAAAACTCACTACTTAGGTGTAAAGGTGTATGTAATTTAAAGTACAGAAAACTCACTACATAGGTGTATAGAATTTAAAATACAGAAAATCACTACATAGGTGTATAGAATTTATAATTGAATTTAAAATACACAAAACATTACTACCTAGGTGTATATAATTTGAAATACAGAAAACTCGCTACATATGTGTATACAATTTGAAATACAGAAAAATCTCAGATGTTGGTATAGATTTGAAATACAGAAATTTCACTGCATAAGTGTATAGAAAATTAAAATACAGAAAACTCACGACATACCGGGTTTATATAAATTAAGTACAGAAAACTCACTACATGTGTGTTTATAAATCTGAAATACAGAAAATTCACTACATATGTTTAGGGCATTTAAAACGGAAACCATAGAAGTATAGGAATGTTTTAAATTTTGAATTTCTAAGGTTGCAAGATTTTAATTCTCAATAACAGAAAAGGACTTTCATTCAAACAAAATCGCCTAAACCGCCTCACGAAACTTCACAGAATGACCATTTCTTGGGAGTTAAATTGTTTATTTTATAGACTTAATTAACAAAATGACTAAAAACCTTTTCTAAAACTGTAACGCCTATGTCCTCATTCTCAGTTAAGGGGTATAGAGCCATTCGGCCCTCTTGTTCGTTAAATCCAATGGTCGCAACCCCTATTATATGGATACCCTGCTATTCTATATTAGGACCACTAATCACAGATCGAAAATATGACAAAAAAAACATTCAAAATGACTCTTGTTATTCCGACCAGTGCCCTTTGTCTTTATCACTTTACATCAGCAATTAAAAATGTGAAGTTGAGATAACATACCGCTTTGTGGCATGAACAGTCTGTGGTAATTAATATGCTATAGATGTTTAAATAAAGGATTACCATTAGCATTTAGTCACAGATTACATTAATTAACTATCTGACAGTAAAAGGGTAACACTATTGAATTTTGAACCATAAATGGACTTGAAACTAGTGGATCACTTTTTTTAATTTAACTTTCTTAATATTAAGTACATTTGTATATTTCTGTCTTATTCTAAAGCAAAATGATTTTCGTTATCCCTTATTCCTTACAGGCATATACATGTACATGTGCTGGCTCGGTGGTACATTGATACTATGACCACACTACTATTAAGACCGCAAATAAGTCCCACAAGTGTTTGTATTTGCAGGATTTTACTGTACTCAATCATGTTACTCCAATAAATTATTTAGCATCATTTTTATGCATCCGGCATGTTGATGCAGGAGGCATTTAGTGATTGTCCTGTCCGTCCGTCATTCCGTCCTTCCGTCCATGACAGGTTTAAGTAGATTTTACCGTTTCGTCTAGCACCAACACCGCTTACTACAACACGTTGATACTTACACAGTTGTTGCTTATGACCATTTTCCCTATCTACCCATATCACCCAACCTTACTCTGACCTTGACCTAATTTGGACTTGTAATAATTCAAAAGTGCCAATTCTTGGTTAACTACATTTTACCGTTTCGTCTAGCACCAACACCGCTTACTACAACACTTTGATACTTACACAGTTGTTGCTTATGACCATTCCCTATCCACCCATCTCCCAACTTTACTTTGACCTTGACCTAATTTGGACTTATAATAATCGAAAGTGCCATTTCTTGGTTAACTAGATTTTACCGTTTCGTCTAGCTCCGACACCGTCTACTACAACACTTAGATATTTACACAGTTGTTACCTATGACCGTTCCCTATCCACCCATTTCACCCAACCTTACTTTGACCTTGACCTTGAGCTAATTGGCACTTAGAATAATTCAAAATTGCCATTTCTTGGTTAACTAGATTTTACTGTTTCGTCTACCACCAACACCGCTTGCTACAACACTGGGATATTTACACAGTTTTTACTTATGACCGTTCCCAAACAACCCATATCACCCAACCTCACTTTGACCTTGACCTCATTTGGACTCAGAAATGGGCTACCCAGCCCCAACCGGGGGCATGTGTGTGTGTGTGTTTATCAAACACAGAAGCTAGTTTCTACTTTTTATCAGAATTTGAATCTGATCATGATGATGACTGTAGCAGTCATGATGATGATGCTGACGAATCCTATCATCCCAGATGTAGTGAAGATGATCAGCACATTACCTGTACCCCTAGTGACAGTGAAAGTAACTAAGCTGAAGGTATGTCATGATTCTCTTCTGATTAAAATTTATTTATGTTGCTATTTGAGGGCTATGTGCGTTGAAATGAGATAATCTGCCTGCCTCTCTGCTTGGTAGTTTTAAGCTCACCTGAGCACTACCAGCTTTTGTGACCCCTTTTTGTCCATCATCTATTGTCAGTCCTCAACATTTACCTTGTGAACACTTTAGAGGACCACGTGTATTGGCCAACCGTCATGAAACTTGATCAGAACATTTGTCGTAATGATATCTTGGCTGTGTCATGTGGGGTCTAAAAACTTGGTCAATACGTCATATTAAAGAAAAAGCTTGTGAACACTCTAGAAGTCACATTTTTTGCCCAATCAACATGAAACTTTCTCAGAACATTTCTTCTTATAATATATTTTGGCTGAGTAAGAAAATGGTTCTGGTCCATTGGAAAACATGTATGTACGTCCCAAAATGTCCGTCTGATCTTGTCCGGACTTGATCTTCATCATTTATCATGCAATTTTAAAATAAATTGCCACAAATGATCACCGTGTGGAGATAGTGTGTCTTGCTCAAGACCTTTGTACGTAGCTCAAAGGTCAAGGTCACACTAAGAGAAATGATAAATATGAGTATACTATAGGTTGTCTGGACTGTAACTTCATTTATCAGGCAATTTCAAAATAACTTTCCACAAATGATCACTGTGGGGAGACAGCGTTGTCGCGCGCAAGACCTGTGTCCCTAGCTGAAAGGTCAAGGTCACACTTAGAGGTAAAAGGTCAAATATGAGCGTAACACATCTTGTCCCGAGTAACATCTTCATTTATCAGGCAATTTTAAAATGACTTGCAACAAATGATCACTGTCGGAGACAACATTCAGTGTTGGCGACATGCCATTTGTCTGTGTCCTTACATGTATCGTGGGGGCATCCATGTCTGTAACATACCTACAACATTGTTTCATTTCACAAGGTGTTTAATTTATGCTTGGACATGCAGATTTGAACTTCAAATTACAAATGTGGAAAATATAAAAAATTACTCTTGCTTTCAGAAAGGTGGATGCAATACATTGTGGACCAAGAAAGCCGATGTCGCCAACAAAAAACCCAACCAACCCATCAGAAGTATGCAGAATGAAGACAATGAAACTAGCAAAGCGATGGAGATGAACATAGAATCTGAACATGTCATGATAAAGCCAGGAAGTGTCAACAAGAAAACAGATGTCGCCAACAAAGCCGTCAGAAGTCTGAAGAATGAAGACATCGAAACTAGCAAAGCGATGGAGATCAACAATGGTAATGTCTCTCTTTATTCAGTTAGAAATTAAGTAATAATATGAATGTTTGTAACCTAATATAATGCATTATGTTATTGGCAAAAGATGACTTAAGTTTTCTAAGGTAAAAACATGATTTAGTAGTACATTCACCATAATAATCTATGCACTGTTTGTTAGAAAAATATAAATAACGTTAAGACAGAAATGAGGAATTTGATAGTACCATAACTTGTATGTCCTGTCAATTGTCAATTGTCCTTGTTTGTTTAACTACAGCACGTTGCAATACTACACACTTCCATTGATATGTTAAAATTTAATAAAACATACATTTTAACAAGCACATCTTCAGGGTGCACTTAAATGCCTACGATAATATTAAAAGTCTAAACCTAACCTGATTATGACTATATGACTATTGCACTTTCCTAAAGATGCACAACTACAAAAAATTCATATATAAATCTGTGTCTCCCCGTCCTTTTTGTAGTATTGTGTTTCCACAGTATTTTGATTCCCAGCCTGGCCACATAACTTGTGTGGGCTTTGGTCATGAAATCCTTTCTACGACCATTCTCCCCCTCCATCTGATTCAAGCAGGGCAGTTGTTAGTTACTGGCATAAGTATGTGCACTTAGTACTGGTAAACCAGCTTACGCAGGAAAAGTGTGAGTAGGTTAACTGACTGCCGTCATAATACTGAAATACTGTTGAGTACGGCGAAAAATGGAAACAAACAAACAAATCCACAGTATTTCAGATCATTCATGTGAAGCAATCTGACTTAAGTACACAATCTTCCTGTAGGAAGAAATAATAACGGCTAGTTAAAAAACGTTTTCTTCTGAAACATCTGGAATGGTTTTAAAAAATTATCTCGGTCAATATAATTGCTCCTGTACAGAAGCGTTTAAATGTTGGTTTGGTGTTGTCATTTACAACTAGAATTAGTATTTTCCATGTATAACATAATAAGTTTCTTGTAATAGTAATGTTTACCATAAAATGATATGATTAGGCATATATTCCACAATTTGACTCTAAAATGATGTTTAGTCACACTGTTTTGGCTCTGATTATCAACAATTATAAAATCTTGGTGATTCGTGTTAAAGCGAGGACACAATCGTAGCGCCCTCTTGTTTTTTCCAAAATGTAGGACACCCCTAGTACCATCGTAGCTCAATCGGGCTTATTCTTACAGCATCTTAGATGCATTCGTGGCCTATCGTGTTTAATCAGGACTAATAATATGACATTTGTGTTACAAGACTGCACTATGTTATGCTACGTTTGATACGTTTATTGTACAAATTTCTAAGTGTGTCCTACGGTTCAGTTACCATTCCAGTAGGATCCTTAGGGACTATCAGGACTACTCATGAATATACACGATGGACCAAAACAATATGAAGATGGGTTGGGTTACCTGTACGGTTTATTGCAATGATTCTACTCACTCAATACGTTAGCCTACGTTGGTGCAAATCGCTTTGAAGCGTAGTGAAGCATGAGAGTTATTGGCAAATCGAAGGGTTATTCTGATGAATCTTCTTCAAACGTACTACAATCTTAGGAGAAACGTTACCAATTGTCTGTTACCATAGCGTATACCAGACACTAGCGTATAAAAACCCAAACAGATCGTATCATATCTTGCTGATCCGTGTTGAATCGGCTGCAGATCCTACAAGTGTCTTTGATATTTGTAGTCTTGTCCTACAACAACCGTAGGTATATGTAGGAAGATAGAGTCGGGACTCTGTGCATCCCCGACTTATCACGATAAACACGTCCAAGATCAATCCTGGGCTAATGTTGCCAAAATCGTGACAGTGTGATTGGGGCTTAAATGGTAAAAATATGAATGTTAAATAATTATAGACCTTATGATGCCAGCTAAGTAATTCACTTACCTTCTAATCCATGGAAGCAAGGCTTTGTTGGAAATATCTTCAGATCGTGACCTAATGGTCATCCTCAGATCCTAAGGTGCAGCGTATTTTAGGAATTGTTTTGAATAAGATTGCCATTTGAAATTTCAATGGAGATACTCCAATAAAATATTTATCATCAATTTTTCTATTTTTTATCAGAATTTGAATCTGATCATGATGATGACTGTAGCAGTCATGATGATGATGCTGACGAATCCTATCATCCCAGTTGTAGTGAAGATGATTAGCAAAGTACCTGTACCTGTAGTGACAGTGAAAGTAACTAAGCTGAAGGTATGTCATGATTCTCTTCTGATTAAAATTTATTTAAAATTAATGTAGTTAGTATTTAGTTTTAGTTCAAACCTATTTATTTTAGCTTGTCTGCATCGAAATTCTTCCAGGGAAGAACCAGTACATGGTGTCGGTGGAGAAATCTCAAGAACGTTACGCGAGCGGCGATCGAAACCAGGACCTCCCGGTGGCAAGGTTGACACCATATCCACTACACCACTCTGACTAGTTCTTTTTGGGGTTGTGTATTAATATATCGCAGATGTAGTGAGTTTGAGTTGTGTATTCCTATATTACAGATGTAGTGAGCTTTAGGTTGTGTATTCCTATATTGCAAATGTAGTAAGTTTTGAGTTGTGTATTCCTATAGCACAGATGTAGTGGGTATTTGGTTGTGTATTCTCAAATCACAGATATACTCATGATGATGTAGTGAGTTTTGGATTGTGTATTCCTATATTGCAGATGTATTGAGTTATGAGTTGTTTATTTCTATAGGTAGTGAGTTTTGTGTTGTGTATTCCTATATCACAGATTTAGTGAGTTCAGAGTTGTGTATTCCTGTATCACAGATGTAGTGAGTTCTGGGCTGTATATTCCTGTATCGCATATGTAGTTAGTTCTGAGACGTGTATGCCTATATCACAGATGTAGTCAGTTCTGAGTTTTACAGTCCTATATCACAGATGAGCTGTGTTTTTGGTTGTGTATTCTCATATCACAGATGTACTCATGATGATGTAGTGAGTTTTGGGTTGTGTATTTCAATATCACAGCTGTAGTGAGTTTTGGGTTGTGTATTTCTATATCACAGCTGTAGTGAGTTTTGGGTTGTGTATTTCTATATCACAGATGTAGTGAGTTTTGGGTTGTGTATTTCTATATCACAGATGTAGTGAGTTTTGGGTTGTGTATTTCTATATCACAGATGTAGTGAGTTTTGGGTTGTGTATTTCTATATCACAGATGTAGTGAGTGAACATTATATTTTCGATAACTTTGTGAAATTAAATTTGATCGGTCAGTGAAATCAACAAATATTAACCATCAACACTTATTTAAAAAGATTTATTTTGGTAGTCTCTTTTGTCACGAAGTGCTTGGTAAGCTATTGATATAGGGGACTTCTCCTGTGTCGTCTGTATGCCGTCAACAATAAGTTTGTTCTCACGCTAGAGACTTCACAATTTATCAAATCTTAACCTAAGTTGCACAGTTTTTGTATGACTATACAATCTCGGTTGAGATTTTTATTTGCCACATCACATCAGTATCACAATAGTTATTGCCCCTTTTTCATGCAAAAAAAACAAAACAAATATGCCTTTTTTCTATCGTATCTTTACCACACTGTCACAGTTTGTGTATGAGCATCAGATCTCAGCAGAAGCCAAAAGTGGGCAATATTGTGGTCAACACTCTGGAATTGTTGCCATTTGTTTGTGAAGAAATAAAAAACAAACAAAAAATGGACATTATTCAGGATAGAAACTATGAATTATTCAGGATAGAAACTATTTTCATCCAATCTTCACTGATCATGTATAGCTTGTCTATGACCATAATATTACAGGTGAAGTCAAATATAAGCAAGAGTTATTGCCATTTGTGAACAAATGTGCTAAAATGGACATTGTTCAGGATTGAGACTTCATTTTTCATCCAATCTTCACCACTCTTGCACAGCTTGTCTATGACCATATGATTTTAAGTAAAGTCGAGTTTAAACAAGATCGGCCAGAAACACCAGAGTAATTGCCCTTTGTTTGTGAAAAATATGTGAAAATGGACATTATTGAGGATAGAGACTGTATTTTCCATCCAGTCTTCACTAAACTTGCACATGTTGTTTACAACCCTAAGATTATCATAAAAATCATAGTTAATCAAGATTCGGCCAGACTCACCAGAGTAGATGTCCTTTGTGAAATAAAACAGCACAAAAATGGACATTATTCAGGATAGGGACCTCATTTTTAAGCTATTCTTTACCAATCTTCAACAGTTGGTACGTGACCATACAATGTCAAGTCAAATTTAAGCAAAATTGGGCCCAAAGCACCAGACTGTACATGCACCTTATGTGCATTTTCCATAATTGTCATTGACTTAATTAAAGAGTCAGAAAATAAATATTGCAAAATAGACATGAGAATCATAGGCAAAAACAGTGTTCACTATTCCACTACCCAATTCATACTAGTTTAAAACCCATAGCACTAGCCCATGTTTAAAATAAAACAGATCCTAACCTCCTTTACTAATACATAACTATTCTTCAGATACCCTACTCAGGTTAGCACTTTGGGCCACCATTGCCCTCTTGGTTTTTATATAATATCATTTATTGGCAATCTGACCTTTTATTTCTGTTTTGCAGATAATAACAGTGACATAATTCCACCAAGTACCATGGAAAGTGACACTGAGAGGGTTTTTCCTTGTCTAACAACTGAGAAACCAATATCTGTCTTAACAGCAAAAATTAGCAAGACAGGTAACTACAATAACAAATTGCGTTCCTGTGTCTTCTGCAAAACAATTATGCCAAACAGTGCAAGACATATGACTCTTGTACACTCCAATGAAACGGAAGTGGCTAAAATTCTCGTTTGACCAAAAAAAAGCAAAGAACGGCGAAGACAATGGCAGTCTTTGACTAACCAAGGCGACTTTAAACATAATTACGGTGTGATTGAAAAGGGCAAGGGAACACTAATCCCAGAGTACAGGAATGCAGGAAAACTCTCTGATGTACATATTAAAGACTATGTGCCTTGTCAGCACTGCAAGGCATTTTACAAGAAGAATTACTTGTGGAAACACAAAGAATCGTGTGTCTCGCGGCCAGCAGATTCTTTATCTAGAAATGAAGTAAAGTCTGGTCGTTTACTTCTACCGCCATCAAGTTCCAATACTGGTTTAGAAACAAACATCTTGAAAGCCATGAAGGATGATGAAATCAAGAATACCTGCATAACTGATAAAAGAATTTTGGACTTTGGTAGTCGGTTGTTTGACAAGCATGGCCATGAAAGACATAAGCATTTGTATATTTTTCAGAAATTACGAGAATTGGGACGTTCAGTTCTTACAAGCAAAAATATGTCCAATATAAGATCACTTGATGAACTTCTACTTACTTCTAATTGGGATACGCTGATCAATTGTGTACAATATGTGTGTGGTTTAAGTAAAGATAAACACATGTATTCCACACAATCACTGGCTCTAAAACTAGGGCATAGCCTGACAAAAGTGTGCTAATTATTTGAAGTCTGAAGGCCTTAAACAAAACAACCAGGAGAAATTAAACTGGGCAGTACAATTTCTGAGTCTCTATAAAAGTGAGTGGTCGAACTCTATTTCATCATGTGCTTTAAGCACACTAATATAAACAGAAGTTTAATAAGCCATTGCTTCTTCCATTAGTCAAAGATGTTGTCAAGCTGAACAATTGTTTAAAAGAAAAAGTAAATAGGCTTTGTGTAGAAATCAATGACAAGCCAGAAATGTATTCTGAACTAGCGCAGGTTTGTCTTGCCCAAGTCATTCTGTTCAATAGGCAAAGAAGTGGTGAGGCTGAAAGAATGACACTTCTTGCATATCAGGAGTCGTGTAGTGGAAAACCTGATGAAGTTGTCCTTGAAACCTTGTCTGATTTAAAAAAAACTCTATGTTCCACTCATACCAGAGTAGAAATAAGGGGGAAATGTGGCAGAAAGGTTCCTGTGCTCTTTACAGAAGGAATGAAAAAAGCAATAGATATTCTTGTTAGTAACAGGGAAAAAGTCGGTGTAACACAAAACTACTTGTTTGCAGGCCAGGTGAGAGTAGTAAACCATATAGTGACAGATTGCATTAGAAAATTTGCTAAGGACTCAGATCTGGAGAATCCAGGAGCAATCACATCAACCAAGTTGAGGAAGCAACTTGCCACATTGGCTCAAATTCTATACTTGTCAGAAACATCGCAGGATATTCTCGCCACATTCCAGGGACATAACATTAATGTGCATCGCGAATACTACTGGTTACCTGAAAGTGCTTTGCAGGTGGCAAAAGTTGCCAAGGTTTTTCACAGCATTAACAATGGAACTATTTCTCAGTATCGAGGAAAGGACTTTGATGAGATAGAATTTGCTGAAAAAGGTACATCTGTTTAATAAACTGATTATATTAATGCCCCCAAAGGAGGGCATATTAAAATTGAACCGTCAATCCATGCGTCCGTCCATTAGTCGTGCGAAGTCAAATATCTTTAATATTATCCAAGGTATTCGCCTGAAACTTAAAATACATCTTTACTATCAACGTCTCTACCAGGGAAAGCAACTCCCATAATTCTGTTTCTTATTTTGTCAAATATATGGCCATTTTTCAACATAGAAATTTTTGTTAAAGTTTTTCACAAGGTCAAATATCTTGAATACTATCAAAGGTATTTATTTGAAACTTGAAAGGTCTTTACTATCTAAGTACCCACCAGGGAAAGCAATCCCCATAATTCTGTTTTGTATTTTGGCTGTTTTATTCCCCTTTTTAACTTAAGCGTATTCGGGGGCATATGTCACCTGATAGTGAAATCACTAGTGAAAACACCAGGCCATGTTTGTTAATTATTGCAAAAGACAAAATATCAAAACTAAATACATTTTTCGTGCATGTTTATTGTTTATTGTTCAAGAAGAGCTAATATATTAATATATTCACTGCTATTCAGAAAATAGTTTGACTCATCGTTTAGTAAGACACAACTGAGCAAGAGTATAGTCTTTAGTATAATGCTTTCTACTATGCACAATTTTTCTATCCATTTTATTTCATTGAAAATATTTTCATTTGTATTTGTGTCATGTAATAATTACAAACTGTTTATTGTAATAAATTGTTTGCATTTTTTATTTTTAAAGAAGTAATAAACTCTCAAATTTCTGTGTCCATTTTTAAATAATTACATGCACAATTTATAAAGGGAGTAAATGGCACTGCCTACACAAAAATAATTATTATTCCCAATAATGATGTGGGTGTTTTTGGCCTTAACTTCACTTTAAATGGAAAAAAGCTTTTAAAAAATATTTTAAATGAAGTGTAACATATTACTTTTACAACAACATACAAGCCCCTTTAACCTAATGGTTAGCATATCAGTTATTTGATTCAAAGGTCTGTGTCTCTGCCAAATCATGCTTTTGATAAAACAAAATGAAAATCTGACAAAAAATCCTCTTATATATTTTAAATAAACTGACGCTGGAGAAATAAATTGTTTCTTACCGTGATATTGTAAACATGCACTTTCCTATTATAATAGCTTGGTTTGGAATATCAGTATAAATTATACTGCAAAATTAATGAGAATAATAATAATGAATTATAAGTAGAACATTGACTCAGTATATAAATCGAAACATTGTACAAATTATAAAATAATGCGTGACTTTAAAAGAATCTCATACAGGACTACACTTTATACATATTGACATTTGGTAATTTTATTAACAAATAAAGATCATCTTAATGAAATATGATTAGGTAAAATGTATGTAAACTAAAATAAGTATGTATGCAGGTATCAAGTTCTGTACCTAGATGTGTATTGATTTACCAAACATGTTTTTAGGTTTGGCAATTTTAAGTACTTGATGAACAGCTTTTCACCACAATAATTGGTATGATAATTCGATAGGTAAAGCTATTACCATTTGATGACCATAGTAAATGTTCCCACATGTATTTTGTATTGCATTAAATCAGTAGAACATGGTCTACTTTTGGTTTTCAGTATGTCTATATAGCATATTCTTGTTCTTGATGATATTGCGTCCCAAGTTGGTGGTTGGTGGTGTATGACATATCAGTAGTTTATGTTCTTGATTTGTATGACTTGCCAGTTGTTTATGTTCTTGATTTGTATGACTTGCTAGTAGTTCATGTTCTTGATTTGTATGACTTGCCAGTTGTTCATGATTTGCATGACTTGCCAGTTGTTCATGATTTTTATGACTTGCCTGTAGTTCATGTTCTTGATTTGTATGACCTGCTCGTAGTTCATGATTTGTATGACTTGCCAGTAGTTCTTGTATGGTATGACTTGCCAGTTGTTCATGTTCTTGATGTGTATGACATGCCAGTTGTTTATATTCTTGATATGTATGATATGCCAGTTGTTCATGTTCTTCATTTGCATGACATACCAGTATTTCATGTTCTTGATGTATATGACATAATAAAAGTTCATATTCTTGATATGTATGACATGCCAGCAGTGCATGTTCTTGATTTCTATGACAAGTCAGTTTTTCATGTTCTTGATTTGTATGACATGCCAGTAGTTCATGGTCTTGATTTGTATGACAAGTCAGTTGTACATGTTCTTGATGTGTATGTATGACATGCCAGTTGTTCATGTTCTTGATATGTATGATATGCCAGTTGTTCATATTCTTCATTTGCATGACATACCAGTATTTCATGTTCTTGATGTGTATAACATGCCAGTTGTTCATGTTCTTGATATGTATGAAATGCCAGTAGTTCATGCTCTTGTTTATAGATTGATACATCTATTATTTTAACTGTTATGTGTTGGTAGACCTTCACACACTAAAAGTATGGACATTGAGCGGTGTTACATTTAACAAGACACAAACATGTACATTTTAGGTGTCAAAAACTGACATTATCATTGACATTGTCTGATTTTTAAGTATTTGTATGCATAAACTTTAAGGTAAGCGCATTGTTTGTGTTATAAGTGTCTCGTGTAGTGATTCTTCACAAAACACTCTGTTTAAACATATGGTTATATATTTAATTGTATGATATATTGAAAGTTTAATCAAATTCTTAAAATCAAAAGAAATATTTTTAAGTAAGTAATATGTTAGAATCAACTGACGAATTTCAAATTCAGATGTTGAAATTTGGTTTCACAAAGTCCCATCACACGATGCGTGGTTTCATAGTTTTTGATTTGGCTGACATTTTATTGCTGTAAGAGAAATAAACATGGCTCTTATAACACTAAAAACATGGGTCTTAAAAACTAGCCAATTGTCTATTTTTCACTATTGTATGTGTTTATTGTAACCTTTTATTAATATTAACAAATTGCTCTACATTCCATTGGCAATGTTACACTTTTTGAACTCAGTTTGTGTATGCTTGTCCATATCGTATTTAAAACAATTGTAGAAACCAGTTTATATCTCAAAATATTGTGAACATCGATTGGGAACATACATAATATTGTATAAATAATGCATATATTCTGCTCCCACAACGAACATATATAGTTCAATAGAGGGCAGTCGTTCACGTGAAAACTGTAGACTTAATTCTGCACACATATACCAAATAAATTGTTAACAAAATCGCAAGTATCTTGTTTTGGTGTTTATGAATTACATTACATTGTGCCATCGTTATTGCAGACATTAATTTGGTTACATAAAGCTGGCTTAGCTCAGTTGGTAGAGCACTGGACTACACATCCGAGGATCACGAGTTCGATACCCAGGCCCGGCACCATAACGTGTGTGGGGATTTGTCATGACATTATTTCTACTGTCATTCTCCCCCTACCTCTGATTCCAGTAGGGCAGTTGTCAGTTGCTTGCATGAGTATGTGCACTTAGTACTGGTAAACCAGCTTACCCAGGAAAAGTGTGAGTAGGTTAACTGACCGCCGTTATATGACTGAAATACTGTTGAACACTGCGAAAATCCAAATAAATTAAATTGCAAGATGCATGTCTGTCCGTTCCATCGTCGACATTTCTATGCCCCTTAAAGCTGGGAGGCATTAAGCGTTGCGCTTGTCCGTCCGTACGTCTTGAAATTATCCGTCCGACTTTGTCCGGACTGTTACTTCATTTAACCGGCAATTCAAAAGTAACTTGAGTAACTTGCCACAAATGATCACCGTGTGGAGACGGTGTTTTCGCGTACAACTCACGTGTCCCTAGCTCAAAGGTCAAGGTCACACATAATATGCAAAATATGGGTATAAAACAACTTGCCCGGACTGCAACTTCATCATTTATCAGGCAATTTTAAAATAACCTACCACAAATGATCACTGTGTTGAGACGGCGTGTAGCTGGCCAAACTTGTGTACCTACCTCAAATGTCACGGCCATATTAGAGGTCTAATATAGGCATAAAACGGCGTGTCTAGACTGTTAACTTCATCATATATCAGACAATTTTAAATAACTTTCCACAAATGATTACAGTGTGTTTATGTTTATGACATTTATGTGTCCAAAAACATGTGGCGTGGGGACATCCGTGTCCATGACACATCTAAATGAATATTGAGCCAATATGTATTATTAGGTCCTGGAGTACTAGACACTTCAGTCCGGATGCCGTCAAGTCTAAGTTTTGGCATCGGGCTGGATCCCTTCTCTTAAATAAACAATGTATGTAACATAAAATCAAGCGCCGATAAATTAAAATACTAGTTTCCGGTTACATAGGGTTTTCTTCAATGAGCAGCTCTATATATGCTTAAAATATCAGCAAATTTACCATCTTTTTTTAAATCGACTATTACCCGTCCGGTTTTTAAAATCGATCGGCTGCCTAACGGATATCACGTGAGTGTCGTATGGGCATGGTCGCTCGTTTAGTTAAATGTGTCTTGGGCATGATCCGTTTCAGCGTCAGTTAGTTAAACACTCCCACGTTAATTTCGCACATTGGTCAGGCGCCAATTCAATTTTGCATATATTAATATGTGAAATGCCGAGCGGTGTGCGACATCCCCGCGCCCGGCCGGAAATCCGATGCCAGGTCGATCGTTGGACTACAAATGGAAAATATCAAACCACCGAGCTATGTAGTTATTGGACAAACCAACCTCGTGCCATGTGAATTTTTAGCATTACCTCGGCTAAAATAACGTTAAATGTGTATCAAATGAAAATGGGAACGCTGCTCAAAGAACAAATTTTTTATGGTGACGATAGAAAATTGCTTATTAACAGATCATTGAAAATTATATACAGAATAACTCCCTCGCAAGATTTTTTACTTTAAGGGATACGTTTCAAATGATAACCCGGCATATTTCTCTACATATTTTGTGCAAAACAGCATTAAATGTTGACCAATCACATTTGTTCATGATCTCTTTATAAATGACTCCAATATTCGCCTCCAATATTGTTATTGTTTAAATAAAAGTTGTACATAAAGAATTTCACTTCAATAAGATTTTATATTATGACGCACACAGTCCCATGCTTCTCCGTGTTTCAAAAACAGGCGTTGTCGATCCATCCGTTCAGCCGGTTTTCCACGACTACGTCTGCGCATTTTTTTGGGTGTCCTGTACCTTCGTTGGCAGCATTTGACAGGTGTGTATATTTGGTCAAAGAGTTCCAAGAGATATAGGAGGTAACTTCACACATAAAAGTCAATAAATTCAATGTATGCGTTTAATAATATATAATTATAATAAATACATATTATTGAGGTTCAGATCTAACAAGCTTCGTTCTTGAGTTAGCACAAGCACTTTGGCGTTTGTTTCCTATCCACTTTTTGTGTCGCCTGACTAGGCAAAATATAGGCGTTACTTATGTCGGCGGCGGTGTCGGAGGCGTCGGTGTCGGCGTCCCATTTTGCTTGTCCGGAACATAATTATTAGACTATTAAAGCTATGAGCATGAAACATCATAGGTATATAGATCTTATTGAGTGTTGTGCATTGCACAAAAACCGTTACTCTGCATCTCATACTTTTAGAGTTATTGCCCTTTGTTTATGTTCATGTTTAATTTTTTACCGGAGCATAAATCTTTGACTATGAAAGCTATCAACTTGAAACTTCACATGTAGATAGATCTCATTGAGGGGAAGTGCAGTGAACAAGAAGCGTTACTCTGAACCTAATACTGTTGGAGTTATTGCCCTTTGTTTAATGTCACTTATTTTTTTGTCCGGAGCATAACTCTAACACTATGAAAGCTATCAACTTGAAACTTCATAGAGATAGGTAGATAGATCTCATTTAGGGAAAGTGCAATGCACACGAACCGTTACTCTGCATCACATACTTTTGGAGCTATTTCTCTTTGTTTATTGTAATTCTTAATTTTTGTCTGAAGCATAACTCTAAGACTTCTTAGTGTGCAAGGTGTGCTTTGCGACATAATCGCTAATATTTCACGTAAGCTATCCGGCGTCAGGCGACACATCCGACTCGCGGAGTTCTCGTGTTACTATATCGTATGTCATAGTGTTGTTATAACTTACGACAACTATGGTGGAGCACTGTTGAAGTAAATTTATTGTAAACTTATACATTTCGTCTATATTTCCTGAATCTAATCTACATTAGCAAATCATATATTTCACCATCAATACAAGGAAACTCACTAAATGCAGTTTTTCGCTATTGTGTAAACTGGACACAACAAGGTCTTTGAAAAAGCAAAACAAATTTGAACATGTAATTTTTGAATGATATACAGTACACTCCAAGAGTTTGTAACCACTCCACCCCCCTACCACTGCCGACGTTCGAACGCGTTGACACTTTCTTCGTTGCGCTTAATTTTCATGTCAGCTATTTAAGTGTTGCTGAACCGGGAAAACGACAAACGCGTCCAGGTCGGCGATGATGAAACGCGGTGAAACTCTTTATAAAACACGGTGAAACTTCGAGGACATTATAAATATTAAAATACCGCCGCGGATGAACTCATTTTAATAAAGTAAGTTATATTTCTTGCTATAAAATGTGTTCAATATTATAAATGACTCGAACAATGACATTGCTTAACGATTTATAATCTTTAAACTGGTCAGTTAAAATATTATGTTGCATCGTAACATTAGATTTAAAAATAAAGATACATGTATCGTCATTTGGTAGAACCTATTTAGCTTTTATCTCTCAGTCATTCCAGTTTGAATTGTATATGTGCTGTGATTTCAATATATTTATTGCGTCAAATGTGTTACTGATGAGAATAGAGGTCCATGGTTAAACGTACGCCACTAATTAAAACGTTAGCATGTGTAAAATATAGGTCTACACAAACATTTACAGCAGCTTAATACGCTGTACGATTACAATAATTATAAAACCTGTCAAAACAGATGTATACCATGTAAGAGACAACAGCAGTTTGTTGGCAGTTACTTAGTAAATCCGCCCCTTCGTAAACTCAATATCCCGTTCTCTAACTCAATATCCAGTATCCACGCCTGGATTATCTTCGAAATGCTCCGTAAATCGACCGCTGCTGCGTAATTTTAAGTCGGTTTACTGCAAATTCTATTTAGTTGTTTAATTTGTATCAAAAAATGATTATAACCAATGGAATAATAAAACGAGTATTAATCACGCACAGTTGAACACACAAATGAGTCGGCGATACGACGAATAAGTATTACCAAAGAATAAACTTTTCTACTCGGCACTCATCGAAACTCAATACATTCATTTAGAACGCCGCAGAACTTATTTTATTTTTATGCTTTGAAGTGAAATATAGAACAATATCAGTGAGATATATCCTTATAACTCAATGTTGTTTTTGGTTCCCGATTTAATACAGCAAAAGAAACGGATCGTCAACGATACTGGACTTAAAACTGGGAGAAATGACGTACATGTAATTATTTTACTATATCATGTGTCTAAGTGTTATATCTTTCGGCCAATATGGTGTCATATAGTTGAAATAAATTCAGTGTAAACTTATATATTTCATCTATATTTGCTGAAAATGCATTCACTAATCTTCTATTTCACCATAAATATAGAACGCTTACTACATGAGTGTATAGAAATTAAAGTACAGAAAACTCGCTACATGAGTGTATAGAATTGAAAATACAGAAAACTCACTACATGAGTGTATAGAATTTAAAATACAGAAAACTCACTACATGAGTGTATAGAATTAAAAGTACACAAAACTCACTACATGAGTGTATAGAATTGAAAATACAGAAAACTCACTACATGAGTGTATAGAATTTAAAATATAGAAAACTCACTACATGTGTGTATAGAATTAAAAATACACAAAACTCACTACATGAGTGTATAGAATTTAAAATACAGAAAACTCACTACATGTGTGTATAGAATTAAAAATATAGAAAACTCACTACATGTGTGTTTAAAGTTAAAAAAAAAGAAAACTAACTACATGTGTGTTTAGAATTTGAAATACAGAAAACTCACTACATATGTGTATAGAATAATAAATATAGAAAATTGTTAAAAGATTTTAAAAAAAGAAAACTCACAACATGCGTGTTTACAATTTGAAATACAGAAAACTCACTACATGAGTTTTAGAATTTGAAATACAGAAAACTCACTACCTGAGTGTTTAGAATTTGAAATACAGATAATATAAGACCGACGTACCTTTCTTGTCATATAAATTAGTGAAATGAACATCTTTATGTCCATGTTTAATCATATCAAAGTTAAAAAGTTGATGTTTACTGATATTGTCTTTATTCTGAACTGGTTATTGGCCTGTGGATAATTCCTGACCAATGTAGGAAACTGTGATGGATAAGTACATACGTAAAAAGGATAATTACCTTACAAAATAAAAACAATAAAATTCCGATGCACGAACAAATCTCATTTGGTGTTATTTCGGTGCTTTATTCTGTATTCAAGTGCCTTTACAGGTGTATTTACAGTCCCAAGGCTACTCTGTTTCTTTCGGATAAAAACTTGCCACTTTATGTAATAGCGGAAGGAATAGTTCCTTAAAGCTATGTAATGTTGACATGTAGCCGGTATTTTAAAACATTGTCACTATGTTTCGAAGGGCAGTGCTCACTCATGTCCTCGTAACTCCCATAAGATGCAATATACACACTCATTAAAATTTGGACGTTCAGAAATATTCAACGAGTGTCACTTTGAATGTGCTTCATGCTTTTATATTTTAAAGGTGTATTCGCATTTCCTGTTCCTCTTTCATTATTTTATTGTAACAACGTCGTCTTTTTTATGTATTTTCAAATCGTTTGGCACTATATCAGGACATACTTTATTTCCCACTATTTTCGTCCAGCACAAACTCGCGATATTTTTACACAGGTCTTCATGGAAAAGTGTAAATGGGTAACAATCTCTGTCGTTTAAGTGTATGCCTCCTCATATCGATGACATTTAAAGTGTTCCATAGTATCTATCATGAAAAGATATAAACACACGATGTCACAGGTGAACGCGCGAATTATGCAATACAATTTGAATGAAAATATAAACATATATAAAGGCCCATTGTAGTCGTTTATCGTACTTGTATATCAATTCATTTATATAGAAAATTAGTTGGTTAGGTGTTTATCATTCACGTTTTATGCGTTGGTTTGGTTTTTATCCGTTCCTATTATATATTGCATTCGGTTATTATAACTAAAAGCTAGGTTTTTATCCATTTTCTCACAGTCTGCACATTTGAATGAGTATTGTGTCCATATTCAGCGGTATAACACACAAGTGTAAACGTGATTTTAAAGCAGTGTATTTTTGCTTCCAAACAGCAAAATAGTAACGCCTCTAAGTATTTTTAAAGATTTTTTTTAAATATTTTAATTAAATGTTTGGCCTTCTTCCTCAGCATTCCATCTTACAACACAAAGTTTGCGAGATGAAACATGAGGTACATTGAAATAAATACTCACTTGATCAATTACGACAGATATTATGACTAAAACAAACCTGTACATAATGAAACTATGCATAAAACAAACTAGTACCGTCTTTCTATCCGCCATATTGGCACTGCGTTGGGGTCGCCGCACTGCGTTAGGATTATCCGGTTACAGGTCGTGTCCATGCTGGACAAAGTTATGCTCCGGACAAAGATCTCCCGCCGCCCGCCCACCCACCAGCCCGCCCGCTTGGGTCTTCCCATTATACGATCCGGTTTTTTTAACGGGCGTATAATAATAGCAAATAAAAACTGATATATTCAATAGTTATGTCTGTTTAAGTTAAATACTAATACGAAATTAATTTCAACATTAATTTCCGAGACGACAAATTAAAATACAGTAATAATTTATCTAGATAAAATGATGTAAGTTTTATGTTTAAATTTAAACACAAGTATCCTAGTTTTATTTACGAATGTTCTGAAATTAATATCCATATACATATCCAGTGTTATAAATGAATTGTCAACCAAACTTTATGAACATTTACGTTATAAAACATTAAATCAAATTGGTTTGTAATCAGAGACGTAGCTGAAGTAAGACCGAATTTGATTATTTTTGTGAACGCATACAATTTGTATCTACATAGTTTTAACAACACTCAAGCTTTACTAATAATAACAATAATACTAATAATGACACATACGATAAGTGTATACCGGTAATCTCCGTTTGATCTAGAGTTTTAAAGTAGATTTCTATATTGTCGTGATTTAAGAATTTTCAATATCGACATTATGATAGTTGCGCCTAGTTACGCCCCTGATAACTTATTTAACCTATTTTTTCTCATTATTGTACTACATGTTGGTTTTCCCGACTTGCCTAAATTCATATTATACCTCGAATAAGGAACTGAAATTTAAGTGAACAAGTATATACAGTATTGTTTGTTCCATTAAAAAAAAAAAATGTAGTAGAAATCTGGCAGAACACAACCATTTCGCATAATAAAGCATAAATAACTAATACAACCACTACAAATGAACAATCCGAATGTGTTCGTCCGAAATTATGGCCTCTGATTAACTTGAAACTTGACTGAACATGTGCATTTGACACAGCTTCTTTTATTAAAATACAGCAGAAAAGAAACTTATAAACTGACAGTCTCTTATTCCTGATTCTTTTATTACATGTATTTGTATCGTCCAGATTATATGCGTTGTGGATTAAATATCTGAATACATTGTACTAAAGCTAGCAGTTATATATGTACTTTTAACCAATGTCCCAGTTCCTTATTCAGAGGCCTTAATTTCGAACAAACACATTCGGATGATAGATTTCTAGCTGAAAATACCTTTAATACTAGTAACTTCTCTATCACTCGTTGTTGTTGTTTTTTGTCCCGCTGCTACTACGATTTTCATATGGAGATGCAATAGTGAACGCATTAGTTCACCAAAAGTTTTAGTTCCTTAATCGTGATTTAATAAGAAATGACGAGCCTGTAAGCACAATTTTACAATTATTACGATAATTAAGAAAATGTATTTGAAAAAGTACATTGTTTTGTATGTAGGTGCATGTATTTGCAGATAAAATAGACAACATATTTTATGAAATCGTATTCCTAATTAGCCTTGCAAAGCTTATTGCGTATTTATTTATTGGTAACCGATCTTATAAACATAGTTATGATGCTTATGCGTACAAAATAAGTTTGTTTACATGCCCCCAAAATTAGGGTAGGTAGGTCGGAATTTATTATTTATTTATTTATTTGTTTGTTTGGTAAATGGTCAACTTGAAGATTATAAAACTGAATAAATTTTCTAAACATATCAGTAATATCCTTATATATTGTTTATAAGCGGATACTTTCAAACAAAACACTTATTTATCCAAAAACACATTTAACTATTGAAAAAGGTAAATAAAACAAACATCAATCTGACAAACTCAATAACATGTTCTACAGTCGGGGCATTTTTAGGGTAGGTCGGGTAACCTGAAGCAAACATATTTTTGTATGCCTTAGGTATGTCAAATTACTTTTTTTCTGTAACTTTCTTACTACATTTATAGCCCGTATTCCATGACATGTGAACGTGAACGTGATCATGAACGCGTATGTCTGTGTGATTCGCGATAGGTGATTCCATGTGTCCGCGTATCGGCTTTACGTGATTCTTTTCTCCTGTCGGTTTTGTAGTGAAGAGATGGATAGCAATGAAGAGATACTTCTTTGTGATTGGTGCTGTATTAAATCAGAAGACAAAGGTGTATGCACTGATGTCGTCAAGAAGGCTGATAACACTTGGAGTAATTAATCGTAATAAAATAACGATTATCATTCCATAGTTGTACCGTCGTGAACAGTTGTACTAAAATATTTATGAAAAAGACCTGACCGGGACATTTTCCCCACTGTCCTAATTCGAAAATTCACACCGCCGCAAAATTGTATACTGAAAGGTTACCTTCCCGTACGTGTACAATAGTCGTGTAAGTTAGAAAATTCCAGTTCGTTATTCAGACGCGAATAATGAACTGAAACATTAGTCAAAGAAAATTGCATTTATACAAAAATATTTCTGGATACCCTGAATTGTATCGTATGTAGTTGATTTTATTTGCAGACAAAAACTATACAATTATTATATGGAAAACATATTCCGTATTCGACTTCAATTCTTACTGTAATTTCTATTAAAACATAGTATAATATTCGTTAATTATTGCAAACGAGTCTTTTCTGTCTTATTTCTACTATGGTTGTAAAAAAAAAGCAATGGCGAATGTACTACTATTACTAACTAACCAGTTCCTTATTCGGCGGCCATTATTCATCCGCGAATAAGGAACTAAAAAAATCATGAATAATACTTAGTAGATATGTATTAAAATGAATACATTTGACATACATGACTACATTTAAAATAATTATCGTAGAAATTGGTTACCTTTCGGTACGTGTACCGTAATCGTTTAAGTTGGAAAATTCCAGTTCCTTATTCAGATCGAATACGGAATAAGGAACTGAAACATTAGTAAAAAATAATTGCATTTGTAATGAAATATTTCTGGATACAGTGAATTGTTTTGCATGTAGTTGATTTTACTTGCAAACAAACTATATCTTCTGAAAATATATTCCGTATTCGACTTCCATTCTAACGGAAATGTGTATTAAAACATAATATAATATTCGTTATTTATGGCAAACGAGTATTTTCTGTCTTATTTCTACTTTGGTTTATATAATAGAAGCAATGCCGAATGTACTTCGTTCACTAACGAACCAGTTCCTTATTCGGAGGCCAAAATTTCAGACAAGCAAATTCGGATGGTCGATTTGTTTCGGTAAAACTGGTTATTTATGCAAAATAGTTACTTTCTTTCTCATTTCTACTCCGTTTTTAACAGAAGAAATCATCAGTTAATGACTGCGTTGTTTTTAATTCCAGTTCCTTATTCAGTTTGAATAAGGAATAAGGAACTGGTTCCTTGTTCCTTATTAAACCGCAAACAAGGAATGGAAACATTCATTAATAATACTCAGTTGAAATGTGTTAGCGTTAATAAATTTGACATACATATCAAATACAGGAACACAAGCCCTGTGCGAGACGCGAACGTTCGACCTCCCGCTCCGTAGGAAAACGACCTAACCACTAGGTTAAAGAGACAGTATACCCTCGTATTTGAAGATAAATGATTTTTTCGGAAAACATACTCCGTGTTCGACTTGAATGCTTTTCGTTAATTTATGACAATGTTACAAATCATAAATATAATTATGTTGAAAAATTAGATTTTTTACTCTAATTATCTTCATTTCTACAACTAACCTACTGCCGTTGCAAATTACAGTAGCAAAATTGAAAGCACTGCTTGAATTCAGTTTCAGTTCCTTATTTACTTTGAAACAAACCAGTTCATATATTTCAACTAATTTTAAAGTATTTATGTTATATACCGATTGATTTTTGTTATCACGGCTTCTGGTAATCAGACGGAACGATATAGTACAGGTACTTGGTGCACTACAGTTTCAATTCCTGTTTCGGTGTTGAATAAGGAATAAGGAACCAATTCCTTATTAATAACAAACGAGCTTGATTTTCGTTTGATTAACATTTGTCTATGGACTCATAAAGACGTTATAGGAAAATGTATGACTTGAAGCTTTATTGGTTCATACCTTGTTTTTCACTTTGCAATTTCTTTCTGAAACACAATCAAACTGTAAAGCATCACCACCGAAAGGTTGCAAACACGAAATAAAGGCAAATGTGATCCGCAGCTTAACTAGAAGTTAGATGTAGCGAGTATCATGTGTGTATTTTCAGATGTAGCGAGTACCCTGTGTGTATTTTCAGATGTAGCGAGTACGCGGTGTGTATTTTCATGTAGTGATTTCAATGTGTGTGGTCAGATGCTAGTAGTGAATTTCATGCAGAAAGTCCATTTATTACCAGTGGTATTTTTGAAATTTTCTAATTACAAGCGCAAACAAACAGTTTCGAAAAATACGAAAATGCATTTATTTTCGTTTTAAAGCTATTATAAGGGCGTGTAGTGAGTTGATGGTCTAATGTCTTGTGTAGTCACTTGACGGTATATGCACGTATGTGTGTGTGTGTGTGTGTGTGTGTGTGTGTGTGTGTGTGTGTGTGTGTGTGTGTGTGTGTGTGTGTGTGTGTGTGTGTGTGTGTGTGTGTGTGTGTGTGTGTGTGTGTGTGTGTGTGTGTGTGTGTGTGTGTGTGTGTGTGTGTGTGTGTGTGTGTGTGTGTGTGTGTGTGTGTGTGTGTGTGTGCGCGTGCGTGCGTGTACGTGCGTGCATGCGTGTTTTTGCGTGTGCGTGCGCGTGCGCGCTAAGGGTATACTTCCCAGAAATTATTATTTGAATGTGAGGTTATATGAAATAAAGAAGCCAATACAAACAACAGCAAAAAATCAATCAATACTCACACAATATCAAAAATAAAATAATATAAAATAAACAACATTGTACAATTCTCAATTTTTCCAGCACTCTAATCGTGTAAAGTACCAGCCGGCAATCACACACGCATTAAACCTTAAACAATTCTATCGTATTGTAGATATTTATATTTTGAATTGGAAGTTTAATACAGCCTGGCAGCCTTATAGCGCCTGTTTCCCGTATTCATACATATTGTTAATATTATGTTGTACACTCACTTCATTTGTGTAAACGATCTAATGTACATATAATAGAAAAAAAATTGTATCATTTATCTAATGTACATATAATAGAAAAAATTTGTATCATTTATGCACTTTCGGATACAATTCATATTTAT
Source organism: Congeria kusceri (assembly GCA_027627225.1). NCBI lineage: Eukaryota > Metazoa > Mollusca > Bivalvia > Myida > Dreissenidae > Congeria > Congeria kusceri. The sequence goes on from CM051024.1 coordinate 45,697,407, forward strand.
AAGAAGTATATTCTGTTTACGTGTAAACTGGATATATTCGGTACAGGTATGCTTTTACGTAATCAATAATATCCTCTAGTTTCACGAGGAATTCGCGGCTTATCGATAGCATTTATTGAAGCAATTATTTAACCGCTGAACCTTATAAATTATCTCTACTAAAAAGGTTAAAAACTGAACCATGATTTCCTCGTGAAAAGGCAAGTATTTATATGTGTCAAATGTATACTGTTCGACGAAAGAAAAGCATCTCCACTTTATACGTTGCTAAATTGTCGTATTATGTTGCTCCATTCGGATCCTACCCATTTGCAGTACTCGCTAAATTTCACTTGTGTTATTGTGCCATTTGAGGTTTTTACGCACAGTTTTCCTTCCCGCGACCACGCTGTTTCATTTCGCTCTGGATCCAGTTTACATTTAATTGTCATCAACACTGTCTGGTTAAGCTTGGTGAGGTCGTCATTTAGAAATATACCGGTACCCTTAAGGCACTTTCTGTTCTTCATCACATGATCTCGCTTGTGCCTGGACACAAATTTTATGATGACTGCTCTTGGTTTGTTGGTACTGCTATCTCCCCTGCCTAGCCGATGTGATATATCAATGTCTTCCGTGCAAAGGTTCAGGCCCTCGATCTTCTCGTTTAGGAATTTAATTACTTTCTTGGTAGTTTCTTCTGCCAGTTCGCTTGTTGTATTTTTACGTTGCATATCAGTTTCGGCTAACCCAGCTATCCGGATATTGTTCCTTCTTCCGTATTGTTCAAGGTCATTTATTTTTCCTGCTTGTTTTTCCATGGCATTCTTTATGCATGTGCTATCATATTGTTCATGTTCTTTTGCTTTCTTCAACTCTTTTTCCAGGCCGTCTATTTTCTTGCTCATCTTGTCAATATCTAGTTCTCTTTCAAATAATTTGGATTCTAAAATCTCAATTCTCTTTTCAAAAGGCTTTATAATTTCTGTTATTATCTGTGCCGTTATTTGAAAGACTAGTTCCTTCATAGTGGTATCATTTTTATTAATAAATGCTGTCAACTTTTCGTTCATTGATTTAATTTCGGCTTTCAGGTCATATACAACTTGGCAACTCTGCAATTTGTCGTGGATGCCGATAGAACATTGGGAAAAAGAAAAGATTTTGGAAACTACGCTTTTTATGGTGGCTGATTTCTGCCGTGTCGTTTTGGCGTGTTGATGCCTTTGAAGGGCGCCAAAACGACAACACGCCAGAACGACAAATACCTGATTTGTCGTATCGGCGCGCATATTTATCGTTCTGGCGTGACGGCGTGTTGGCGGCCTTCTTACGCGCCACAACGATAAAATAAGGGCGACAATAAATTTGTACGCGCCAGAACGACAACACGACACTTAAATATCTCGTTATGGCGGTCCTTATTTGGCGTGTTGGCGCCTCAGATTTGTCGTTCTGGCGGGTTTGAAGGGCGCCAAAACGACAACACGCCAGAACGACAAAATAAGCGCGCCGTTACGACAATTAAGATATTTGTCGTCCTTTCGTTTTGGCGTGTTGGCGCCTTCCGCTAAGCATGCTAATACCTTATTTCTCGTATCGGCGCGCTTTTTGTCGTTCTGGCGTGTCGGCGCGTTGGCGTCCTTCAAACCAGCCAGAACGCCAGAACGACAAATCCGAGGCGCCAACACGCCAAATAATGGGCACCAGAACGAGAGATGTATGTGTCTTGTTGTCGTTCTGTCGGATACAAACTTGTCGCATTGGCGCTCTTACTTTGTCGTTCTGGCGTGTTGGCGCGTTTGAAGGGCGCCAACACGCCAAAACGACAAGTACCTTTATTTGTCGTATCGGCGCGTATATTTGTCGTTCTGGCGTGTTGGCGCCTTTGAGGCAGAAATCAGCCACCATAGCTTTCATTAAGAAAAAAGTTTTTAAACGCGAAAGTAGTTCCCACGATTTGACACGATTTTCGACTTTAACTCTCATGTACTCGAAAAGTATAAAGTTCTATATCATGGTATTTTGTGAAACAAAATTTACTATTGACCAGGTTTTACAATAATTATTTTGAAGGACTTGTTCGAAATTAGGAAATAAAACCTATAGTTATTACCTAAACAGTTAAAATGATAGCGATGTTGTTCATGTACTAACTCATATTACAAGAAAATCAAATAATGATATATTAAGAAAAAAAATTGGACCTTGTTGTCTTTTTTTATCAAATATATCCTTTTTTTTAATTTTGAGCCCGTATTGTACTTGCCTTTTCGAAAGTTTAACTTGCCCAAATACAGTTTTACTGGTATCTGGGTTAGGGAAAGTGGGTTATTTTGAAAACTGATTGACATTTACTAGGCAAAATATATACTTGACTATGAGCATTAATTATATTTTTCAAAACCATTCTTGTACAGGTAATAGATCAAACAAGTAGAGACTTTAAACAAAAGCAACCCCAGGGAAATTTGACAAATTTTATTTTGTGTGGTCTAACTACCCACCCTAGAACCAAGCATATTTGTCTAAATCCCCTCAGTGGGAGATGCTGTATATCGATCAAATGGCCCTGGAGCCTATATTACAGGGATCTAAACTCCGACCGAAGACCCGGAATAGTCGGAATGTCAAATTCCCGCTTGTCGGAAATCGCTTTCAGTCTAAAGTCCCGTACATGCCCGTCGCTTCCCCCCCCCCCCCCCCCACCCCATGGCGGAAAACCTTGATTAGTAGTAAACAAAAATACAAGTTGAAAGTAGCTGCAATTTGTGTTCTCAATTTGACATTCACACATATTTGTGTTTTCATGAACACGAAATAAAAAAAGAAATACGGATATTATTTAATATGCCAACTACATTAATTTTCTAACGGATACAGTTAAAACTTAGCTGCATGAAAGCAATTGGTCTGTATGAATATCATGCCTGCGTTGGTTGCAGGTGGAAGACTCATACAGAAATCAGCGTTCAAGCGATATAACATTAGAATTTTAGTAATGTGGTCAAACACCAGGCTAACATCACATTTTGTGGCGAATACTGCAACAGCTACCCGCAAGTTCAGCCTTTGCATAAAAGATGTGATTCAGTCCGCTACAATATTATTGATATACTTCTTTAATGTCACTGGAATCGGCAATTCGACCACTAATGCAGAACGCCACTGACAAGAAGCCAACATTTGCAGTCGACACAATTTCTTCAGCCTGTCACGCACGCCGAACGCTTTGTCATTCCATCCCTACACATCTTGTACAACTTCCGCTGAACGGAGTTGGTCGGTTTGCCATCCAGCGGGTATTTCAATGTTCTAGATATTGACCTTTGGGACATGCTATCCAAGAGTGTTACCAGAACCTCGGATACGTATTCTGTAACCGCCACATCGTCGTGTTTAGATAATTTCTCAAATTTCTCAAAGTTGACCAATATTTCTTGTACGGATGTGTTTAGAGCGTACACCCCGTTTGATTCTACGTTAGGATCGGATCCATTCTGGATGAGAAGACGGAAAGTCGTAATGCTGCGTCCAATCCAAGAAACATGCTTACTTTCATAAATGCAAGCAAAGCGTTTCCGTTCAAATTCGTGTCTTCTATGGGACCAATAACATTTGGCTCCGCACCATGTCTAAGCAACGTTTCAGTTGCCTTGGTAACGAAACGTCTCATGGCTGTAGTTTCATCATCAAAATGATGTAGCAGATTCCGATTTTTCCCAAACAAGCAATGCAGCGAAGAAGGAAATGCTGATCTGCCGAATGCTGTTTGAATATTTAACGCTTCATGTTTAGTTTCATACTTAACTTCGTTGAAATTTTGATCCACTAGGGCATTTAGAGGAACAACCATACAAGCAGTGATGTATGTTAAAGACTGACCGAAGTTTGACGCGGGGACATGACTTATAAGGCTGAACAGTGGATACGTTCTAAATGGAAAGGTTGACAGGGGATTTTGCCGATGTTTCAGTAACATCGATGTAACAGTCAGCAGCGACTCGTAATATTCTTTCTTAAAGGACATGCTATAGGAATAAAGCAAGTGGTACAGATTCATACCGCTGAACAGAGTGGTTAGGTTCGGATGGCAGCTGAGTAAGACATCCAAACACTCGGCATTGGCTAGTTTCATGGCCGTACGGACGGCGTCTTTTACTTCATCTGGCGCTGGCTTCTGCTTTAGACGAAGTCTCAGGGCACTCGGGAAATTGCACGAACACGCGCATGATAGGTAATTATTAGCGTCCACCCCGCACCGAGTTTTCACATAGGAGTAGTCCAGTAAAGTCTTAACACATCCCACGTGACCACACTCCGCGGCCACGTCTAATGACGTGACGCTGCTAGTTCCATGGAGGGAAATAAATGGTACTTCAGTGAGAGGTTTGACCCATGTAAATTTGGTCTTGTTTGCTGAAAAATCACCGGGTAGCTTTAACTTTTCGTAATTCATATTTTAATGCTCCCGGCATCTTAATGCGATAGGCATATAGTGATTGCCCGTGACAAGGTGAAGTAGATTTTACCGTTTCGTAAAGCACCAACACCGCTTACTACAATATTTGGATACTTACACAGTTGTTGCTTATGACCATTCCCTATCCACCCATATCACCCAACCTCACTTTGACCTTGACCTTGACCTAATTTGCACTTGGAATAATTCAAATGGGCTGTTTCTTGGTTAACTAGATTTTAGAAAATATGAATTATTTTTTCAATATTTCACCAATAATTTTTGTAAGGAAAAATCAACATTTGTCAATGCAGCTGGCATTTTCATTTGTTTCCATAGGACTTATATTGACAAAGATTTTCTTCAAATATATGGAATGCTATTACACAAGCAAAAGCATCTACAAAAAAAAAGTTTGTAAGTCAACAAATAGACGATATTTATAACGGTTCCCAATCGAATATGACTTTTTTCAAAATGTACACAGTATTTCACTATTTGTGTATATCCGATTTATATAATTAAATCTGACAGGAAGAAAGTTACTGGAAATACCGAAATCTCTGCCGATAATCTCTTCTTCCGCTATCTTAAATTGCGGATTCGTTTAATTTACAGCCGCTCTCCGTGGGATCTAAATCAATACATCGTAATTTTAGTAATAGTTCTTATGAACGTTTATGGTGTTTATTCGTCCGAAATATGTTTCTTATTTACGAAAGGCATTGTTCAAAAGCACTTGGTACGAACGGAATATACTATAATGTACATGCTGGTTTACTCCAGAGTCATCACCAGTTATCGCATACAGAAAATAGAGTTACCAAAATGTTAATAATTCACATATTTAAATGCGTAGTTTTTGTTATTTGTTCAGTAACATGCCCATTAGAAACAATTTCTGCAAAGTTTTATTTTTATTAACATATTTCTGGACTGCTGCTTTAAAACCCGGGCGCGATCGTCATAAATAGTAAATACATTTTTGTATCACCTTACTTTTCAATTCCTGGCGGGCCATAAAATAACGTTGCGGCGCTGCCTGAGAAACAATTCATTAACTTTTTAGCCTAAGTTGGCATTTTTTAAATCTTCATTCATATCAAGAATAAATAATGCTCAGTTGCAGATTGTACACAATGCTCTTGATTGTAACGAATGCATATGTCATTGTAACAATATTCTTAATGAAACTTTGCTTGAAAATTTTAGATTGCTTTAATATTATTGCATTGCCAATAAATAATAAGAATATAGCCTAGAACACACATGTTACAACAATAATAAAATTATATGGAGCACCGTTTCTATAAGAAAAAGGAAACTATGTTGTTACATAAATATCTAGCTGTGGAATCCGTTTCCTGTTTTTATCATTAGAGTCTTTTTAAATCTATAAAACTTTTGTTTTGAATTAATGTCCTCCGATATTCGTATATAATGAGCAGTCTATGGCAAGAGGCAGAAGATGTCTGACAATAACAAGGCTTTATCAAAAACTGACTTGAATTTTATAAGGGGATATCAGTATTGCCTTATTACGTTTCAAAATGAAGAAAAACAGGTGCATTTTTCCTTTTTTTATTGATCACAAATTTAACCAGTACTACAATTTGTCCATTTTATTTGTTCCCTATTAAAAAGTTTGTAAATTTACGAAAAACTTTTTTGGAAAAATTAAAAAGTTCGTAAATTTACGAACATTTTTTTGTGAAAAATTAAAGTTTTACTTCGTAAATTAACAAAATGCGCAACCAACTCTTTTTGTACTGAACTTCAATAAATTTACGAACTATTACTCTACTATATTAAAGAAAGCTTATTGAAATGGAAAAAAATAATTTCAAATACTTCGTAATTTTACAAACTCTTGTATGAAAAGAAAAGTCATGTTTTTACTTCCTAAATTTACGAACTACTATATTTAATTAAGCTTATCGAAATGAACAAAAATCCAAATACTTCATAATTTTACGAACTCTTGTACCGGAGAAAACTAATTTGTTACTTCGTAACTTTACGAACGACTATATATTCAAAGTCCTTTGCAATTTTATGAATTATTCTAGGCAAGAAAATTAATGTGTTATTATGTAAATATACAAACTTCTATACACACTGCAACAGTTTATTAAAATGGAAAACAATATTTCCTCATATTTCGTAATTTTACGAACTTTTGGGTGAGAGAAAATTAATATGTTACTTCATAAATTTATGAACGAACAACTATATATGCAACAAAGCTTATTGAAATGGACAAAATATTTCAAAATACTAAGTAATTTTACGAACTCTTGCATGAGAGAAAATTAATATGTTACTTCGTAAATTTACGATTTACTTTATATTCAACAAAGTTTAACAATATGTCAAAGTACTTCGCATTTTTATGATTTCATGTGTTTAAATTCTTCGTAAATTTACGAACTCCATTATGTTCAACAAAGCTTATCAAAAAGGAAAACAATATTAAAATACTTTTTAAATTTACGAACTCTGGTATGTGAGAAAATATCTGTTACTTCGTAAATTTACGAACAACTCTATATATTCAACAACGCTTACGTAAAACATATGTCCAAGCACTTCGACATTTTACGAACACTTATGAACTCTTGTATGCAAGACAATTTATGTGTTACTTCGTAAATTTACGAATTTTTATCTGCTCAACATTTTACTAAATCAAATAAATAATGCATGGCATTTGCCTGTATACATTGTTAGAAGCCTGTTTTCATGCACAACCAATCATGATTCATTCAACAAACCTTCAACTATGATATACTAGTAACTCAGAAACAGTTCATCGTTGCTATTTGTAGTGTTCTTTAAAGAAGGTTTACAAGTTTAAGAAGTTATGTCATACAACTCATACATTCTAATCGGCTTCTACAACAGCCACCAATTTGACAACTATTGTACAAAAATGGCAAATTATATATTACTATGACCATGTATCAACTCGCAAACATAAACTAGATAGTTCCTATGCCTAATTAAAAACAAGAGGGCCGTGATGGCCCAAAGAGCTCACCTGAGTACTGGGGAAAGTGAAGGCCTTACTGTTATGACAGGCTTGAAAAAATGTTACGAAAATGTTTGCCATAATAGTCTTAAATCATTTGTCTTGGTAATTAACTGTCTCATCACTTCAGATCCTTGGCTTCCCCTTGCTTATCACAAAAACGTTATGGTCATGAACAAGTAGGGACCTGGGTATATTTTCTCTACCCTATCCAACGTTTCACAGGCAATCGTCAAGGATTAGTTTTAATGCTGCTGTTTGAAAGGATAATGGCGATAGCTGTGCAAAGGTCAAGTAATGATTGCTATCTTGTTCCGCAGTCTATCCTCGCTATTCGAATTCACCTGAAATGTTATGGCCATAGACAAATTGTATTAGTTCAGGTGAAAATTGTAGTCCATGTTCTGCAGAAAGTCTACTTTTGCATTTATGTTCACAATTAAGGGGAAATAACTCTAGTGTTTGTGGCTAGATCTGCAAGATTAGTGGCTTCTACTGAGATCTTAAGGTCATTCAAAATCTATGGAAGTTTGAACAATAACTGATGACTAGATGCCTGTTGGCAACATGTCGTGACTGTTGCCAAGAATGCAACTGGTAATTATTTTAAAATCACATTTTCTAACAAGCAGATCCTCTCCTTTGACCTCTAAGTGTGACCTTAACCTTTGAGCTAGGGACACAGGTGTCCACATGGTGAATATAAGGAATAAGTTATTTTAAAATTCTCTGATAAATGATGAATTAACTGTCCGAACAAGCTGTAGTATGCCCGTATTTTACATTTGACCTCTTAGTGTGACCTTAACCATTGAGCTAGGGACACAGGTCTTGCGTGCTACTCGCCGTCTCTACATGGTGAACATTTGTGGCAAGTTATTTTAGAATTCCCTGATGAATGATGAATTAACAGTATGAACAAGCTGTATTATGCCCAAATTAGACCTTAGACCTCTAGGTGTGACCTTCACATTGGAGCTAGGGACATGGGTCTTGCGTGCAACTCGCCATCTACAAATGGTGAACATTTTTGGCAAGTTATTTTAAAATTCCCTGATGAATGATGAATTAACAGTCTGAACAAACTGTATTATGCCCAAATTTGACCTTTGACCTCTAATGTACATGCTGGTTTACTCAAGAGTCATCACCAGTTATTGCATGCAGAAAATAGACGATAGCAAGTTATGAAAATGTTAATAATTCTCAGATTTCAAGGGTTAGTTTTTGTATTTTTTTCAGTAACATGTCCATTAGAAACACTTTCTGCAGCAGCCTGAGAAACAAATCATTATTTTTTTTAGCCTAAAGGTCAGTGTCATGTTAATCTTGGCGAGCTTGTATCATGGTGTTATTTTAATATTGTCATACGTTTTTTTTGTATTTTGTCTTAAATCTATGTCGATTTTTCGGCGTAGCTGTCTAAGATCACTTTTGACCTATATTTTTGTAAATAACTACCAATGAAAAGCTAGAAATAATTATGCAGCGGTAAATTTGAATATCATTATTTTATTGGGAAATTTTCTTCCGCGGGAGAATTTTAGGGAATGCAAACTTACAGGACTGGTTTAACATCTACCAAAAATGTGTTTGCAAATCTTTTGGGATTCAAACTTACAGAATTGTTAACATAAGCAGTTAAAATAGTGTTATAAACATATCTTCAACATACACTTTGGAACAAAGCATACGTATGAACATAATATATCATTGTTCGTCATAAACAGAATATTATATTCATTCCAAATGAAATAACTATTTTGTTAAGCCTTACGGCTCGCTCTATACATAGTGATTGTTTCTGCCACCATGTATCCTAGTGCGTTCAACACGAGAAGCATTAAACTGTATACCACCTTTGTCGAAATGCCAATTTTAGAATCTAAGCTAGTTTTGGTGAAAGTACATTTCGCGTATAAATCATGTATTTACTATAAGCAAATTATTAAATGAAAACTAGATCTATATATATAGATAAATTACTAAAACAATTATGAAACAATACAGAAAAAACTATATACAGGTGATTATCGATTTCAACACACAACTGTCAATCTAAGTATTTCCTTGAATACCGTTTTCAAAAGCGGTTAAAAAGGTACGGAGCCGACAAGCTTTGTGGTGGACAGACACCCGGACTTACAGCTTGTATACATACTCACGAACCTAAACTTCATGGGGGGGGGGCTTGCGTAATTGATTCGCGGAGGCGAAGCTTACAATGTACTTTCGACAAAAATAATCAGGATTTGTCAACAAAAGTAGCATAGAGTTCAATATCTCCGGTTAAACACATTCCAGATTATGCTAAAAATAGCGCGCATTTAGAGCCGCTGTATAGCTGCATCAATTAGCTTTCAAAGAATCATAAGCCGCCGTAATATTTCAATAAATGGGGAATTCAAATATATAAACTGTGCATCCTAACTTGAATTTGAATTCAGTAACGTCTCGTTACGAATTATTTAGAATTGCAAAAATTTCTATCAGCTTCTCCAGTAGATGCTTTTCAAAAACACTCGTCTGATACATAATTATTTTCATTCCTTCCCGCAATTATTTTTTTACATTGTTAATTTCTTAAATTTTCTTCACAAATTTATACCATTATGTTAACGGACATTATTTTGGTTATTTATGTATAACTTATGAAAACATGGGGTGGTATGATCGGTTTATTCACGGTACAACTATTAATAATGATTGAATTATTCTCAAATTAATGTGGGAGGTCCGAAACAATCTAGGGTCCGAGAAGTCTCCTTGTAGTGTGGACCAAAAAATCAGGGGTTCTCTATTGTATTATGTTTAGAGTAAAAATGATATCTGATATGACAATTTCAACGCCGATTGTTAAAGACATTTCTTGTTTAATCTGAAACTTAAGAAAGTGTTGGTGAAAACGGGCCCTAATTAGTAGGTAACCATACCTTTACTGGTAATTAGGACACAACTGAGTGGTACAAGTTTCTGGTCAACGAAATAAACAATTTGGGTCCTGCTTTAACTGTACTTTTGTGTATGAATATTGCTTCAATAACCGTTAAATTGCAATAAGCAATTATTTCAAAAAGCTTTTTTTAATTGTTGGCTGTAATAAATGTATCTTATCCGATTTTCTATTCATTTGTTCATGCTAAGAGCGTTTTGAAGCTTAAATTCAATGTTTTTGTTGTTTGCTGTTGTAATTTGTTCAAGCAAGATAAATACATGTAGTTGTTGACTTGGCATAATTTGTGGGGAATCCGTAGGACTAAGACACTATGACTGAACCTTTATCATTCCAGACCTTCAGTTATTTTTATGATTGTTACTTATTTAATTTTTGGCATTAATCAACTACTTATTAGGATAATCTGTCTCTATCCCATAAACACGTTATTATAATTTTATGTTTAATCTGACATATTAGTCAATGGCGTTGTACTTAGAGCATTCGTTATGCAAGATAAAGCAGTTACACTCGTTATAAAATATGTTTCATGACTTGGCTTTATCATAAAACTAATGCCAAAATTACGTGTAACTTTGGAAAAATAACATATTCAGAATCCGTTTCTAATAACTATTTTAAGACAGTGTGCTCAAATGACACAACAATGAAATATATGCAAATATATAATTATATATACCTCAGAGAAATCCCGCATTCTATTTATATTATTATTTCATAATTTTTGAAAAACACTAGGCTACTAAAATTAATGAAATTAATGGGATTTTACCTATCCTAAAACTAATTAAAGAGGAAATTATGTATCGCCTATTCAGTATTGTTCAATGGGTCCAGTAAAACTGACCATTGAACGATAATCTTAACCAAACAACTATAACATAGGCCTTAAATTACACAGGTAAAATTGGTATACATTTTTCTACTGCTCGAAATTCTCAAAAAAATGTCATTTTCAAGAAATTGCAGTTTTACAGTGTCAGAAAATTTATCTTACATGTATATGCTCCATTATGCTTATATGTTGTGGGTTTTTTTGCCTTTTTCCTTACAAATTATGCATTTGGAGCAACAGTTATTTTTACAATCGCTACTGATTTAATTTTAGGTATTAATCAAAACTACTGGTAATACAAAAAACGAAATGCTAAGCAAAACATAAATCCACGTGAATTTTATTAATGTGTTGCAGTTTTTATCAGATTTATGAGTCAGGTCCGTATTTAGTTCCAGATGGAAGTTAACGTCTGGTAATTATACTAATTAAATCCCGAAAATGATTTATAACTGCGCAGCATTGGACCTATTTTTTATTATAATGGGAAAGTGTAAAATTCGTTAAAACTTACACAATTTTCGTATAAGCAATGTACAACTATAGAAAAGGTTGTCAGCATGATAAATTTGTCATCTGACTAAAGATAGCCGAACTTTAAATGGTTATTCGTGTGACGTTTAAAGTGTATTTTTACCTTATTTAAAGGTGATACAAGTAGTATAAACAGTGTTTCAATAACAGTCTCATAAAAACGCATTTTGGAACCCAGTTAAATCAACATCTCATTTATAAATGTGAGGGTTTCTTTACCTACATCTAAGCGTTAATGCCGCTTGAGTCTTGGATGTTGAATGCACGTGCTTTAAGGTAACAAATGACGTGCTAGTTTGATAAAAATATATTTATTTCTTCATCGTAAAATGTCATTCAAAATCACAACCCAATATATTTTACAATAAAACCCCAACGCATATATTAACTTTTTGTGTTAACAAAGAGTGTGTCAACATAAATAAACAACCTGTTGTAAAAATATTTGTTTTAATAGATGTTTTAATAGAGCACTATCCATTAATTAAATTTTTATCAAAGCACGTTACAATTAACTAGGTATGCATTAAAACAATAACAAGTAGTGCGTATTTTATATTGTCAAATTAAAACACACTTGTCACTGCAAACGAGAAAGGGCTTTGCACAGGGAAAACGCTCCAACTCCAAATAGAATGTCTGTACTGTCAAGTACATACTAGTATGTCAAGTCAGGACTGCTTCGCAATACTATATGTTTTTACAGGCAACAGATATCCATCTCTAGGTGCTAGTTAAACATCAGTCGATCATTCCCCTCATATCGGCAGTACAGCATCTCAGTCTGAGTCCTGCAATCATGCAACGGCATTGGTAAGTAAGCGTAGGTCTTCAGGAAACAATTGCCTTGACATTCCCTTGTATACGTGCCCGACAGATGGCGCATTTCCTCAGAGCGCCTGCGCATTTCTCGCATCTGACCATATGACCACATGGTAGGAACACTACGCATGCGTCGCTGCCCATGCATACTTTGCACATCATTTGTTCTTTCAATGCATAATTCTCTTCAACGGCGTGTTTCATATCTAAAACAATGGATACGAAGTGTGTCAATTTAATCGTTAGTGAAAAACCAAGCTACATGTGGTAAACGTTACCGTCAAGCTATATAATACATGTGATTTTTATTTTTAATTTGAATAGCTGTCACAGCAGCATTTTTATCAGGTTTCTCGGATTTATTATTTATAATAAGCATATTAAAATGATGTGTCATTCGTTAACCTACTTTAAATGCGTCAATATAGAAGTGAGCTGTTATCTTTTAGAAGGGAGCAACAATACATGACAAATGCAGATCACATTTTAATAAAAGCCCACCTATTTCAGATGTTATCTCTATCTTAGGCGCATTGCTAGATATGTCGTTTTGCGTTCTCTTTATTGTCATTGACGTGTACGTAGACGTCGGTGGTGAGATGTCCGTATGCTCTGTGGTTATGTTTTCCAGCAGGTATTATAGTACTTCATTTTGTAGACTTGAAGTATCTTAATAAAAAAGATGCAAATTTATTTTTCAGAATGCATGTATGTTGTACATCAAATGACCACATATACAGGCTCAAATGTGTAAGTATCATTAGCTTGATTAAATAAACAGTGGACAATCTTATATACAGTTCTTAATGAAATGGCTATAACAGCCTGCAAGCTGTTGTATTTGGCTATGCTTTTCGATTTAAATGCGTGGCTCTATGACTCCGCGTTGTTAATAATACATACAGGATCTGACACGAGCTGTCATTTCAAACCATATTTTATTAAACGTGTTCAGGAATTTTGTTTGTAAGCGAGCCTTGGCGAATTTCCTGGACGAGTTTAATAAAATATCGCATGAAATAACAACGCGTGTCAGATCTTTTTTGTTACATGCTTTTAGACGAAAAAGAACCTTCTAATTTTACCAAAACATGTTTATAAATCCTAAAAGTTGTGTACTGACGTGTAGTCGTTTCATGTTGACGACATCATTTCACCAAAATAACGTTTTGCGATTAGTCAGTCAAAGAATATGTAGCCTATGAAAACGCTCAAAATGTTATCTTACATAATTATGGTTAAGATAAAAATATTCGTAATGGCTGTATTACACGGAAAACAAGGTATAGCATGTGATAAAATTTTATTATAGCAACTTTAATAACTGAAGTACATGCAATTAAATTTAAGGCCACATAATTTGCACTATGTTGCGTACCAGTGTACGAGTATGAATACGCCCAATCACATTCGAAAGCATACCCTCTATATGGCTCTTTTTGACGACGTTCCTCAATGCTAACAGTATCAGCTCCCGTTCGAAGCCCATTTCAACACAGACTTTAATCGGTGCAGTGTCACCCTCATCTGACGAGGCTCGTTGCCGTGGTAACACATATGAAGTAATGTTGCTAGGCGGTGTGGTATGGTTGTTAGTCATTGCAGCATGGTGCGCCGTTGTAACATTCTAAAAAACAAATCTCAGAAATGAACAAGTGTACTGTTTATGCTAAATAAATGTTCTGCACAATAATGGAATCGGGTTTAAGGGATTCCAATACGACCCGCTATTATTAGATTGTTTTAATGCTCAGATTGTTTTAATGCTCAGGTCAAGTTTTATAGGCCAATCGTATTAGATTGTCTTTCAAAATAACAATACTTGACTCTAATAAATGAACTTACAAATAACAGGTGCTTTTGCCACATGTTGTCATCCATGGTTTACTAATATATCGAAAACCCAACATGAACAATTTAGTTTAAACAGTTGACTTTATACCACACATACACTATCACTGTGTCGCTCTTTTGATCGCACATCATGTCGTCTTTTCATCTGAACCATGTAAATAAACTCTTGACCCTTGCACTGTTTGACGTACTCGCAGTCTGGGAACCAGTACGCATGCTCGGCCCATGGGTCGTCATTTCGTTCCCAGTTTTTCAAATCACACCCACATTGGAAGCAACGCACTTCGTCTCCAGTTCCTGCAAATATACATTTTTTGATTTTAAATGTTTTTGTAAATACACCAGTAACATTTTATAGTGTACCTAAAGAATCAATACAACTGGAGTTATTTGCCATATTTTTTTCAACAACACATGGCGATGGTAAAACAAGATGGTAAAACATTATTGATAAAACAAGATTCTGTGTTTGATAAACACACATGCCCCCGGTTGGTGCTGCGTAGCCCATTTCTTAGTCCAAATTAGGTCACGGTCAAAGTGAGGTTGGGTGATATGGGTGGATTGGGAACGGTCATAAGTAACAACTGTGTAAATATCTCAGTGTTCTAGTAAGCGGTGCTGGTGCTAGACGAAACGGTAAAATCTAGTTAACCAAGAAATTGCACTTTTGAATTAATATAAGTCCAAATTAGGTCACGGTCAAGGTCAAAGTGAGGTTGGGTGATATGTGTGGATAGGGAATGGTCATAAGCAACAACTGTGTAAGTATCAAAGTGTTGTAGTAAGCGGTATTGGTGCTAGACGAAACAGTAAAATATACTTAACCTTGTCACGGACGAAAGGACGGAAGGACGGACGGAAGGACAGGACAATCACTATATGCCACCTGCATCAAGATGCCGGGGGCATAAAAAAGGTTTACAGATATGTGGCTGTTCTAACTTATATGTTCAGTGTGTGTTTGTTCACTTTCAGTATTGTTTTTCAACTGAAAAATGTTGATTTTGTAAGCGGTGCTGCTGGAATTATATTTCATTTTAAATTTAACTGTTTCGTTTTCCTTTGAAGTTCTGGCCACTTCTTTCCAAATTTGCCACGGACTTCTGTCTTGAGGATAACCTCGGTCGTGTCCAAAATAATTTAGACCGTTTATGCTTGAAAAACAATACTGAAAGTGAAGTTGATTATGTATATGTCATATTTGTCTTATGATTTACGTTTATTGTTTAGTATTTGGAATACTTACCTGTATAAAATAGCCCAGCGTCTACAAGACTGCTGGCTGACACTGCATTGTGTCGTTTCCAGCTCAAGAATGATGCGGTTCTATCTGATTTGCTGGAGTATGGCTGGTATTTTGATATTCTAGACATTCTATTAACATCATTTGGCCGCATACGTTCTTCTGCGCATCCCTCTGCTCCAGCAGCACTATTTGCTTCTGAAGATTCACCGCTTCCCTGGATACAACCGACACGAGTGTTGGCGACATCATGGAATGGAATGTTACCAGTTTCTTTTCCATTTATAAATTTACAATCCGAAGACAGCCTGCGATGAGTTTCATCTATCGATTCCGTTTCGCTCCAATGATTAACCTCTAGTCCACAGACAAAACAAGTACAAAGTCCATTTTTATTGTTATAGTAAAATCCTTTGGAAGCAAGTCGCGACGTCGAATAGCTGATAGAGTCCGCTTTGTCCTCGTAATTTGCAAATGACGCATAGCGGTCATACTCACGAATCATTGCTTTGTTGTGAATATGATTGTCTAATGAGTCTTGATGGCGTTTTGATTCAAACCTTTCATGTGAAGTTTCATCTTTCTGGGCGTCTGCATTGAGTTCATCTGTGATAGGTAGATCTTTATTAGTAGTATGGTCGTGGTGACGATAATTGTTCGCAGTATCTGTTTTCTGATGATCTACGGGAAAACACATAGCAACTCGCAATCTTGGAGAAAAATAATCGTAAAATATAGCTCGTGGTATAGATGTCCAACTAAAGCGACACTTTTCTTTCCGACCCATTCCATCCTTAATACTGCTCCCACAATTAGTATTTGAAACATTGCAGCTGATAAATCCAATAACAAATACGCATAATAATAGATTTTTGACAATTAATTTCTGAGACATTTTCAAATAGTGTTTAATTCCTTGAAAATAACCTATCAACTTGAGAGCTGTATTTTGTACTACCTGTTGATCTTCTGCCGCTTGTTTCTGTATTCTCATTTGCAATGCGACAGGATCTTCGTGTTTTCTTTTCAATGGATGGTTTCTAGCGACTTTCTTGTTGCAACAATAACATTCTTAAGAGGATCTGTCCAAAGCAGTGTCTCATCCAACGATTTTGTTGATCCAGTTGTGAATTCACGCGTGCCGCGCTCATTATTCAGCTCTGCCTTCTGTTGACTTTCACTGAACAGTAAGTGCTTCCTTAAAACACGAGAACAATGTTTTAATATATATTTATCAAAAACATAAATATATCGTTTTTCCTCGGTAAAATATTATTTGTTAATTGTTAATGAGTAAAGTTCGAGGTGGTTTTGCGGGTGGGGATTAGTTATCATAATCATTTGCCTGAAATCAAATTGTATATTAAATATGTTTTGTTGAAACTTGTGCAAATTACCACTGTGCTTTTTTGAATAGACTAATATTGTTCGATTATATTGAATTGCCAGTGATGAATAATTACACGGCTATTGAACGCGGTGATTTATAGCTTTGTAACATAGTCGTACTGTTTCGGTTAGCTAACCGGAGAAATATAGTCCGACAATATGGACCTGGCACTCATTTGTTTCCGTGATGACTCGTAGATTTCCGTCGTTATACTCGTTGTAAACACTGTGCTCTTTAGATCATGGTTAGTCGCTATATAGGCATACAGTACATTATTCATCCGCAACGATATCCTTGTGGTAGAGTGCTCGCTTACTATTCAGAGTTTATGAGCATCGGAACATCATTTCCATCGTGCGTTATTTTTCAGTTCAATATACGGAAATTGTCGAAATTGCTAACCATTAATTTTGCGGCAATAACACAGTTTCCGTTTAATATTTTTTGTACTGGGGGAGGTATTCCATCATTTTCTGTTATATTTTATGTTTCAAATATTTTTAAATTTCTTATTTGTAAAATACAATAACATCGTAAAAGACAATTAAAAAAATGTGACATGCGTGCTAATAATCATTCTGCTCAAATTTAAAAAAATGTTAAGACCGAACCCGCAACCCCACGATCCGTAAGCTACTGCCTCATCCTCTCGACCATTTAATTCTACGTCGATAATCATGAGCTAAAAAAACGTTAAAGTCACATTTAGTATGTTGAACTGTTACGAACGATCGCGTGTAAACATTTTTTCCGATAAAAAGTTACTGAAACGAACGGAATATGCATGAGTGCCAGGTCAATGTTGTCGGGCTATAATGACTTTTCCCAATGCATGCGAAGTTTTTGTTTCATTTATACATTTTGTTTTATTTACCTTTTTCAATAATTAAATGTGTTTTTGGATAAACAAGTGTTTTGTTTTGATAGTATCCACTTATAAACAATATTTAAGGATATTACTGATATGTTTTGAATATGTATTCAGTTTTAAAATCTTCAAGTTGACCATTTACCAAAAAAAAAAAATCCCGACCCACCTACCCTTATTTTTAAGGCATGTAACCTGAAACAAACATATTTTTTAGTGTCGACTTTTGTATCGTTTATTAGTGTTGTGTAACCTAAACCAACTTTAAAGTCAACGTCTATACATGTATTTGAGTTTTGGCTTGTACGGAAGAAAACTATTTGGTGATTAAAACCTAGCTTATTGTGAGTTTAAAAGCAATTTTTGTATTTAACTTTTATTTCATTTTAAATAGAAGTATATGTTAATAAACTTAATTTTGTTAATTGTGTTTAAAGTGCATAAAGTTTGAAATATTATTTTCGTATGCAAAACCACATTTAATGAGTGTTTAAAATAACTTCTGAGTCACATAACATGAACATCATCTTTTACAAGCTCATAGCAGCCTCAACAAGAAATGACACAGACTAATTCCAATGACATAAAATGTCTACACCCCCATCATTTTCAGAACAACGCATGTACAAACTACGTGTATTATAATTATAATGGTAACGGGCTTTCTGACAGAACTATATTTTTGAATATCAAGGGGATTTCTTTACTACTAAATGAGCAGAATGTTTATAATTGGATATGTTATATACATGCGCGCGGTGGGTATGCTGGCATCCCGCGTTGTGGTTGAAAATAACCGTTAAAAATCCCACGGTACTACCGGTTTAGCCATTCTATACACAGAGGATGACGTCACACGCCAAACCTCTGTACTTAACCGCATTATTTCGCCAAAAACGGCGAAATGTGCTTACGCAAGAAGTAATCCCGCGTCTATAAGTTGTTTCATGAAATGACTGTCTTGATACCATTAATCAGTCTAATATTAAGTTAATACTGATAGTAGAATATATTTATGTTAAAATAATATCAGAAGTTCGTGTTTAACGCTGTTAAAGACGTTCGCAACAAAAAGAAAATAATTGGGTTAATTTCTTCTTTTGCTTCATTATTTCTTTATGTTATAGAGGTTACACTATACTAATTTCAATCAATAAATATAAATCTTTGTAAGTCAGTTAGTTCTAGCCTACTTTCACTTTCGTTGTGGGCAAGCATGGACGATTTGATTACTTTGACTGCGAAAGCAGTAGGCTTCGATTAACCTCTGAAAGAATGCCAAATCGCATGTCTGCGTTATGTGCACGAAAATAATGACCTTTTTGCAATTCTGCCAACAGGTTATAGCAAACGTTTAATTTTTCAAGTTGCCCCTTTTCTGCTTCAAAAAGCATACAGCTTAAATAAGTCAACAGCAATTATTTTAGACCCTTTAAACAGCATAATGATGGACCAAATTAACACCATGTCCAAACAAGGAGTGAAAGCTTGCTGGCTTGATTTTACCTGTGAGGCAGAGACCATGGGTGATGCTGATGACAGTGATACGGAGGGTGAAGATCCAATCTCTGTCAGTGTCCCCTTGCAGGAAATTTCAGATGGGAAGTTTTCCCTTGTTTACACACACCCAGAAGCTCTTTTAAGCACAAAACAAGGGGAGACACTTATGAAATCCTTTGAACAGTCTGGTGCATTATCTTGCATAGCAATTGATGAGGCTCATATGATACTTGAATGGTAAGTTGATATACCATGGCGACGGTTGGTCTTGTATTTCTTACTGGCATACAAGTCCTCTGTTCCACTGCATTATTATAATATGTGTATGTTATATCGCCGTTTTCAAAGGTTCATTAATCAAATTGGTAATAGTGTTTTTCTATTTTCTTTATTTTGTTTGATTCATCAAGTATGTGTCTTATCTTACTAGAAGTTTTGGTCAAATGATATACAAAAGTTCAGTAACAATTGCATCCAAACATTTATTTAAGCATAGTGATTTTGATTACAAAAGTAATTACTAGTAGCAAGGTAAATGATGAAATTCTTTACTACCTGGGGATAGTCATAGTCGGCAAACGTCTGTTGGTGATCAATTTTCATGCAATACTTCGAACACTTATTTCATTTCATGAACAAAGCATGTATTTTGTGTTTGTATACAACTGCATATATATTTTCCAATCATTTATTCATACAGAAATATATTATCAAACATGTTTATTGACATATCTTTGAATCACACAATACTATTAATGTCAAGAATACATATTAAGCTTCCTTTAACTTTATTTTTTTCCTTGATATATTTTCCTTAAAATTTTCAATGTCAACGCTTATGAATGATAAACTCTTATGCGCCTATCAATATTTTCCTCCACGGGAGTTGGGTCGGGCAAACCCTGTGGAATTTTACTAATTGTATTTTGGGGGGTCTTATTTCCCACCCTAGAGCAAGCATTTTTGTTTCAATCCCCTCAATGGGGGATGCTTAATTGGTGTATCAAATGGCCCGGGGGCCAATATTAACAGAATCTAAAATCTGAGCAGTCCATTTCCGGGGACCCGGAATCATTTGGCGAGTCAAATTCCAGCCTGTCAGTGTAAAGTCCCGTATATGCCCGCCGCTCCCCCCTGGGGAAAAATATTAATAGGTGCATTATGCCATATTTTGAGACAATTCAGCTTTTTTTGTTTGTTCATAGTCTCTGTTCAAACACAGTCGGTTAAAGAGTTAACATTAGCTTATGTTGAACTGTTGCTCTCTTGCTGACTGAAAATAAACCTTAATTCCATGGTATCAAACTAATACTGAATCATTTCTCTTGCATTTTCTCAGTGACATTATTAGAAATCCCTAACTGGGCCTATACATGAGGGCTGTACAATCAGTGCATCCATTGTCAAACTAAATGGACAGTTTAAATCACTGTTTGTTGGGGGATTAAAAAACAAAACTATATTATTTAGTCTATAACATTTAATCCATTCCATCATTTCATATGTAGCAAGTAACATATTAAAAAAGACAATTTGAAGTACATATATTTCAGTTTGTACATATTTTGGAAAGTGGAAGGTGCATAAATTTGTTGAAATACAAAGCTGAGTTATCACAATTATTTCATCAATTTATTCCAAGTTTCAATTGAATACCTTATGTAGTTTAGTATTATAAGAAATTGGAACAAAAAAGTTTAACCCCAAAATCTCTGTTAAAAGTGGGCATACCCTTGTCAAAATACAAAAGAGAGTTATGGGGATTGTTGCACCTGATGCTGGAGTTGATTACAAAGATGTACTCCAAGTTTCAAGTGAATACTTTATTTAATTTAGAAATTATAAGACTTTTGAATAAAAACTTAACACTGCAAATCTATATGAAAAGAGGACATATGTCTGTCAAAACACATAACAGGGTTACTTGGATTGTGGCACCTGATGCTGGAATTGATTGATAACGGTAATACCTTTATCAATCAATATACCGTATATTCCAAGTTTCATTTGAATAACTTGTGTAGTTTTGAAGTTACAAGACTTTTAATATCAACAAGATCAGAAGCAGACGCTGACGCCGGGGCGAGTAGGGAAGCTCACCTATTCTTTGAATAGTTGAGCTTAAAAATACTACAACATGAAATTACAATAATCTTGCCGCAGCAGTGACTGGAAACAGTCCAAAATGTGTAATAAAAAACTATTAGCCACTCAGCCATGGAGACAGCTGCTTTAATTTGTACTCGTTTACAAATAGTGCTGTATGTGTTTACGAACAACATAAATGACACCGAGAGCACCGCCTTGCCGGTGCTGATTGCAGATCTGTTTCTCACCAACATGTCACAAGGTTACATAAAAGGCCACAATTCTATAATACACATGCCAATTATATATCACTTGCTATACACAATAACTACATAATAACTTTATGATAGTTAAAAAGAATAAAATCTATAGCTTTGATACATAATAAAATAATGGACCTAATTAAATTACTTCAACAATATTTCAGTTTTTCAAAGTCGGACAGGGCCCATTTTTTCTTTCGCAATATAAGTCAGAGTTACTTGCAAAACAATTATTTTCAACAAAGGCGGATAAAAGTAGAGAGATAAACAAAAACCTATCAAAGGAAAAACTAAAATATCAAATAAATCAACATATACAAGTGTCGATTTTACACAGATTATTGGTGTTTTGTAACCACAAACAACTGTCGACTAAAAGTTTATGCAAGTATTGGAGTTTCCGGCTGTTCAGCTGAAAACCAGTTTTTGATTAAAAAGTAGCCAAGTATGAGTTTCACATCAATGTTTCTTATTAACTTGTATCCATTTTAAATCAAAGTATATGGCTATTAACTATGTTCGACTCTGGTTGTTTTAGTTTATGTCACTATGTCTGTTGTAAGATCGTTAATACCCTCCTTAAATATATAAATCTCTATTAAATATTTAATACATACTCAAGAAAAAAAAAGAAATTATCCACTAATATATTTTCATGTTGTATGTAATATTTAAACAAACAATAAAGTCAATAAAACTTGAATCATCTTTCAATAAAATGCTATCATTTGTTTCTGATTCAATTCCATATATATGGTTAAACACAAAGCAAAAACTGAACAGGTGCAAAAATACAAATCACAAAACAGGAACGTGTGAGTAGACAGTTGATTGTCGCCCTTGTGCCATTAAACCTTCTACTTATGTCAGTTAAAATCTGTGTTGCTCGCTCGATACCAAGAGCCTGGTTACGCTAGTCCATATTTTAACATGCCATGGTAATTTCACATGGTTTGGAAGATTTTATGAACCGACCATCCACACAGAATCGATTTCAATGACAACTTGCCCAAATTGTGTGCACATAAGAATAAATTATTCACTAAACAATTGGTAATTGAGTTTTGGTGGGCTATTTGGTATTAAATGATACATTTTAACAGTAAAAATTCACATGATATTGAATGTGAAAATATGCTCTTTAAATCGATAGTCATAAATAAAAAATCTAATAAAAATTCATGTTTTTTAAGATACAGATGTTTATAAGTTTCTTTTTTTGTTTTGACTTTGTTCTTTGTGATTTTCATTTTTACACCTGTTACGTTTGTGTACCATGTTTGACCATAAATATGGAATTAATTCAGAAAAAAATGATAGCATTTTTTTGAAAAATGATTAACGTTACATTTACTTGATTTTTTGTTTAAATATTATATACAGGTATCGAAAAGCAATAAAATATATGAGTGGATACTTTCTATTGTTGTTGAGTATATATTATTCAATCATGTCTAGTTCTTTTGACAAAGACACCAAATGGAGTGCGAGTTAATCTAGTTTGTCACCTTTATAAAAGTCAAAATTACTACAGGTAACTGCTCTTCCACCATGGTGTCTTATAAAGTCATTTAATTTATGTTTGTTGACACTGTGCAGAACACTGGATGGAATCTTCTGAAATGGGTCCAATAATATCCCAACATTCACCCTAAATGGTTAAATGTTATGTAGCCTTTCACCCAATAGAGCAACGTCTTCTTTTATTGTCCTTTTGGTGTGTTTTTTTATCCTTTTTCCTATGCACAGTTTCCAAACCATTTACAATTTCACTGACCACCGGGGCTGCCTTTGAAACCCGCATCATGGATTTATCGCTCTTTCCTGCGCCTCGTCCTCTAATGACATGCTTAACAAGCTTGGTGTTATTTTCCTGCTGCATGTCAGCAGGTTTATTTTGTCCAGGTTTACCTTTCCGATTTACCAACAAGCACAATTTGACTTTGTCACTGTCATATTCTGACAACACACATTCTGTTTTTGTTATGAAATTGATGGACTCTATTGATTATTTAGACCTGTATAAAGACAGTCCAAAGAACAATGGTATGAAACGCTTCATCATTATTGTCATCATATTGATGTCACCAGACTTGATGACCTCACTAAATAGGATGAAGTCCATGGCTACTGTAATTAGACTTAAACTGTATGTGTAGAGTTGATCACCAGATGGGTCTTGCTTGCATTCTGCTGCCAATGGAACTGTTACTCCCATTGTATTGCCTGAAGAAAGGTATACACAAATATCTAATGTACTTTTATGTAAACAATTTTCAAATGCATGGCTGAAATTGTTTATAAAAAACAAACTTAAACAAATTGTTGCATAGTGAATGCCAACAATAAACTTTAATTACTTTATTAACTATTTAAAAGGACCTGTTCACAGCTTGATAATTTTCCAACTTTTTGTCACATATTCCAAACATAAAATAATAGTGTATATAAATGTTCGAAATAACACTATGGAAATAGAAATATACTGTAAATACCATTTCGTTAATGAGTAATAAACAGTTCAAATCGATAACATTATAAAGCGTTTGTAACGCTAAACGATGGAATAATTTGGAATGTTTCTGTCGTTTTCGTTAAAAGTTTTAACAACACGTGGATCACTTATATAAAGTAAAAATGTTGATACAATAGAGACATCGGAATGGCCGCGTGGTTATGGCGTTAGTCTTTTAATTTGAAGGTCTGAGGTTCGAACCCTGGTGGGAGCATCTTTTTGTACTTTTAAATACTAATCCATTTCTTGCTATTATACTTCATTTTTTTTAGTTTCAATGCTTAAAACTGTCAAGTTAAGACATTTAATGGCATACTTCAAAAAATGCAAACAATCAGTGAACAGGTCCCTTTAAGGGAATAATTTGTAACTAATCGAGTGTTGTTGTTAATGTTTGCATAGCACCTGACAATAATTATGTAAACCAGGTTTCATCAATATTGTTCGACATATAGTGTGACAGTGTCAGTTTACTTGCATTTACATAAATATATAAAATAATATATGCTGTGCTATAGTCATACCATTCAATTTCATCTATACTGTCTCTCCCCTGTTCTTAGCTGGTATTACAACAGCATATTGCACCCCTTCATATTGAACCAACACTTTGGTATCCTTTAATGCACAATAAGGCCGAAATATGGTGTCACTGATTGGGGCCAATGTTCCATCAAACCATTTCTTTTTGTCATTTCTAGACAAGTCCTTGAAATTTACAGGCAACAGAGACTGTAGTTCTGATATCCTGTTAATCCAATTGGATCCAATTTGGTTGCAAGATTCACTGATATTCCTGTGTTTGTGTTTACTGCAACAGCGTCCCCCGATGCACAGAAAAATATCTGTGCAAGTCTACAATTAAAAAATCCAAAAGTTGTATAAAAAAATCCTGATCGACCAAATATTAAGTATGTCAAAATTGAACGGCCCCTCTCAGCAGAGACTCAGGATCACCTAGACAACGTTCCCTCACCAATGGCAGATGACCTCATGAAAATGAAGGACGGGTATCCACTCACAATAGTGCACACAGACACCAGTGCTATCAGTTATGTCTACACTTTCTTCGAAAAACGCATTGGTCCACAACAGTACATGGGTGATCATATCCCTGAAAACAGACTGTTTGCCCAATACCACCAACACTATACGGACAAAATGAAGAAATTCATTGTCAGTGAAATATGTAAGGAAAATTCAAAAATTAGAGTAGTATTTGCGTCATTTGCACTGGGAATGGGTCTAAACGCTCCACATGTAAGAGTGGTTGTTCACTACAAACCCCCAACTACAAGAGACCGGACGAGCTGGAAGAGATGGACAACCAAGTACGGCGATACTGTACTACAATAATACTGACATAAGAAGGAATCGCCCAGGAATGGAAGTTTCCATGATCACATATTGCAAAAATAAATCAACTTGCTTGAGAGCATGTAGTTCTGTTCAGGGTGAAGAGTGCTGCAGTGTATGTGATTGCAAGTGATAATTGTGCTTGATGATTAATGCTCACGGTAACTATGGCGAGTGCACATACAATCTTACCTCAAGGAGATCTTGTTGAACATGAAACAGCTCTCCAATAATGGGAGAAAACTGATCAAGTCTTTCTGTTCTACTGTGTGTACCAGCCCTAAGACTGCGTGCAGAGCCGAACGTGACCCTTGTCAATTGGTCTCCACTTAATGGAATTGTAGCCAAGGTTTCAAACTCCTCTCCTGAAACATTTTTATGAACTTATATTGCGCTTTCACTTCAAAAAAGGCTAAACATGTTTGCATTTAGACAACATACTCATTAAGTTACTGCATCTATAATCTTATGACCATGTCCCCTGGCCATAACATTCCTTAAAGCTTTTAAATTTAAATGATGGATTTAAGGAAAATATATATTTTATGAAGAAGTCAAACTTCAAACATAGCTAATTTATTTAATCACAACGTTTCGGCTGAAAACCTTCTTCAGGTAACATGTTATGACAAAGACGTTATAATGACGTCATGACGTCATAATACATGAAACATAATTTGGCGTACTTATTACAATATATAGGATTCACAAAAGATACACCATACATGTAAAATGCAAATAGAGCAACGTGTTAATAAATACAAGTATGAACTATATATATGTCATACGGATTTAAGGAAAGAAATTCATACAATCCATTTCTCTTAAAGTAATAGTAAAATATTTAGTTAAACAAACACCTCATTATTATTGGCCTCTGTATTTGTTCATAAAATATAATATACGAATTGTATGTACAATGACACTTAATTTCTGAGTCCAAAACTATATGAAGTGTAACATAAGTCATGTACATATTCAAAGTGGTAGATGTGTATGTAAATGTATATTGGAAATTCGTTTTTATTGTATAACCTTAACAATGTAATAAATGTATCAGACCAATTTTAAGACATTAACAGAAGAGACTTAGGTTGTCTTTTCTCAAACATAATAGGGCATATTTCAAATTCAAAGACAGCCTAAAAAGGTATATAGGCCCTTTCACACAACCAAACTGGCAACAAAGGCCACATAACAATTTAGAATAACAAAATTATAAAATTATTTCCACAAGGTAACCTTATTAAAGCATCCTATTGCAGGTTTACTTTGTTTATTAATCTTTACTTTTGTGATACTTACCAGTATACATTTTTCAAAAGTGTGTAATACTTAAACAGTCTTTTAAAAAATTGCATAAGAAATGCAATAAATGTGTAAGAGTTGCAGGTTAATATCTAAGCCAAATAAAGTTTTAAACGGCCTGGGCCCGTATCCACAAAGATCCTTAGTGAGAATTTACCTCAGACCTAATTTATATCTGTGGCCGATTCATTTCAAGTTAATACTGTTTTTAATTTGGTAAAGAATCAATATGTGTTCTTATTTTACAATAGTTTAAGTACACAATATTGATTGACACAATGAAAACTGCATTTGAATATATCCCTAAAATATACTATTCCTTAAGATTTTTCTTAGGAGCTTCGTTGTTACGGCCCAGGGGCAAAAACACAATTTTAGGAAAAACGTCCAGTGGTTTGTCTGGAAAGTAAGTTTGTATGCATTGAGATGGTATCAGTACATAGGCAAAATGTTAAAGAATCAGCCTATATTAATTATTCTTGCTCACAAACTTTGCTGACAGCCCTCTAAGCAGTCTTCGGCTTAACTTTTCAAATCACTTGCCCAAAACAAGCAATTCCCAAGTATATTTCAATTGCCAATATTAAAATAAGAAGCTTTTTCTGCAAAGTTAATGACACAGAAACAGACACTACTTGGCACAGACATCAGGCAAGTGGGTTATGTCGAAGACCGGCTTTAATTAGTCTTAAGTAAACTGTACACTGCTGAAATTTTACAATCATTTCAAAATAAAATAAAAAAATATTTTTTTAGATTTCAGAACTAATACCTCTCCCTGCAGATGTATATAACAACTGCAATGTGCCCATCATAGTGTCCATAATTGGGACACAATTGTGCAATGACTTGGGATCCTTCATGATAACCTATCGGATTAAAATCTAGTATACATTTTGCATAAATAAATACAAGAAACGTGCAAATTCCACGAAAAACCAATTTTTTCTAATGAAATGCATAAAAGTCAGCACAATAATGAAAGAAAGTTCTGGGTGCCGTATGCATTCCTAAGCGAGGTCTCGTTAAAAGGTATCTATGTATGAAGTTTCATTAAAATATCACAATGCGTTCTCAAATTGTTGAGCAGACACCGTTTTTGTATTTTTTGTTACATTGACCTTGACCTTGATCTCCCCACCCCATATGCAATCCCAAGTGTGGTCTAGATACAAGGTATCTATGTATGAAGTTTCATTCAAATATCTTGATGCATTCTAAAGTTATTCAGCAGACACCATTTTTCTATTTTTAGTAATGGAGACCATGACCCAACCCACCCTATACGCAATCCCAAGCGATGTCTCGATATAAGGTATCTATGTATGAAATTTCATTAAAAATATATATCAGTTTTCGAGTTAGAGAGCGGAAAAGAAAAACTGATGCCACCACCCCGCCCGAAATCCGCCCGCCCGCCCAATATATACCCCAATCTAATAACTGAGTTTTTTCTGCAAACAAATTCGGTTAAAAAATGGGAAACGCCAGTCAGATTCGCAGCCAAGGAAATAATGCTGAAATAAACTTTGTTTAAATATTGATAGATGGAAAATGATGCTTTACATTTGCGGCCTGTTATTTTACAATCCCTTAATTCATGGCAAATGTAGAGGCCGGACACAATTCATACACTACATATATGAGAAATATCGTTATTGTGCAACACTGATCTCTTACATTTACCATGATTGTGTGGTTCAATGAAATATGCATACTTTTACATTTTCTTCTCTTAAGCACAATTTTCCCTTCATTGGTGGATATGGCTGTCTGTGAGTAATTATTGTTATCTACTAAGTACTTACAAACATGGGATGAACTTGCGATGGCCTATCCACAATGTTCCTATACTTGTGATCAATCACACTCGGAACAGCAGAAGAGAGCTGAGAAAGTTCTGGGGTTTCTTCTAGGAGCATCTTTTCAATGAGCCATGTATAGCATGCCCTAAAACAAATAGCATTTAGATAATAAAAAAGGTTCAAGCACTTACAAATGCCTACAGGTTCAAAATTAAAATTATGAAGGAAATTAAGCATGTTTCCCTTTAAAATCCTTTACACCCAAGTGTAGTTTTCATAGAAACATTTTACTTTTCTACCAATATTCTGAACGAAACAATCATTTTTCCAGTAATTTACATAGTCATTATACTTTACCTTTTTTACCACATTAAAGCAGGTAGTCGTTATTTTATTCTTTAAGGGATATACACAATCAATGATGTGTTTACTGATTCATGTTTTTGAAACTGAATATATAATTATGCCTAATAATAATACATCATTCAGGTGTTTTTTAAACACAACCTCAAATTGCTATGCTCTTCCTGAGACAAATAGCAGGTTTCAAGGCTTGGTCCCTCTGTTCCAACAACTTTAGGCTCAGTACTCAGGCTACGGAGGTCCCCTGGCAGGAATCTGTCAATAAGTACCGTCCAGTGAGTGTAGTGGTAGTCCCGGTTCCCACTGCCTACCCGAACCTATAATACACATGAATGTTTGGAAACTTAAAAACCAAGAATTGTATCAGGACAGCACGCTCAACTTTTCATACAGGTCTCTGCCAGAGTTATGGGCTTTGGTCATTGACAATGACCTTACATAATGACCACAAAGACATGTGGGTAGTTTCAATTGAATATATGTAGCAGATATACAGATATGAGCTTGTTGCATGCAAACCTTAAACACAGCATTACGTAGACGCCGACGAACGGGTGAGAAGCATAGATCAAACTATTTGCTGAATAGTCAAGCTAAAAGGATTCTGAAGTTATAATATATTATGCATTGTGTACGTAGTTTCTATTTTTGATTAAATTACATATAGTTAAATGGGGTAAAAGAACATACCTGGTAAGCTTTGATTCTGCCATCAATGTTGTCTACAGTTATCTTGATTGTCTTCCCTTTGTTAAGCGCCTCGATGACTTCTCTTCCATTGACATGTGCTAACCTTTCTAAGAGTGGCAATTTGCTTTTCAATGGAATGCTGATTCTAGCAGTATGTAGATATTAAAGCAACTTAAATAAAGAAAAGACAAAATATTAATACAATTTGAAGACTACAGACAGCAAAGATATGGAAGTGATAAAACATAAATTACACTTTCTCATAAGTGTTATTTTTTTATAAAGAAAAAAACCCATCTATTTCAAAATTTACAAAATATACTGTCAAAGATTTGGATACTAAGAAGCTAAAAATTAAATGAAAAGTAACTTGTATAAATCATTAAGAAATAAAATAAATGATATATAATACTCTATATCTCAATCATGATTGTGTTTTAAATGCCAACATCACTATTAATTTACCTCACACATTTCTGTAGCGAATGGCATACATATAGAAGTGTACTTACGTTATTTGCAGCATTGTATCTCATGCAAGCTGCTGCTATAGTCTTCGGGAACACATTAAGCTCCTTATTCCTTGCATGCATTGCTAGTGCATACATGGCTGCTATAACATAATTATCTTCTGGTACAGCATAATGCATTGGACATGACATAACCATGAGAAAGTCCCGGACATTCGGGCAACGTTGATGCATTTCCATTACGATTTCTTTATAAAATGTTTTTGGTTTAATGTCTTCTAACTTTGATCTTAAAATGCTTGGGGTTTTCAGTCCGCATAGCTCCTCAACTTCATGGTTTATTTTCCATAGAAATACTTTCCACAACTTTTCACTCGACGATTATAAGTTTTTCATTTGTACTAGTGCACTGTCAATGTCAGAAGACATTTTTGACACAATCATTGCAATACTGTGTTTGTCTTCACTTTTAATTTCAGTTTCATTCAAAATCTTTTTTTTGTTAATTGCATATGGCGTTTCTTTCAAAGATGAACTGGATTTTCCACTTAAAGTGTAGACATGGTCTTCGTGTTTCTTTTGGTTTTCAGTCGATTCAAAACAGTTCAATGAATGGCTTGCATGCACCAATGTCTAATTAAGATTCAATGCTTGACTGATGTTCTATACAATGTATAACATTATGATCCTGTTTATCCTTGTTTGTGTGTGTTGGAAAGAAAAGTTGTTTTGCATATTTTCTAGATTTGGACACAAGAAGTTCCGCTGTTTTCTTATTATGTTTCAATTTTGGTGACACAGAGTGCGTACTAACTCGTTTCATTCTTATTTGACTTAGTGTTTGGCTTTCTACAAATTTTTGTTCAATGTGGCACGCATGTCCATAATCTTTTCAACAGTGTTGACACAACTGTCACATATGTAAAACTTTGAAATATTAACTTCTTCGGCATTGATACCGAGAATATCACAGTGTGTTTTAAAAGTGATGTTTCGCATTACAACATTTCTCAAAAGTTTGAGATGGCGTTGTGGAGAGTTGTTGCAGGTGAGGCACACAGAGACTGATATGACTGGTGTCAAAGTTATTTCTGCCATTTGAAAAATATCAGAAACTCTTCACTGAAGATTATATAAATAATTCGCCATTCCTAATCCTAATAATACTAATAGTAATAAGCAAATGTTACCTTTACGAAAATTATCATACCAACTGAATACTAGATGGCAAAAATACCATTTTAGGAATTTATTGAAACTAAATTCATGGCCCCCATCCAAAAGTTACATCCATTATATCAAGTTGATTGATATACTTAAATTCTGTATTTCATACTGTAAATTGTTATGGCCGATTACATGAAAATGTCAACTTTGCCATATGACATTTTCTTGATAAAGTAAATGAAATGCAATGAATATGAAAGAAATTTGGCATAAGCCGCCTTTGGTATCTCTGAACGAACACAAATTAGCACAATCACTGAATCAGTTTAGTTTAGTTTAAACCTATGTATTTTAGCTCGATTGCGTCGAAAGCTTGAGGCTTTCTGCAACACTCTCGAGTCCGTTTCCTGGGTAGAACCAGTACTTGGTGTCTTTGAGGAAGATCAATCGAACGCTCCCCGAGTAAGGATCTAACTCACGACCTCTGGATAGCAACGACTGAATCAGTTCATCAGGTAATGTTATTTAATATTTAAATAATGAATATTTAAAGTGTAAGTAAAATACATTTGCAGTTGGTCTATAAAAAGATATAGCTGTTTTTATCTACCAAAGCATGCTCTCTCATATTTTACATTACATTAAAATACATTACTAAAACACACAGAGCCCGGGTAGCTAAGTTGGTAGAGCGCTGGACGGTCAATGCGGAGATCATGAGTTCGAAACCCCAGTCCGGACAAATAACTTGTGTGGGGATTGCTCATGAAATTATTTATACGTTCATTTTTCCCATACCTCTGATTCAAGTATGGCAGTTGTCACTTACTGGCAAAGGTTACTTTTTTATTAGGTATATGCACTTAGTACTGGTAAACCGCTTAGATAGGCTAAGCTTGCTCAAGACAAGTGAGAGTAGGTTAACTGACTGCCGTGATATGACTGAAATCCTGTTAAAAACGGCGAAACATCCAAATAAACAAACAGAGCAGCTTTCTTCAGCTCTCCACCCATCTCTTTATAACACACTGTAAACTGCACATGTCATTTTGCAACTCAAACATAAGTCCATTATAATGTATTATGCCGTGTCACCCTAATTTCGTGGGTCTTATTTACGTTTGTGACGCATGCGTGTTAATACATTCTGTTATTTCACCACTGAGTTGGATAAAACACAATTTGCAATGTCCTCTTTGCAAACAAAGTGATTAAAAGACCGATTTTTGTTGCTATTTTATGTATATATTATGTTATTGTACCTGACCCTACTGATCTGTATCGTTTGGAAGCTTCTCATAATTTCGTGGGTTCTGATTGGCCGGCCAAGTTTGGTTGTGAAAGAGTGTTTACAGCATCAATTTAGTTTCACTTTGTTTGTGCTGATCAACAACCGAAAATCTTGGTTAAAACTAGTGTTTTTGAAAATTTTATCATTATAAATACACACTCCTTATCATATTTTTTAAAAGGTAACAATATTGGCCTGACGAAATCTACACACTTGTTCAATTTTCTTTGTGCATTAACTTTAGGCTTCACGAATCTATAAATATTCTGTTGTGTTAGTTATTGTTCTTAAATATTAAATAAATGATAAAATTGCACGCAGCGATTCGTGGGTAGGAATGCTAACTTCAAGTTAAAAGTTTGAAAATGTCAGTCAAATTTAGAGAAGTTTATGTATTTTTTTTACCGAAAATAGCAAAATTCCATTGAGAAATAAACACAAGGGAGATAATCATACTTGTGCAATTATTCTTGGAAAACTGTTATAAATATACGATTTTTATAGAACGAAATTTCATGATTTTAATTCCAAAGTAGTTGTTGGGTAGTGAGTAATTTGTATATTTAATGTCATTAATTGGTGATTTGAATGACCAAATCACACTCTCTGGTTGACATTTAATATGATTTCCTTTTCAGATACTGCAAAAATATACAATTAAGTTAACAGTTATAGTAATTCGGACAATGTTTTCGGATGCACGAGCGAACATTCTATTAGTTTTAAACAGCCACGAAATTGTGGTAATCCACGAAATTATGGTAATTAGGCATATATGTGGAATATCAAACGATTATTTGTATTCATTGATGGGATGACAAGTTGTCGCAAGTTTTTACTAGTGTACTTACCTCTTCTTAAAATGCAATTTACTGCGATGTCAAATCAACCGTATCTCAGCCATGTTGGAAAGTAGTGCATACCCATAATGCTTAGAGCGTGAGTACACAGGTCTGTCAGACATCTTATATGATACAAAAACGTCAAAGGTAATAACGAATTGGCACGAAATATCATAATGAAGAAATTGATAATTTTCAAGTCATGACAGTAAGACATTTATAATTGTCGAGTCTTAGCGCTTGCTGAAATAATATTAATTTTGTAAGACCAATTTTCTTAAAGTTAAAAAATTAATCATTCTTTACAAAGGCATTCTGCAGAAAATGACTGGCTACTTTAATGTTGTTAGTATTACATGTATACATAGTGTTCCATTGGATGCATACGTTACACTTTATACGTTACTGTATTTTCAGTAGCGACATGTGTACCAATTACATATCACTAACATTAAATTCGTCTTTGTAAAATGCTAAAAATTGGAGTTTTCCTTTATTACATACTTTATTTATGCATTGTAAACTTGTATTCCCTTATTCATTTTATGACGAGTGTAGAGTAGCTGTATGCTACTCATAGCTGAGCTCCGCCTCTTTGTTAATTACTCACTGACCCTCTCTGTTATAGGTTGAGCCGTTTTATAGTAGCATTAGAAGTGTGTGTATCGACCATGTAATTAGAAAAATAATAAAAGTGCATAACCGTTCAACCGTCTTCTGTTTGTAAACCCTACTTTCGCACGGACAAAACAATGATGACGAAGATGCTTAATGTGTTTTATAGATGCAATATAAACTGTTCATGTGCTAATTTGTAGAATTTATAAGGGAATAACTTTGCTGGATACTTCTTGCTTGCATTGTAGTGATTCGTTAATAGAATTGATGCTTCATTTTATTGCCAGTGGCACAAGGATTACCAGTTTTTCTTTGTTTTAGTGTGAGTGAACCAGCTATAGACACCCGTTGGACGAAATGGTGTAAACGCCTAAATACCCTGCTTGTAGACATGGACATAAAAGACACACTACCTGACACAGGTGACAATTTCGAACCAGCTAAGACAAAAGCTGACAAATTATTTTGCACCAGAGAAATGTACAGAATTCAAGGTCTACACGTTTCGTCAGGCACAATAGGAAACAACCGAAAACAAAAACACATACCATACCAGGTTACGCAAACTGTCAGAAACATGCGAATTTAAGAACTGTTACAAAAGGATTAAACCTCAAATTATTAAAGGATGCACTTCTACACGGCTGCGAAGAAAAGCTTTGAGACAGGTATTGTCGCTGGATGACCTACTTAAAGAAGCACGAGCTGTTGAATTATCGTACAAACATGCGGCAGAAAGCGAGACAAATATGTAGACACGAATGCAATCAGAAACCAAAAATATCAAAATCATCGCACGATAGAAAATCTCCAGTATTTCAAAAGAGGTATATATATACCAAGCTCCAGAAAAGTGACAAAATGTAGAAATTGTGGTCAAGATTATTCACACAAGAACTCAAAATGCTCTGCTGAAGGAAAGCAATGTCATTTCTATAACTAAAAAATCATTCTGAAGTGATTTGCCGTGCAAAGAAACGAAATACAAAACCAAAACACATCCACAATGTTGTGGACTGTAGACACAGTGACGACAGAAGCTGTGAAAGTGACCACGAAAAAGTACCCTACTTATTCGGATTGATCGAACATGTAAATGCAATATCGTCATGATTTACAGCTGAACAATCAATCACTTAGCAGTTTGGTAGACACCGAAAGTCCAAAAAATGTCGTCGACGAAAACACATTCAATGCAATGACAACCTAACCAAAACTATGCCAAGCGGACACCAGCGTGTCGAGACAGTGAAATTGCTTGGAAAAGTTTAAGGCTCATTTGAAACACAACACAAGGTGACTACTGCTCCACAATACGTTTCAAAATCTTATGAGCTAGACGACTGTTGTCGACCTACAAGTCATTCCCGAAATCAACGTTATGCAATGTACCAAGATTGCTTACAGTATTAACGTTACAGTCCTCAATGTATAGTGTAAATATTTTTTAATTATTTTTGCAAGTTCGTGGTGTTATGCTACGTTGACTGGCTTATATATCACTTGTTTCTCATCTGTTAACATAATTTGCATAATGTTTAAGCCATAAAGAGTATTAAGCTATTGTACTGTACTAAGAATCTGCATAGGTCGAGTTGGTTGTGATCCGGTTAAAAGTCGATGTTACTTGACACAACCAAACGAGACTGATACAAGTGCTCAGGACACCAAATCACCACATCCGATTTTCACTACTTTCGACTACCGAAGGATGTCCGGTCTTTCTGTTGTATTAAATCTTCATTGGTACGATAATGGAACAAGTAATGTCTTTAAAAGGACAATCGGCGTTGAAATTAATATTGAGATGTCATTTTTTGTATCATTAGTATTCAAATTTGCACATAGTGTATTCATGCTACGCAAATGAAGTTAAAGTAACATGAATAACATTTCGACGTATTCACTTCTTTCTCCACATTTTGCTTCTATAAAAATGTTGAATATTGTTGTTACACGCGCATCAATTAGCGTCCGGATAATCCTAAACACGATAATTCCAATAAATGGGGAATATGTATTTATAAATTTACTGTTTATGTTAATTTATGTTTGGATTGTGGTTACGTTTTATAAAGTATATTTGTAATTGCATCTTTCAATCAGCTTCACCAGTAAATGTTATTCAATCTATACAAATGTAAAACATCTTTATATAACAAGTAAAATATGGTAAAAAAAGTATCGTTATACGTCTAAATGTTATTCATGTTCCTTAAACTTTATTTGCGTAGCATGAATACACTATGTGCAATACTAATGATGCATATAGTATATTATTTAACATATCTATGTACACTTGTCTGATATATATAATAATTTTCATTTATTCCCGCTTCTATTATCTAACAATGTTAATTTGTTAAATTTTCCTGACAAATTCATGTATCAATTATGTTTACGTAAATTACTAGTAATTAGATTATTTATGTATCACGGGTGAAAACATGAGGCGCTATATGATCGGTTAATTCGCGGTACAGATAATATAATGATTGGGTTTAGCTCAAATTAATTTTGAGGCCGTTACGTTTTCATATGATATCCGAAAAATCTAGTGTTCGAGAAGTCTTTTAGTTGGGACCGAACAAATCTGGGGTCCGAAAAATCTCCTTAGTAGGGACCGAAAAATCTGGGGTCCGAGAAGTCACGTAACCGATCATCTTGGTCCTCATGTATTATATTTAGGGCAAAAAATGACGTCTCAAGATAAATTTCAACGCCGATTGTGTCTTTAAAAACATTTTTTTGTTTTATACTTATATGATTATCCATTGCAAGATATATTTGTACATTGGGATATGAAGAAACTAACGGGTAAATATCTACAAATTGTTGCGAGAGAAACCAACTTGTAATTTCTGACTTTTTAAACATAACAAAAACAATCATTTAAGTGTTCAAAAATGCTTTATTTTAAAAAGACACATAAATGTGTAAGGTATAAATAAATGTGTTAAAACTTTGCTGCCAATCGATTGAAAGAACGCGTACGTTTTATGCAGTAAAATTATTTTACAACAAGAAATGTGTCCACACACATGGATGCCCCCACCTATGCATCCATTTCTACATGGCCTCGCTTTGCCTGTATGCATAAAAATTATTTTGCAAAAGGAGAATTGAACTTTTATACTATACTTTTTTATGCTAGCATATTCTCATATTCTGTGAGGTAAGTTGAGTTATCGCAAAACAGTTTAGTCCTGACAGAAAAATCAATCAAGGGTATTAATTAAAACTTTTTGGCAATTATGAGTTACGGTCCTTGTATGCTTCACTTACTCTTGCTATCTTAATAATCAGCAAAATGCCTTTTATAATATTTGAACTATGTTTTGCACACTCATGAATAAAGGGTAATTCACTAACTTCACAAGTCAGGTTCTTGCATGCGACGCACTATCGGGTAATGGTGATCATTTCTGCCAATTTATCTGAAAATCCCTGCATGCAAAGCAATATTGTGCTCTGGACAAATATGTGACCTTTGACCTTAAATTAGTGACCTTGACCTTTCAGGTACAGACCTCGCTCTTGAACGCCACATGCCATCTCATAATGCTTATCACTTCTACCAAGTAATTTGAAAATTCGTCCATGCCGTAAAAAATTATTCTTCAGTCAATGTCAGTGGCTTAAACTGTTATATTTGATCTTTGACCTTTAAGTTTGACCTTGACCGTAGACCAAAGGAACTGGTTGTTGCACAACACATGCTGTCGCATAATGCTTATCACTTCTGTCAAGTTATTAAAAAATTCTTCCATGCCGGAAAAAGTATGCTCAGACCGAGTCCATAGTATTCATACTTATATTTGACCTTTTACCTTTACGTGTGACCTTGATCTTGGACCTAGTTCTTGCGGATCACACATTTTCTTATAATGGTTTTTACTTCTGTCAAGTTATTTGAAAATCCTTCAATGCTGGACGACGTTATTTCATGGACAAGAATCTTAACATATATACATACACTTGACCTTTAAATGTCCCATGTGTGTATATATGTTAAGATTCTTTAAGTGTGACCTTGACCTTTTACCAAGGCACCTGGTTCTTGCACGCGACACACCGCCGCATATGTTTATCACTTATGCCGAGTTGTATGAAAATCCTTCCCTGCTGGACAACATTATGCTCCGAACAGTGTCTATGGCTTAAATTCTTATACTTGACCATTGACCTTTAAGTGTGACCTTGACCTTGGACCAAGGGACCTACTTCTTGCGCGCGACACACCGACTCACTATGCTTAGCACTTCTGCCAAATTATTTAAAATCCTTCCCTGCTAGACAAAATTATGCTCAAGACCGGGTCTATGGATTAAATTCTTATTTTTGACCTTTGACCTTTAAGTGTGACCTTGACCTTGGACCTAGTTCTTGCGGGAGACATATCGTCTTATAATGGTTATCACTGCCAAGTTATTTGAAAATCATTCAATGCTGGACAAAGTTATTGCCGGGATAAGAATCTGATCATATATACATATACATGACCCTTAAGTGTGACCTTGACCCTAGACCAAGGCAGCTAGTTCTTGCACGCGACACACTGTCGCATATGCTTATTACTTATGCCAAGTTGTTTGAAATCCTTCCCTGCTGGACAAAATTATGCTCCGGACAGTGTCTATGGCTTAAATTCTTATATTTGACCATTGACTTTTAAGTGTGACCTTGACCTTGAATCAAGGGACCTGGTTCTTGCGCGCGTCACACCGACTCACCATGCTTAGCACTTCTGCCAAGTTATTTTGAAATCCTTTCCTGTTAGACAACTTATGCTCCAGACAGGTTTTATGGCCTATATTCTTATATTTTACCTTTGACCTTTAAGTGTGACCTTGACATATTACCTAGTTCTTGCGAGTGACACATCGTCTTATAATGGTTATCACTTCTGATAAGTAATTTGTAAATCCTTCAATGCTGGGCAAAGTTATTACCTTGACAAGAATCTTATCATATATACGAGTACATATACTTGACCTTTAAGTGTGACCTTGACTTTGGACCAAGATACCTGATTCTTGCACGCGACACACTGCTTCATAGACTTATCACTTATGTCAAGTTGTTTGAAAATCATTCCCTGCGGGACAACATTATCTTCCGAAAGGGGTCTATGGCTTAAATTCTTATATTTTACTATTGACCTTACATTGTGACCTTGACCTTGGACCAAGGGAAGTAGTTCTTGCGCCTGACACACTGAATCACCATGCTTAGCACATCTGCCAAGTTATTGGACATTCCTTCCCCACTGGACAAAATTATGCTCCGGACAGGGTATATGGCTTTAATTCTTATATTTGACCTTTAAGTGTGACATTGACCTTGGACTAGGTACCTAGTTCTTGTGTGCAACACACAGTCTCACCGTGATAAACACTTGGGCCAAGTTATTTTAAATTCCTTACATGCTGGACAAAATTATGCTCCGGACAAGGTCTATGGCTTTAATTATTAAATTTGACCTTTAAGTGTGACCTTGACCTTGGACCTGATTCTTGCGCGTGACACACTGTCTCATTATGCGTAACATTTCTGCCAAGTTATTTGAAAATCCTCAAATTCTGGACAAAGTTATTGTCCGGACAAGAATCCGAACATACGTACACACGTACATACATACAAACGTACATACGTACGTACCCACGGACAGGGTAAACTCTATATCCCACACCACCAATGAAAAACATCCATAAATAAACCTTTTAACATGAAAAGTAAAAGATCAATGCATAAACATAATAATCATGTACAATACAATTACTTCGATGATAATGTATATAATAATAAACAAAACGCATATCTTTGTCATGCTTGTTTCAAGACTAACTGTTCGTTACAATACTTATGTATATAAATGTACTGTAAAGCCAATGCCGTTGAAAGTGCTGCCTGGAATTAATTATTCACGTGTGTTAATTTTTCCTTATATTCCTATCAGGAAAAATTAACACACGTGAATAATTATAATAGTGAAAATAACATGCAATGTAGAAAAGGACGTATACATCGTCGCAAAGCTGAAAACATCAACCAAAGCAATTCAACACGTATAAATTCTGATATTTCCTTCAATTTTTGCCCTGCAAATGGCGCATTTCCTCAGTGCGCTCGAGCATTTCACGCACGTGACCAAGTGGCCACAGGGCTGGAAGACCACGCATGCGTCACTGTCCATGCACACTTTGCACATCAACTGCTGCTTCAGTTTCTGATTTTCAGCCAGAATGACACTGATATCTAAACAATAATAAGGCAAAAATTGCATATAAATGTATTCAGAAAGAGTAATATAGATTTAATATATTTTATTACACCCTCAACAAATCACAAACAAAAAATTGGCTTCTGTATTCTTACAAACATGTATTAGTTTACAGTTAAAAATAATAAATAATTGGTTAATTTCCTTTTATACTCAATTTTAACACAAGATATCTTGAATTTGACTATAAAAGATTCGTGATATTATTATCTCGATCCCAAAATTAACAAATCGCAAAATTGCCATTCTGAAGTCTATAACTATATTGACAACGATAACACGCTAATTAATTATCAAGGACCACATCGGAAATAAGCTTCGGGCGTTCATGGGCTATCCTAAGTTACTATACACTTTCATTAAAATTTCGCCTATTTAAATTAACCTCACATTCATTGATTCAAACAAATATCATTTTGCTTTGAAATAGTTGCTCCTCTAGCATATTCAATTGTAGTTGAGAAAATTCAAGTGGTATTGCATTTTATAGTTTAAAATAAACATGTTATTATATCAATGTTCTTATATTCGAATTTACCTACCTACCTACGACCCAAACACAAACCAACCTACCTACCTACCTACCTACCTACCCAGACCCAAACACCTACCTACTTTAATTTCGCAAATATGAAAAGGTTTACTGATATTGATACATGTACTTCATTATACCAACCTGTGTTTTCAGGGCTGGCAACACCGTCCGTGATTTCGTTAGATTTCTGCTTTTGCTTTTTAGGCCTCGCTGCTTCGCTGCCATCTGTAGACCTCTCTGGAGTTATGACAGATGGGTCTGCTTGCGGATTGGCTAGGAGATATTCTATTAATTCTTCGGGCTCAACTCTGTATCCTGGAGACAATTTTGTATTATTTGAACTGCACCGATATTAGTTTGTTCAGTGGGGAATGCTTTGCACATCCATTTGCACCACATTCCATTACATGGTTTTAAAGTCAATAAGCAATTGAAGGCGGTGATTCCATTTCGTTGTGTTTTTTGTGTTTTCCGTATGGCATATGTTGTTGTTAAGGTAACATGTCACTAGCCTTAAACAGCAGACATTGAGCTGATGAAACGGAATCATGTATCTACTGCTGATGCAGATGAAGTAATAAATCTGTACATTAAATTCACATGTAAAATGTAAAAATATAGAAATGAATCAGTCAATCTGCAAATGTTCTGACTTCGTTCAACAGAATCTCGCAAAGGCAGTCACGTTAAAAAATAATACCTTCAGAATGATTTCTACGAAGCTGACCCAGAGCGAGAATTACATGCTCTTTGTTAAAGCCCATGTCTGCAACCGAGTCAACCATCGAGAAATCAGGCATCTGGACAGTCGCGGTGTCCGATGATGGAGCCCTTGGGTTGGCTCTATGTCTGGAAAACGTCTGCGTTTCAGTATATTGTTCTTCTTCGGTTGGCTGTGAATATATCCACTTGTGTTACCCTGGTATATTTAGCATGAATTTTCATAAATTATACTAGCTATAAGTTGTGATATTACACTTAACAACACAACATGAAAAAGTGACGACTGTTTACGTCTTAACAATAAACATGTTATGACCATGATGTTGTTAATGACATATTATTTGCTTTTAGAAAAAAAATATATACCGAGACATAAAAAAAAAGGCCGCCAAAATATTTTATTATTACTACGAGAGATTTCTGTATGAAAACTTTGCTCACCTGAAGTGTCCTATGGCTTGTTGCAATGTCTAGACCTCGTTCAAAAGCTCGGCCCATGCGAACCATGTCAATGAACTCCTGGCCCCTGCACTGCCTGACGTACTCGCAGTCAGGGAACCAGAACGCATGCTCCATCCAGGGGTCGTCCCCTTGCTGCCAGTTCCGCATCCCGCCGCCACAATGGAAGCAGCGAACTTCGTCACCAGTGCCTGAAAATGTAAAAAAAAGTCTATGTAATTAAATCGTTTCACAAAATACAGCTGTTCAAATCAAATACTTGCAAAGCATTTAGTCTTATATTAATATACAGAGAATTATTAAACAGAACGTATAACAGGCCTAGAAAGACCTATTCTTGTTGATAGTATATGTACAAATATACAACAATAAACATAATTCCAAACTTAACCTAATTATCAGGTTTCTCAGATGTGTGAACATATTTAAAGGGTAGTAACCTTGATTTTACTGTACAATACGAATGCAAACTTCGAGTTATATATGCAAAGGGAAATTGCAAAATTAAGAATATTGTAAAGGTATGTTTTTATGGTATAAATATGCATGCAATATGTATATTACACACAACAGTGAAATCTTATACTATATATCGACATTTTTATTGAATTCATATAACTGTATAGAGTATTCGTAGAATATTGCTCTCAAATTCCTGTAATATTTTGCAATACATTTCTTATTAACGTACCTGTATAGTAAAGCCCTGCGTCCACCAGGCTATTTATCGACACAGCATGTGAGAAGGCCCAGTTTAGGTAGGTTGACCTACGATCATCTCGGCTGGCCAGGTCTGGATGCCTCGCACTTCCGATGAGAGTGTCATCGACATAAGACCTTTCTTCTTGCGCTGTTTGCGTTCCATGTCTTTGCCCGTGTTGAGAACGTTGATGAGCATTCTTGTTGCCCTTATGTTCGATGACAGGTGTTTCGTCGCTTGTTTTAATGGTAACGTTTTCTTCACCGCCGATTGCACAACTGGCTTCTTCAGTTTTAGTAGATTCACTGAGTTTCTCGTCTTTTCCATTTGCAAAATCACAATTCGGAGATAACCTAAGGTGGGCATCATTTACTGACTCATCCTCTTCCCACTTTCTCATTTCAAGCCCACAACTAAAACATTTGCTGACATTCTTCTCTAGGTTAAAGTAAAATCCATGCTTTGCTAATGTTGTTTCGAAAATATGTTTACACTGTGCATCATTGGGACACTTTCCATACGTTTTATATCTGTCCCATTCATCCGCCATTTTCACGTTAGCAACATTAGGACTTGCTGTCCCTGTCTTTGTATAGGTTTTATGACCTGGTGTTCCGTAGTTTGGATGATCTGAATATGAATCGCTCCTTCTGGACGTATCCTGACTTTTAATTCCGTCACGATTGAAGTTGCCGTTCGATGCTACTGATGTATCTAATGTATTTTGTGTCAAGGTACAGCACACGATGTCCTGCACATCTGGCGAAAAATAACTTTGCCATAAAAGTTTGTTTAAGATATTTAATTGGGAACGATTGTTAAAATAACTTTTTTCTGTGTCTTGCTTTAAGTTGTCCTGAGTTTGGAATGACTTTGATTTTAACCAAAAAAGCACTAGCAATAAAATAATACAGTTTAAATTCATTTTAATGAAATCCAAACAATGGCTTTTGGTCTTGAAGTCTCTGGTGATCGGTTGAAGCTCCATACCTTTTTCCGAGTGATTGACGATAACATATCGTCTAAAACTATGAACTACCTTCAACGAAACTAATTCAATGCTTCCAACTTTCCGAAATGGATGAAGCAATTCGGTTCCACATGATGATGTGACCAGTGTTCTATTACTTATCGACATCATGGACATACATTCACTATTACAATCCGTATGAAAACCGATGCACTCAATCGATGGTTGCTCATTATGTATGACCACTTTACAAAATGAATTACTATACACGTAGTTGTATTCAATGTGATGACTGTTACAGAGGGAGAGTATGGACATCCATTCAACGCAGCCTGTGCTCCCCTTACCACGGTATGCATCTAGTGTGCAATTAAATTTTCTAATAACTTCAATACGGGGTTTGCAGCCCCCGGGATTTCCGCTTCTACAACCAACTGAGACAACGTTTGTCGTTTTTTCATCGCATGCGACACAGTTGTCGTCATGACTGAAATTTAACACAACAAATTTCATTTTGAAGATGAACTAGTAATACATCGAAGACGTTTGCAAATATGTTAATACTTCTGTATGTTGTCACACAACATTGGAATTCAGTATCAAATATTGCTGACACAAATATCGACCAGTGAAACATAATTAAATATTTAAAAAAAAAAAACTCTTAATACATTCAGATTAAAATTATATGTCAGACACAGGTTAAACATAAAGTTGCATTTGTGTAATTCATGTATATTCAAAAGCTTCTAGCGATTCGTATATTTTAAACATTGTGATAACATCAACGAAACATACTTTTTCTGTATTACTGTACTACTACTGCATGAGTTAAATAATAATTTTGAGTTTTAATTTCTTGTCGATCATTGAAATTTTATAAGTTTGCTCCGGTGTGCATTAACGAAACTTTATCAGTTTCTTCGAACAATTACGACTTAAAACAATGTTCATTGCAGGAATTGTATACGTTTCTTCAATCAAGACTACATTGACGGAGCTTTACAACGCGCCTACGACAAAAACATAATTGTACATAAACAGAATTTTATAACGATTTTTCAT
This sequence comes from Congeria kusceri, assembly GCA_027627225.1. NCBI lineage: Eukaryota > Metazoa > Mollusca > Bivalvia > Myida > Dreissenidae > Congeria > Congeria kusceri. Next base: position 45,742,395 of record CM051024.1, read on the forward strand.
TCAAGGAGAATTATATTTATTTTATGCTAAGTTGTTATATATACAAACATATATGTGAGATAAATCCTTATATCACTCACTGTGCTGGAATACTTTTTTTTTTTTATGTAAAAAAATACTCAATAGCATTAAATAAAAAGAAAATGTGTTTGTGTTCGGTGTATGACAACGCTTAAGATCATCACTGGAAAGGGAGACAATTTCCAATTAGGCAAGCGCTCATAAAAAGAATAATTGTCTCCCTTTCCGGCGATGATATAACACGTTATCACACCGAACACAAACACTTATCGTCCAACCGTTCATTTACCGATCTTTGTGAAACTTCTTCAATCAATCAACGACATTACAATAACAGGACGCAACATCCTCATATAAGGATGTGATTACTGTGCAATGATTTTAGGAGAATTAAACGAATACTTTACGACTTTAAGCTTTTAAATGAGTGCAGTTTGGTACAGTAATATATATAGTAATGTATGCAGGTATCCGGACATCGGTTCCAACGTTCATTCGTTCCTACGCTATGTTTGACATAGACGGACAACGGTTCCTACATGATTATGACACCCCGGACCCTCGTTCCAAAAGTATTGTTATTATTAGCCCGGACATTGGTTCCTACAGTATTTTGACAGCCCGAACAATCGTTCCTGTGAAAGATTACTGTCAATATATGGATAGTACAAGTGCCTTTAACTAGCTCTACATTCCATCTAAAATAAGGCTTTCAAAAATGCCCGACGATTAATGACGTAACTGTTCCCAAATGTCATATAAGGGATCCCAACAAAATCATTTTGGAATTACTTTTTTAGGTTTAGGTTGGGTGGGAAATTATTTGTATGGTAAGCCAAACGTGACGAGTAACATGATTTATTATTTCTTCCTTTTGACTAATAAATAAATTAACAAACCGCTGACTAATCATCTAGAATATCAAATACAAGTCATACATAAAATGAGATATATAACACATACTAAAAATAAAATGTGTGACAAATTTTAAATCTTTGTTTTGATTATGAAAATATACAAGTATCATAAAAAGTATTGGTCATGCTTAGGCATATGTGTAAACATATTTTTAAACAATGTACAATTTATATTCCGAAAATTGGCTATACAATTAACATTCCGAAAAGTAGCCTTTACAACAGAATTTATATTATTATATTTATATACCGGTATTTTGTGTTTTATGGATTCTATATAACTGAATATAATTAATGTTTAGGGTAACATTCAACAACTGGAATATTTTACATACATGTTATTTTTATGTTAACGTCTGCGCAATTTAGACTACAAGTATATACTGGTTTATTGCTATTAACAGATTAAGATCTACGCATAATGAATATTAACAAATGCCAGTTTCACGACGAATTATGTAAGTCCCATTAAGAATGTACATTACCTTTTACACCACCAGCGCAGCAGCATCTTTGTGAGACTGTGATTTATTTCCCCATTTTCGTTAAAAGTAATCACTCTTTGCATTATCACAATAGCGTATAACAAACAACAACAACAAGTGACCTTCATGTTTCGACAATTTTCTATTCGAAATGAATGTGCGCATGTTTCTGGGAATACTGAATCAACCCCAGATGAACGAATGTTTTATTTGTTTCACCTGGATTTTACCAAATCTATTAATATCTCCGCGGTAACCCACGGTTGAATCATAACATAAATTCGTGCTATATTTAATCACTGATTATACAGAAAAGAACAGAACATAATTTTATTACACATAAACTTTACAGTTTCTAGTGTTTAACAATAATACATTATACCTTATACATTATAGTAAGTGATCATTAATTTTAATATTTCTAGAACAGGATGAACTTGACAAGATAAAAATGAAAGTTGCATTTTCACACATAAAAATAGTACATCTAGTTTAAATGGAACTGTTTTCGTATGTCCATTGAAGTAAACAACAATTATATAACAATAACAACATGAATATCATATTAATTCAGCAGTAGGGGTATAGAATAAGTTTAAAGATATACATCAATATGTACATATATACAAACATCTTTTGTTAATTGTTCATCATAATATTTTGGCGAATACTTAATGCCTCTGATATGTACTTGCTTAACCTAAACATTTCATTTTTATTCTGTGTATTTAGCAATTGCGTGAGTTTAAACATACTAGGCCTGATTCTGTAATAATTTTTAATATATTTTTCTCTTATTTGAACGAATGTATACATATATATAGTACATTTCACCAAGTAGTGGAATTCATCTTCCACTTCATTATTCTGACATAATTGACAAAGCCGCATATTTCTATCTACCTAGTCGTATCCACCAGTTTGTATTCTCAGATTATGTGCACAAAGACGTAATTTTGTAATCGCTGTTCTCAAATTTCTTGATACGATTGTTTCTAAATATGATTCAAATGAAAATGCAGTTTTTATTGCTTTATACACAATCAAAACTCTATTATCAGTTACGTCACGTTACCACTCTTGTAAGTATTCATCAATAAATCGTTGCTTAAACAAAGACAAAACATTACTTTCATTGATTTGTGAGTTATTAACCCAAACATAATTAAATCCATATCTAGAAAGTAGGTCCTTAACCTTTCCAAACCAATTTATCTTGTTATCATTTAAATCAGTCAGACTATCTTCCATGATTGATCGCAGTATTATATTGTCACTTTTAGTAAGTTTAAACCAATATTTGATAATGCGCACATATCTGCTAACATATAACGGGTATCTACCAAGTTCGCCGTATACGGCAACATTTGAAGTTGAGTTTCTGACACCAAGAATAGCCTTGCAGAATTTTAGGTGTAATTTTTATAATTCGCTAGACTTAGAGAAACCCCATATTTCGCACGAGTATGTAATAATTGGCGAAACAAAAGCATCGAATAACTGCAAAGCTAACTTTGGTTTACAATCATATGTTTTCAAATTTGATAACAATGTGTTTAGTGCCTTTAAACCTTGACCACGTAAAGTATTAGTATTATGATTAAAATTTCCAGTAAAATTCAGTGTTACGCCTAGGTAGATAAAATCATTAATAACATCGGAAAACAACAATCTTGGTTTTTGCTATATTGACTTGTAAGCCCCATGTACTACAATATTCATATAGAAAATTTAGAGACATTTGTAAATCTTCGGGCGTTTCACCGATTACAACCATGTCATCTGCAAAAAGCATAAGATGAAGCATATATCTTGTAGATTAATTCCAGCACTATGTCTATTTTGCAGAAACATTTCTAAATCATCTACGAAAAGTAAAAATAATATCGGTAACATTATCTCCCCCTTTCTTAAACCTATTGTTATATTAAAGTAATCTGAATAGGTATTACACTGCTTTACACATGATTTGACAGATTGATACATGCTGCGTATAATACGTAACATATTACCATCCAAATTGGACTATATAACTTCAACCATAGTGCGTTTAAATATATAGAATCGAAACAAAGTTTCATATCAGCAAAATAGCAATACAAAAGTTTATTCATATTAACATATTTTTGAATAACTGAATGAAGGATAAACACTGCATTTATAGTTGATCTGCATTTTCTTAAACCAAACTGAGCGTCAGAAATAACATCATTACTTTCGCACCATATTGATATTCTTTGGTTTAGTACACATGTAAATAACTTTGCAAAATTGCTTAACAATGTGATATCTCTATAATTACTAACGTCTGATTTGTCACCCTTCTTATGTAGGGTGATTATAATTCCTTTGGTCCAACAGGGAAATTCCCAGTGTTAAAGATTATATTGAAAATCGTTGTGATATACCCAGCCAAAATATCACAAGCTTCTATAAAGTATTCATTTAACAATTTATCTTCCCCTGCGTTTTACATTTCTTTAGAAGAGCAATAGCTTTAATAACTTCATTACAGCGTTTAAAATTGAATGCCTTGTGCTTCTTTTTTTGAAATTAATTTATAATTTCTTTTCAATCGACACCTTTCTATTCTATCAGTATCACGATGCGAATTATAATAGATATACAAGGCGTCTTTATACAATCTTTTCGCTTCCCTACATTCTTGGTCAAACCATTTATCGCTGTCTAAAATAATATGTTTTTCGAATTGTGGATATTTTTTAACATGTTTGATAAATAAGGGATCGGCAACATCTCTTACAATATTTGTGAAATTATTTACTATGTTATTAACATATGTTTCCCTTTGCTCAGTATAATTTAGAAATAAATTGTTAAAATCAGAGGCCCTATTAACTAAACCATCACGAAATGTTGCTTTACATCACCACTCCATTTTACGTACTCACTTACATATGGCTCTTCTATAGTAACCCGCCTGTTACATATCATATTGAAAAACAGCGGGGCATGATCACTAAAATTATTAAAATCTTCTACAGTAAAATTGTCTACGGCATTAAAAGAATGTTCGCTGAGAACCAAGTAATCAATTACGCTTGCGCCATTTGTATTACAGCATGTATATTTACCAATACTGAAGTCTGAACCCAATCACCCGTTTGCGATTCTCAATGCCGTAGCCTTACATAAATCTAGTAAATTATTTCCTTGAGAGTTACTTCCATTGTCCATTGAATATCTTGGTAACGCATTATCAGATGAATAATATTTAGGGTCAATATCACGTATATATAAATCACAAATAATAGTATCACTTTTACAAGCTGTTCTAGCTTTAAAATCACCAGCTAACAGAACAGTGCCCACAGCCTGGTAATGATTTATATCGTTACCAAGTGATTCAAACAGATCCGTATCTATCAAGTTAGCAATCGGCGAAGAACTACCCCACATATATACGGCTGCAAGGTATATGTCTTCATTATTGCTGAAGTAATGCTTATCTATTTTATTCCATAGGATAGTATAATGTTTATTTTTAACAATAGAAATTCCACTGTTAATGTGGAAAGTTCAATTTTGCTTGATTTACAAGTCCATGTTTCAAGAAAATCTTATAGAGTGTAGAACTAACGGCATATGACACGTGGGTATTCGACGATGATTTATATACAGTGGTCACTCAACCGTGATATATTCGACAATATTCCCGAATGCTCCGTGAGATATTTTTATGATTGCCTCTGACGTCAGAATGTGTTTCTACAATTTAAAAGTAGGATAGGCCTTTTCAAATAAATCGGTTTTCTGCTTATGTTTTGGGCAACAAGAGTAAGATGATAATTATCTTTCCGAAAAATACCCCCCCCCCCCACCCACCCACCCCCGAAAGAAGGGATCTTACTGTAAGATCCCTTCTTTCGGGGGTGGGGGGGGGGCTATTTTTCGGAAATATTTAGATGCATGCCAAGTCCACTGTTAAATAAAGTCCTCACATAATAATGCCTTAGGGGCGGCGGGATTCTAACATTGAATCAACATCAACAGCCTGCCAGTCTGGCCTAGAGACTGAAGGCTAAACGAGTTAGATCTAAAATAAGTCTGCCATTAATAATTTTTCATCAACGACACATTATTTAAAATATATTTCTTTGACAGTAGTGTTATTTCGCGTGTTAATATTTAATATATATATATATTTAATGATGTATGACAAAAAATGATTTTGACTCATGTTTATAACTTTGATAAAGATACACGTTGAAAACTTAAGAAAAAAACAACAGCAGCATCTTGACAATGCGGTCGTAGGTTATTTTTTATCAACATGTATTTAACATTTTACAATTGAGCGGAAAGTTTTGAAAACGTAATTTTCCATTAGGGTAAAGTGATCGTGAGTCAGACAGTGTTCTCAGTTTCGAATGATTTGAGCTATATTTAGAACTGAGAGCGGGTTTCCCCGAACTGGTACCCAGTCTGGTATACCAACTACGATTTTGACCGGTTTCGCGGGGAAACCGGCAAAGTATCGACTATATGCATGGATATGTTCAACTACCCCAAATCAATTGCGAGTCGGACGATATTGATATTGAGCCGGACAGTGAGATAGATCATTGTAAATGACCATGAATTAGATGTTTTTCATTATGCTTCATGCAAATTATGTAAATAAATTATGTGTTTAAATTATGTGCTTTGATAACTGATTTATATTTAAGTAATTAGATGATTTAGATCTACTTTAATCGTAAAAATAACTAAAATACACATGTTGTGCTAGGAGGGTTATCATGTTTCGCTAAGTGAGCCTTCATTTATCCTTGCGATAATTAGCAACGAATATGAATTGTTCAACTATTGAAGGTTTGAAATATGAATATCGGATTTTTGTAAGCGAAAAACAAATGTAATTAAATTTGAAATTCAAATTACATTCACCTAATTACAACCCCCGAAGAATATATGGGACCCATATGGGTCCAGTATAGGTTTCCATGTATGTCCTGCAGGGCAAGCCAAGCCATATGGGCCATTTAGGATTTTGCGAACTGTTTTATATGGGTCCCAGATGGGTTGCGATAGGTCACTTTTCTGGTTCTCGTAATCACGATAGGTTAGCTGGCAGCCATCGGCAGATCGCTTCGGAGTGAAATTACGAATTTGGAACATAAAACTCGCACCACGGCGTATATATTCCGTTACCTACCGGGGTTACGGCATTAGCCATAAACTGCTAAACCACGTGTAGGCGCCGAAAACACCAACACGCATATAGCAGTTAATTATTTGAAGTTAAATTCTACATAGGCCGTCAGAACTGGAATATTTCTACACACATTTCAAATTTGCTAGAAGGTAGCAGGGTCCTTGATCTATATACAGTACGCCCGTTTCTTCCAAGGTGTCATTGCGGCGAAGGTAACATCGACGTCGACACAGCCTATGTCTTCGTAGTCTCTAACCGCAATACAACAGCATTTTGTGCTGTATGCACAAATTGACCCTAGTCCATTTTCCATTTCTTTATCACTTGAATTGTATATTGCAAAACGGCAACGTAGGCTAATTATACTAGCTATTTATTGCAACGGCAGTTGGGAATACCAGAAAAGACGTCACAACAAATAAAACGATTGATCTGATTAGTTGAAAAGTTTATTTCGGTTAAATTACACTTGTTTTCATACGGACGGGGATATTGTCGGCGAAAAAGCGGTGTCAAAAATATCTGACTCTTGATCGTGTCCGACTCAAAATTAGTTTACCATAATGTTACCGCATGAAACTAATGTTTCGAAGTTTATTTTTAGCGACAAACCTCGTCTCAGATATAAATAGATTGTGGAAAACCAATATTGCTAAATTTACAGTCGATTTAAACATAAGGTGTTCCGTGAGTGCCATCGCGATTTTGAATAGAAATCCAAACCACGATATCGCAGTGACACGATAGTACGATGACGATGACACGATGGTACGATGATGATGGTACGATGATACGATGGTACGATGACAATAACACGATTGTACGATGACGATGGTACGATGGTGACAGCACGATGACACGATGGTGACAGTGCGATGTAGCATCGCGCCGTCGTCATCGTACCATCGCACCATCGACATCGTGTCATCGTATCATCGTCATCGTACCATCGTGTCATCATCATCGTAACATCGCATCATCATCAACGTACCATCGTGTCATTGTCGTCGTGCCATCGTCATCGTATCATCGTCATCGTGTCATCGTGATCGTGCAATTGTGTCGTCGTCTTCGTGCCATCGTCATCGTGTCATCATCATCGTGTCATCGTCATAGTACCATTACCATCCGTTGGCGCATGCGTTGTGGAATAGAATCAATGTGTGAATTATGAATGAACTGATCCGACACTATTTTAATCGTTCAAATAGGTATGGAGAAATTATTATGCTTTTTTCTCGATATTAGCGGACCCGTTAAACGTATATAGTTTTATTTTTTATGCATATTGTCTGCATGTTCCTTCTTTGTTCATATGGTCTGCAGTTTCTCGAAATGATCGCACCCGTTAAACGTATTACACAATAAAGATAAAAAATTAATGTGTCCATCATGTTAATTGTGATAAATGGTGCATTTGTAACTAATTCTACCTGTATTAAACTAGTGTATTTGTTAAAATAAACTTCAGTTTATATATTGTTGTTTGAAATATTATTAAAAAAACGCGGAATTAATTTACAAGTATAATTATTATCAATGAAATAAATGAATATTTATAAGTATATACTTATAAGTATATATTTGCATATATAATTGTTTATCTTACTACACTAAGTTTCTTCTTGTTTAAAAAACAATATTATACTTTATAAGACAAAATGCACATATCAATCGAACATTGATACGTTAACGCGTAAACAATATCAAACCACGCTGTTGTTCAGTAACATCCCATATGGTCCGCATTTTCCTTCTTTGTTCATATGGTCCGCAGATTTCCAATAATCCTTTATTGCCTATGTCGTCCGAACTTTCCCATATAAACTATGTCGTCCGCAGATTGTTCCGTGTTTTAGTGCGACCCGATGACACGATAGAACGATGGTGATGACACGATGGTACGATGGTGATGGCACGATGGTACGATGTCGATGGTATGATGGTGATGACACAATTGTGATGACACAATATGGTACGATGACGATGGTGATGACACGATGGTACGATGGTGATGACACGATGGTACGATGTCGATGGTATGATGGTGATGACACAATTGTGATGACACGATATGGTACGATGACGATGGTGATGACACGATGGTGATGACACGATGGTACGATGTCGATGGTATGATGGTGATGACACAATTGTGATGACACGATATGGTACGATGACGATGGTGATGACACGATGGTGATTACACGATGGTACGATGATGAAGGCACGATGGTACGATGACGATGATACGATGACGACGGTACGATGACGATCATGGTACGATTAACAATGTTACATCGCACTATCACCATCGTACCATGGTGTTATCCCCATCGTACCATCGTGTCATCGACATCGATCGTACCATCGTGCCATCACGGTTTAGATTTCTGTTCAAAATCGCGAAGACCGTAACTTCGCACCGCAAATTACCGAGTAGTGGTGTTTAGAGTAAGTCTGCTGTCATTTAGTGCACAAATCGCTTCAATAACGGAAGTACATAGAAGTAGTTCAGAAGTAGAAATGCTTTTGTGTTTGCATAATGTTTGCGTATAAAATGGTGCATGATTCAATCAAGAGCGTATGCATTATTTTGGCTAGCCGTTATGTAAATCACAATGTACGGTTCGATGCCCCAGCGTCTGTCTGTCGAGGTCCGTCTGAGAATGCGATTCTGACTTCAAGTTACCAATAGCGATGCGCCAACTTGCATGGAGCGGTGTCATAAACATGGGCCCCGAGTTACTTACACCCCGCTATTTTTATTGTCCTGTGTTGTGATTGCTCTTTCGGTGTTTTTATAACATTAATGATTCTTTTTATCCTAATTGTTTGCCTGGACACTGTGGTAAGAGTCCATAAAAATATTATTTACTCAAACGTGGTGTGATATACAATAAAGACAAATCAATTGAACGATTTTATAGTCATTTATTATTTGATTTGACAAGGCTGAAAGATGCATGTTTCTTAATGTTAACAATTAGTACCGGTATTCATAATCAACGAAGTTTCTCTTTCCCTAAGCGATTGACCATATTTGGGAAGTTTTCGTAGACTGTAGTTACATGTACTGTACATGCGGACGTTACACATGTCATTGTATAGATCGACTATATGTGTGTACTAATGAGTGCTTGTGTTGTTTGCCAGCAATGTATAATGTTAATAAAAACATATAGCGGTATGTGAATAAAATGGTAGTATCCATTTATATTAACGGCATTGTATATTATTATAAAATTATCAGCATGTCTAGTGTTTGCCTCCCCAATATTTGATTGTATGCTACGCCCCTTGTTTATGGTTTACCTTAAAGAGACTTATCCCTGTGTTCACACATACGTCTCGGGTTTATAAACAAACTAGTAGGAAGGTATGTAGGTAGGTATTCTAATACATTTAGAAAACAACATAAATTATCTAAGCAGCTAACAGAAGTAATGCTCCGATTACGATGTACCATTCTGCAGTTAGCCTTAAAAAAGGCTGTTCTAAGGTTCACGTCCTTTTAAACTATAAATGATAATAAGCAACACAACAAGAAGGTACAACTATTCAAACAAAAACCTGATTGCACGCTTAGCGACCAATTTGCGCAAGGAGTTTATAATAAGGATATTCAAGTGATTATCTTCGTAATTAGAGACCGATCGTTTGAGCATCTGTTTCCACCATTGTTTCGACGGAATTGCTGCCAATAATATACCTTATACCTATTTGCTTTGTTGTTTCTGATTTTGTTGGTTGCAACAATTTTGATGAGGGAATAATTGTTTTACTCACGATGAAATAGTGAGTAAAAAAGGTTTGCTGTAACCGCAGTTTTGTATTGAAAGTGTGACAAATTGACTTTACGTTGAAATGTTCGCAGTATAATATTAACGTAAAATCAATTTGTCACGTATTGCAGTCGCATAAAATACATTAAAAAAATGGAATGATGTGTTTAATTAGTTTATTCAAAACGTATTTTAAAACAGTATTTCTACTAATAATTTAAAAGAATATAACTGATACAACATGGTCATGCAAATGTTATAATCAACAATTAGTTCAATCACACAAATATTATCATTTTTCTTTTAAATGGACTTAAATATATATAGTTTATAACTGGTCTACAAGCTATTTTTAATATAAAAATATATCTTATCATCAAGACAATTTTGAAAACAATTCAGTAAAACAAATCACAATGTATATTATATTAAACCTATTTATTTACGCTCGAATGTGTTAAAAAGCAGAGGCTTATTGAGGGAGACATTTTTGAGTCCGTTTCCTGGGTAGAGCCAGTACTTGGTGTCTTATGAGAAAGATCATTAGAACGCTCCCAGAGTGGGGATCGAACTCACGACCTCCCGATCGCAAGGCAGACTACATATTTCAGTACAACACTGCGACCAAATAATACTAAACGTGGTGGCAATATGTAAAATACGACTTCGGTGTCATTATTCTAAAGGGGTAACCACAACGCTATGCTACACCTTTTATAAAACGCGTTTTGTTAAAAAAAAACTACAACAAGAACGGACGTACATGAACTACTCTCATTATATTGTTCCACGATACCAACGCGCTTTAACTTAATAAAGTTTCATAAATGACTTCAATAATGACACTTCGTGCCTGGTATATTTCTACAATATCATAGAGCATTTAAGTTTCAATCCTCTGTAATATTGTTGATATACTTCTTTAGGACTAGAGGAATCGGCAATTCGACCACTAATGTAGACCGCCACTGACAAGAAGCCAAAATCTGCAGTCGACACAATTTCTTCAGCCTGTCCACGCTCGCCGAACGCTTTGTCGTTTCATCCCTACACATCTTGTACAACTTCCGCTGAATGGCGTTGGTCGGTTTGCCATCCAGCGGGTATTTCAATGATCTAGATATTGACCTTTGGGACATGCTATCCAAGAGTGTTATCAGAACCTCGGATACGTATTCTGTAACCGCCACATCGTCGTGTTTAGATAATTTCTCAAATTTTTCGAAGTTGACCAATATTTCTTCTACGAATGTGTTTAGAGGGTAAACCCCGTTTGATTCCACGTTAGGATCGGATCCATTCTGGATGAGAAGACGGAAAGTCGTAATGCTGCGTTCATCCAATCCAAGGAAAATGCAAATTTTCAGAAATGCATGCAAAGCGTTTCCGTTCAAATTCGTGTCTTCTATGGGACCAATAACATTTGGCTCCGCCCCATGTCTAAGCAACGTTTCAGTTGCCTTGGTAAAGAAACGTCTCACTGCTGTAGTTTCATCATCAAAATGACGTAGCAGATTCCGGACGTTCCCAAACAAGCAATGCAGCGAAGAAGGAAATGCTGATCTGCCGAATGCTGTTTGAATATTTAACGCTTCATGTTTAGTTTCATACTCAACTTCGTTGAAATTTGGATCCACTCGGGCATTTAGGAGAACAACCATACAAGCAGTGATGTATGTTGAAGTCTGACCGAAGTTTGACGCGGGGACATGACTTATAAGGCTGTACAGTGGATACGTTCTAAATGGAATGGTTGACAGGGGATTTTGCCGATGTTTCAGTAACACCGATGTAACAGTCAGCAGCGACTCGTACCATTCTTTCTTAAAGGACATGCTGTAGGAGTACAGCACGTGGTACAGATTCATACCACTGAACAGAGTGGTCAGGTTCGGCTGGCAGCTGAGTAAGACATCCAAACACTCGGCATTGGCTAGTTTCAAGGCCGTGCCGACGGCGTCTTTTACTTCATCCGGCGCTGGTTTCTGTTTCAGGAGAAGTCTCAAGGCACTCGGGGAATTGCACGAACACGCACCTGATAAGTAATTATTAGTGTCCATCCCGCACCGAGTTTTCACGGACGTAAAGTCCAGTATGGTCTTAACGCACCCAACGTGCCCGCACTCCGCTGCAACGTCTAATGACGTCACGCTGCTCGTTCCGTGGAGGGAACTAAAAGGTACTTCAGACGGAGGTCTGACCCATTTAAATTTGGTCTTTTTAGTTGAAAAATCACCGGGTCGCTCTTGCAAAAGCATTGCTGTAATCGACCTGTTACCCAAATTCGCTGCAAGGTGTAGGTACGAATGAAGTTTTGGTTCGTGTGGCGCTTTAAAAAGACCAAGTGCGAACAACATGCCCTGTGCTTCCACATTGTTGGCGAGTATTGTGTGGTGAAGCATGTCGTATCCGTTCTCATCCACCCACGACAAAAGAGCGGCTCTCTCGCATTTCTCGAGACACTGTCTTAAAACCGATACATCCTCTGTGGTGTTTATCTTTTTGTACATTGTCTCCCTCAACATTGAGATTTTTGCATTCGTAGACATGATTATAATCTGTTTAAGGATATCTCAACAATAATATACGTACACACGAGTGCACGCTTGCAAAATGTTCTGACATTCGAACCAGTTATATCAGTAATATCACGAGTCTTGCACGGCGTCTATCGTATATTTTTCACAGTGATTGATCTTAATTAAATGTTTTGATCATTTCATCTTAAGTTACACAAACAAAACGCTACCGTGGCATACACAAAGTTCGCAATGCTATAAATACCACTAGTACTAGTAGGTTGTCCTTTGCAAAGATAAAGCGTCGTTAGCAGCAGACGTCCTTTTCCTACATATTTCCTTTATTTTAATGATTACGTAGATCTACATCATGTGACACGAATGTTATATTTTTCATGCAGTGCCATAAATTAATAGACTCATTTCATCCGATATTAATCACATGTTTGCACAAATTAGAAGTTTAAATTCAAACTGTTAACAAAAGCAGTACAAACTCCGAGTTAACGAGACGATTGAATTTCTTCAACAATATTAAACAAGCGTTCAATATTGAAAGCTCGGGATAGTTTTATATACTACACGCAGGTTTAAAGTGTACTGTATACATATGCAGGCACGGTAAAAGACTTGGAGCTAGAGGGGGAGAAATAGTTAGTCCTTCCAATATACACACGCATAAATGGCTTTATGCTTGTGTCGTTTTGCACCATTACTTCTATCAACTTCTACACTAGCTAGGGCCAGTTGCTCAAAACTTATCAGCCAGTTAAGCTAACAGCTGTTAACTTTTAGATAAGGTTATTTCACTCATTCTCATTTGTTGGGCCAAAAAGCATAACATGAATATGAAATTTATGACTTCTCATTTCCATACAAATTTATGTTTAATATGAAAATGGAACTTATCTGTGTTGAGTTTTATGTGATGGTCGTATTGTGAAAGCTTTATTTTTTGCTGCAGTACGCGGTCAACAGCATGAGTTTTATTTATGTATTTTACGTGACAGTGATACCAGCCTAATGACAGATACAGATTATGATAAAAACAAACATAAGAGATGAACTTTTTTGTCTTTATTAAATTAAAAACACAGCAATTTCTATTATTTAACTTCTTGAAAACACTTAACTGATAACACTGTCGAACAATGGACACTTAAAATGGAAAATTGGGCTGAAGAAACAGTAATTTCTTGCATTATTGTCCGTTTCGTTTTTCTCATATATTCTCACACCTAAAATAAAGCGTAAATACAGAGTCAAATATAATAGTAGTGCACACAAAACCTTTATAAACCCTAAAGCAGAAATAATAGAGCTCAACTGATATAAGACCATTTTACAGGATTTTTTTTATAACATGTGCTTTTGTCACGTAAAATTCATTAAACAAGTAATACATTGTACAAGTACGTACTTCAGCAGAAAATGGGTTAATATATCGTAGATGTGGGGAAAATAACTTGCAAATATAAACATTTCTAGCAAAATAAAGATTATAATTGACATAGAACCATTAAAATGCTAAATCCATACCAATTTTCACGTAAAATTCAATGAACTCAGCTGTTACATTTATCGGACATCACATGTGGTAAAACTATCGCAAACTCTTTTGAAATGACATCCTTGTTTTCTGAATAAATAGATTTACCAATATAAATGTGACAGATGATGGATAATTGTAGAGTCATTGACATTTTAATGACATAACTCAGTTCATATTTGTCACGTAAAATTCAACTAACTTTTTCAAGATTTCAGCTATTTTAGCCCTGTCTTTGTAAATATACGTTTGTATTATTGGACAAACAAACTTATTTAAACATAATATTAGTGAAATTAAAACAAACAAAAACAATAATTTCAACATTTTATGTTTGAATTTTACGTGACATTTTATGAATTTTACGAATTTGACGTGACATTTTAATCTATGCTCTATATGTGCACCAGACCCTGATAATCAACCATGCGTCATAACAGCACTTATCTTTAATTATTTCTTAGCATAATTGCAATTAAAACACATTCTTTCTATAAAGTTATCACGATATATTTGACAAAACAAAAACAAGAGGAGTTCAAATAAGTAACCTAACACAATTGATCATGTGTCATGGATTTCAAATAAATGGCCCTAGAAAAACATATCACGGCATAACCCGAACGAATTATTTGGTCGCTGTCTTCACCGCGGTAAGCGCACGTTTCATAAAATTGTCACGTAAGTATTCAGTCACGTAAACTTCAAGTTTACCTTTCCAATAACCAAAATCTGTAATATTTTTGATAACTCGTCACTCTATTTGTCATAATATACAGTTATCAGTAAGAGATTACATATAACGCTGTCAATTTCATAGAGAAAAGACTGGCAAGATACAAACAGTCGTCACGTAAAGCTTCACATAAAAAATTCCCCCATATGAGCTTAGACCATTAATGGCTTAAATCTTGATTTTGTATGATAAGGTTGATGAAAACTTTGTTATTTCATAAGAAGTTGTGTAAAGTCTTATCAATTGAAATGTTAAACCATGATTTTCTTCAAAACAGTTTTATGATAGCACAGCAAATAAGTTAGTGTCACGTCAACTTCAAGCATCTTGTGACACGAATAAATATTATTGTTTTAATGATATAATTCTGCAGTATTTTTTTTCTATCTTGCAACCTCATTGTACAAACAATAACCAATCAAGTATTAAACAAAACTTATTGAACTCGGTCAAAATGCAGAATATATTACCCATTAAAAATATGGCATAATGTTTGTGACTGTGGATTTTATAGGGGGGGTATGTTGATAAAGGACACGTTTAATTAATTCAAAAGAGTTTCTGATACATCTTTTTGGTTTCATTTAAAACAAACACATTTGTGCTTATAAAACAAGGTGCCTACATAACGCATATATATGGAAATACACATTTTGTGATAGTTATTGTACCTGTGACATGTATCTGGCCGAAAAAATGAGAATGAGTGATTTATGTAAATTATACATTAAAAATGAGAACTGCAAGTTTTTTCTAAATACATTGCTATGCTAAAATAATCTGGACATGGTTTGATAAGCCAGTTGCTTGTAATATATGTAAATGTTATTTACATTTAAAGTTAACCGGCCGTTCGCTTATAAGGCCGTTAAAGTTTTTAGCAACTGGGCCCTGATCTATTCCGTGAATTATGTCATATAGAAACTATTCCGCTCTTGTGCAAATGACAAAGTAGAAGGCACAACAGCACAGGAACAATAAACACATTGCTGATAACTTTGTGTGAAATTGGTTTAGAACTAGACATTATTGACATTTGCGAAAAAGAGAACACAATTCATGAACAAAAATCATTAATTAGGCTACATGTTCAAGTTTACATATGAACGTAGCCGTTATTTCCAAACAAATTGTATAACACAAACAAACTTACACAAGTAATATGTACGTTCTATTTTCGAATGAGAAAAAAAACCCAAAGCGTGCATTATTTTCCGTAGACGTTAACCAAAAAGAACCGAAGCCAAAGCTGGGACTGATAGGCCGGGGTGGCCCGTACACTGGTCGCAAAGGTTGCTACTGCGTATTATATACGTGACGAGGTGACCCCACAGGGCCATACGGCGGGCCCGAAAATGGGACCTCGTAGTGAACGCTTGGTTGGCCATGAACATATACTGCTGGGAGTCCAGATCGAACTGGGGCCAGTCCTGCTGGAACTGCATGTAGCGAGCCGTCGATACAGGTGTGTTTGGGTTACTGAAAGAAAATGACAGTTTCGTGAATATTGTGATGATGATTTTGGTGGTGGTGGTGATGATGATGATGATGATTATGCTTATAATAATGAATGATGTTGGTGGTGGTGGTGATGATGATGATAATGATTATGCTTATAATAATATATGATGTTGGTGGTGATGATGAGGAAGAGGAGGACGACGATAATGATGATGACACGGACTCTTATTGTGTGATGGCGATGATGACGTTGTGTTTTCTACTTAGACAATATTTTGAAGGCGATGTTGATTTACAAGAGAAAGGCCAACGGCGCTATGTTAAGACGCCTTAGACGTCAGTGAAGATGGTAAAATAAGTAGTAGTGCTGGTTTAAGTGATGCGGCGGAGAGTAGGACATATACTAATTATTAGCCTAACATCCTTGATGGATTGTTTACACTTGTTTAAACTATGGTGTATAAAAACCATTCTGTATAACTGAACGCCACTCACCCCGTCTTGGCAAAATTTGTCCACAGAGTCATGATTGCTTTAGAAATCTGGACGTCGTCGGGCGTCGTGGTATCCACTCTGTACGTGTCGTATACCGGGATGCCAAACACATAACCCATTTCGTCAGCGTGGTTTGGTCCTGAGAAAAACATGACACACATACATGTATAAAGAGTAATGATAATGGTGGGTAAGAGATCCCAACAGACACAGTAATCTACCGAGGGAGGTCACTTCGTGACAGTTGTGTCCCAGTACCCCTGCCTAATGTACTTACTAGAGACATATCAATAGTTGGGCGAATTTTAAATCATAGATGCAACTGAAGCTATGTATTAATGTACTGTTTACTGACGTACATGATTAATTTGCATGGTAGATTATGCCGTGGGAGGTGGGGGGGGGGGGGGGGGGGGGCGGTAGTATCCGGAGAAAACCTGTCCAGTATGTTGACCGCTAACCATACTCACACATTAAGCAGCGGGGTCCTGGAAGTGAACCCCGATAGCTGAGAAGATAGTGTGCCAACTAATGCGCTAGCCGCACACCCTGCGGATTAACTAACGGTAAGGGCAGCTAAACCACTAAAAGGGTCACGAACCTTGTATCCATTTCGGTGTGGGTAGAGGCACAGGAACGACACGGTTAGGATCTGTAATAAAGTACGGTGATACTGAAACTTTTACTAAGATTACGAAAGTCGTATATGCCCTTACAAGGCACCAACTATGAATCAAAAGACATGCGCCGATACATTACAAATTCAAGGACTTTCGAGATTTTTATTTCGCACAAAATACCACGCAATATACGTAGCTTTGCATGGATAGGCCGTCTCGATGTTTCTTAGCAAGAGACTTAAGTGTTAATCATATAATTAAGATTTACACGTGGTTTATAAGAAACGACTGCCCTGGAAACTGATTTCATTATGCCTAAAGGGATCAATCGTTTTCATAATATTACGTTTTCAGATCAGTGCTGTTGATCTAGCGTGTAGTGTTGAATGTTACGTGTATGATGTATACGTTTCTAGCGTTATAAAATTCAGTGTAGATCTACCAATTCATGAACCCTTTCGCGGTATGACCGTATAAACATACTAACTTACAACACTTTCTCTGGTGAATCATTAGTGTTTCGTATTTTTGATTCTGAAACTACTAATATACATACATAAAGAAATATATCATACCTTTAACCCATGTGGATTTCAGGAAAGTATGACTGCTGGGAACCACGTCGAATTCGTACATGTACGTTGATGCGCGCGCAGTTCCGATGCTCAAGTGACCATTTGTGGACAAGATGGCGGGGTAGAAGAACGCAAAATCATTGGTTAAATCGATTAACGCATTCCTATAGACTTCGGGATTGTTAACATGCCCCCAGTCAATATATGCAAAGCTTACTAATTGCTTTAAAATGTCTAATGTTGCCATATTATTGATACCCAAGAGGTTTTTCAGTGCGTAAGGGACTGCTGTCTCTGTGAACATCTCCCTGGATAATGTGAAGTTGTTAAAATCTTTTATATCCAGAATCGTTGGCCAAACGCCGACAATATATGATGCTGCTTCGTAGCTATTTATACCCGTCATGTAGTCCAAGGACTCGAAGAAGTCCCGTGAATCGCGAGATTGGGAGTCGTTCCCGAAGATGATGTCGTGCGGAGCTTCCGAAAGGAAGTCGCCATCAACTACTGGATGTAATAGTTTAGTAACTTCATTTGACGTTGCATTGAGTTGTAACTGTTTTGCTGGCAGTGAGCGCAAGCAGGAAAATAAGTCTACTCCGCTGACGTCACAACCGGTCATTGAGGTAAACGGCTGAATATCGATGTCCCGTTCCTTATTTACCGACCAGTATGCTAATGCTGTTCCGCTCTCGGCAATTACGCGTCTGAATAGACCTCTGTTGCCGGGGTAAAGGGCCTGCAGGGAAACCGACGCTGCTCCCGCGGATTGGCCAAATAACGTCACAAGATGCGGGTTTCCACCGAAAGCCTCAATATTGTCGTGCACCCATTTAATAGCCAAGTGCTGGTCCCACAGACCAAGATTTCCGGGAATTCGTCCATCAAGTGTTTGCAGAAATCCGAAAGCTCCCACCCGGTAATTGATTGTCACAACTATGACGTCACCAAACACGCTCAGGCCTTCAGCGGGGTAAGGGAGACTGCCTCCCTCAAGGAAGCCGCCTCCGAAGATCCACACCATCACAGGCAGCGATCTCGTTCTTTCAAACGCATGTGGAACGTATACATTGAGCACCAAGCAGTCCTCCGTGAACGTCATGCCCAAGTTCCGGTACGCCTCCTCGCTCGAGCGGAGACCTTGTATACACGCCACGGGCGGCTGCGTTGCGATGAACGTCGCGTTGAACGGAGCCTTGGCAACGGGCTTTCGGAATCTGTTCGCTCCGCCGGTAGTTTCCCCATATGGTATGCCGAGGAATTTAGTGACTGTGTAGGAAGTGTTGCCTATCGTAACCGTTTCTGCTAAACTGGAAATGTTCCCGAGTTTTGTGTGAACCGTAACTGAAGCAACGATGTTCAGAAGAACGGCGCAATACGGAATATAGCAATACACTATCATGCTCATTGTCATGCTACTACAACGAATGTGTGCTTGTTTGGGGTTATCAATCATTGTGTTCTAGTTAAAGTGCACTAGCTAATGGAGGTTTCCGACCGTAATAATCAATGCTTAAAATTGCACTTTAAAGCTAAATAATTTAGTTA
Source organism: Congeria kusceri (assembly GCA_027627225.1). NCBI lineage: Eukaryota > Metazoa > Mollusca > Bivalvia > Myida > Dreissenidae > Congeria > Congeria kusceri. The sequence goes on from CM051024.1 coordinate 45,762,285, forward strand.
GTAGTTACAGATTGGCTAACTGACAATTTTCAAACGTGTGCAACAGATTTCAAAATGACAATAACCGTACATATATGTAAACATCAGAACACAAATATCTCGATACGTGAATGTAGTGTACTCCCTCTATACCGAACACCGACCGGACCGGACCAAATGTTCGGTTTTCAGGGAGTTCCGGTTTACTGAGGGTTTGAGGCAAAATACAATAATGCATATAGATTATATTAATGTATTCGTTTTATTCTGATTTATTCAACTAAGGCATTTTATGACAGTAATAATTTAAAACGTAACGCATTATTATAACATACAACACATTTTGAAATCATTGATTAAACATAATACAAAACCAGCAAACATCAATTTTAACACACCGCATAATCAAATAATGTCACAAATCAGCATACATGTATCGGCTTAACTTATACAATGTACGATAAAACATGCAGACAATGTTTATACATTTTATTAAGACTAATACAATCCTGACATAATGTGGCATAATATGACGGAAGTAACATAACATTATAATAAAGTGCAGCACATTTTAAAATCATGACCAAGGGGAATGCAAAACCAGCACACACACAGTCGCATGAGCATATATTACACTTAGCTCAAAAAGTCACTGATCGTAGTCTGCTTTGTAGTGCATCTAGCCGTGACAATCTTATCTGTAATTTCGACCAACATCAATCAAATTATGTTTTATTTAAAGTAATCATGAATAATTATTACATCATTAATAGTTATTACCTGAGTTATATAAATTGTTTGTAAAACGTTTAAATATTTTCTAAACAAATGAAAACAGTCTAATTAACGTACTGTTTGTTGTTCACACTTTAGCGACTAACCACGCTTATCTGGAGTTCTAAACGTGTGCAACAGATTTCAAAATGACAATAACCGTACATATATGTATACATCAGAACACAAAAATTTCGATACGTGAATACATATATATTGCCAGTAATGCGTTGTTCACAATGACCTAAAATTTATAAACGTACATGTATAAGACGTTTGTTCCGCTAAAACCAAAAGTTTCGTTTCTTTTTAACAATTTGACCGCGGTGTATTTTTAAAACTGAAGACGTTTATATCTAGCTTAGTACAGACCAGTGTCCTGTAATAGAATGGCACAATGTTGCTAGCGGTTTTATCAGTGTCATATTTCCTTACCGAAATACTTGCCATAACGGTGCATACGAATGTCGGAACGATTTCAGAGACTGAAGAAACGTTGTTAATAGATGGAGCGCCGTACTGTATATCGAAATTTCTCGGCATACCGATTGCTGATACAACAGCCGGATATCACCGCTTTGGGAAGCCTGTCCCAAGAGCGCCATTCTCGCGTCCGTTTAAAGTTCTAATTACCCCAAAACGGAAGTCACATCCTCGGGGTTACATGCTGTCAGTTAGATGATAAGCAAAATACAGTTTAAATGATATCTTTTGGTATCATTTTAAAGGTATATATGTAAGCAATAAAAAAAAAGGCTGTTTTGTGCACTACTTTTATGTCTAGTGGTTCCCAGCTTCATAACTTTTGGCCCATGTATTCATGCGCAAAATGGCAGCCTCCATGCCCGTCAAAACCGGTGTGTTTTTTCTAAGGTAAATATTTTGAGTTACAACGCATAGAATGTTTTGACATGCTGTTTTTTCAAAAGGTTATGTCCTCATCTTTCCAACAATGTATGGTGATGTATTGGAAAGCAGCTTGGTCATGGTGAAAAGTGAGATCAAATTTTGAATATTTTATATGTAACAAAGAAGGAATTTATTTGCGCATGCGTAACCTTCAAGCGGGGAAGACGCCAGACATTTGGCGCTGCAGAGAACTTGGTGACGAATTTTACTGAAGACTGCTTGACCTTAAACGTTCTGGTGCCCCACGTGTTCTAGAAAAATGTTCACTTCCGGTGCTTTCGGCAACGCCGTGGTTTCAGTATCAACAACCGTTTGGGGCCGGTTGGTTTCCTGCGGACAGCCGACGGCCGGGTACCAGGGAAACAAGGACTATGGGATAAACACCTTGGCATTAATAGGTGCGTGACAATATTGCTGCGTCCTGAGGCAATCCGGACAATATAGCGATATTTGGACAGTCCGCGGGTGCAGGGACTGTGTTGTTCTAGGCGCTGTATCCGGGAAACAAGGGTCTGTTCAAACGAGTGATTGCGGACAGCGGGAGCCCTTTGATCAACTGGGCATTGCGGACAGAGCCCAATGCGGATATACTCATTGCTTTCAAAGGTTGCGCCCATAGCAAAGATGGACTTCAGTGCCTCCGAGATCTACCAGCAAGCCAACTACACGATGATGAATCGATTGTTAAATGCACGTTCAACCCGTTGTTGACAACGACTTTCTAGTCGCGGCACCCAGCGAAATAAAATTCGGGTCTGATCGACGCATGGCGCCCGCAAGAACAAGAGCTGTCAGAGGACAGAGCGCTCGATTATTCGGAGTGTTTCACTTGGCACATATTTTGTAAAGTGGAAGAGGCATAAAAAAATTTAATACAAAACTGAGTTATGGCAATTATTTCATCAAAATATTCAAAGTTTCAAGTAAAAACCTTATGAAGTTTATAAATTCAAAGACTTGGGAACAAAAACTTTAACCAAAATCTATGTGAAAAGCGTGCATACCTCTATCAAAATACAAAACAGAGTTATAGGAAATGTTGCTCCTTATACTGGAGTTGATGACAAAGGTATATTCTAAGTTTCAAATGAATAACTTATGTAGTTCTGCAGTTACAAAACTTTTTAATATAAACTTTAACCAGAAAATCTATTTGAACAAGAGTGCCATTGTCACATTTTCATTACATGCCCGTCAAAGACTTTTTGGGGTAAAGATTCAACCACTAAAGAGAAACAAATAAATAACTAATAAGATAGAGTCATGGTATTTGTGCATCTAATTCACCTCCAAAGCCTCTCTCTGTGTGGTGAGTTGTAGTTTCAAAACTTATATATATATGCATACTTAAATATATAATGAAGATGACACAACAAAAAATCCATCCATGCCGGACAATGATATGCTCGGATAAAGATATGCTCCAGACAATGGGATGGACTGCATTCTTATATTTGACCTTTGACCTTGAATTGTGAAATTGACCTTGACTCGCTGCCTCACCATGCTTTTCAATACTGCCAAGTTATTTGAAAATCTATCCATGTTGGACAAAGATGTGCTCCAGACAAAGTGTTAAGAATTGATTCTTAAATTTGACCTTGACCATGATTTGTGACCTTGACCTTGCACATAGGGATCTGGTTCTTGCACATGACATACCAAATCACCATGGTTGTCACTTCTGCCAAGTTATTTGAAAATCCATACATACTGGACAAAGATATGCTCCCGACAAAGTGTTATGTATCGATTTTTTTAATTTGACCTTTTACCTTGAATTGTGACCTTGACCTTCGGACCTAGTTCTTGTGCCCATCACTCTCGCCATGTTTGTTTTTTTCTGCCAAGTTATTTGAAAATCCATCCATACTAGATACAAGATATGCTCCGAACAAAGTGTTATGTATTGATTTCCTAAATTTGACCTTTGATCTTGAATTGTGACCTTGACCTTGGAATAGGGACCTTGTTCTTGCACACAACACTCCGACTCACCATGCTTGTCACTTCTACCAAGTTATTTGAAAACACATCCATACTGAACAAAGATATGCTCCGGACAAAGTGTTATGTATTGATTTCTTAAATTTGACCTTTGACATTGAAATGTGACCTTGACCTTTGACATAGGGACCTGGTTCATGCGCGCAACACTCTGACCCACTATGCTTGTTACTTCTGCCAAGTTATTTGAAAATCCATCTATGCTGGACAAAGACATCATCCGGACAAAGTGTTAAGGATTGATTTCTTATATTTGACCTTGAATTGTGACCTTTACCTTAGACATAGGGACCTCATTCTTGTGTGCAACACTCCGTCTCACCATGCTTGTCACTTCCGCCAAGTTATTTGAAAATCCATCCAGGCTATGCAAAGATATGCTCCGGACAACGTGTAAAGGATTGGTTTCTTAAATTTGACCTCGACTTGTGTTTTTGACCTTGGACCTAGGGACCTGGTTCTTGCGCGCGACACTCTGTCTCACCATGCTTGTCACTTCTTCCAAGTTATTTGAAAATTCATCAATGCTGGACAAAGATATGCTCCAGACAAAGTGTTAAGGATTGATTTCTTAAATTTGACCTTTGACCTTGAATTGTGAACTTGACCTTGGACCTAGGGACGTGTTTCTTGCGCGCGACACTCCGTCTCATCATGCTTGTCACTTCTGCCAAGTTATTTGAAAATCCATCCATGCTGGACAAAGATATGCTCCGGCCAAAGTTTTTTCGCAACCTGCCCGCCCAGCCAACCGCCAGCACGCCAATATATCAATCTCTTGCACACCGGCCACATTTCATTCACCTCTGTAGTGGGCTCGGAAAGTAGTTCCATACAATTCACGTGGTTATAGTCGCATGATCATAACATTTCAAGACACTTGATGACCTATAGTTTCCCGTAAAATGGTTCATTTTGTAGTATGTAGCTCCCATGCATGATTTTTGCATGGAGAAATCCTGTCATTGTCAGGTCAGTGAAGAATTTTAATTCTAACAAGGATATCAGTGAACTCAATCAGAAGAGCAGAGTCAAGACAAATGAGCTCTGTATATTAATTTCAGCAATCATCAAAGTCCCATAACTGTAAGAACAAGAGAACAAGAGGGCCACGATGGCACTAGGTCGCTCACCTGAGTTTAAGGCACCATAATGGCTAATAACAAGAGGGCAAAATGGCACTAAACCCCTTACCTGAGTATAAAAATTTGGGCCTCGCAGTCTCTGAAGTTTTTTTAGTCTATATAAACCATGTGACCCATGGGGCGTGGCAACTTTCTACCCCACGGGCATAATTTGAACAATATTTGTAGTGGACCACTATTCAATGTTATACAGAATATGAAACCACTGGGCCTTGCGGTTTCAGAGGAGAAGATTTTTAAAGTCATTTTGCTATTTAAATGTATATAAACCATATGACCCCCGGGGATGGCCAATTTTTACCCGAGGGGCATCATTTGAACAATCTTCGTAGAGGACCACTCCACAATGTTTCACGCAAAATATAAAACCTCTGGGCCTTACGGTTTCAACAAGGAAGATATTTATGGCCCACGTGCCATATAAATCATGTGACGCCCCGGGTCATGGCCACTTTTTACCACAGGGGCATAATTTGAACAATCTTTGTAGAGGACCACTATACAGTGTTACATATCAAATACGAAAACACTGTGGTCTCAGAGATTTTAAAGTCATTTTGCTATTTAAGTCTATATAAACAATGTGACCCCCAGGGCAGGGCCAGTTTTGACCCCTAAGACATCTTTTGAATACTCTCTGTAGAGGACCACTAAACAATGTTACATACCAAATACAAAACCTCAGGGCCTAGCGATTTCAGAGGAGAAGATTTTTAAAGTCATTTTGCTATTTAACTTTTAAGTCAATATAAACCATGTGAGTCAATTTGCTATTTCAGTCTATATAAATAATGTGAAATAAGGTGACCCCCGAGGTGTGGCCAGCTTTTACCCCAGGGCATTATTTGAACAATCTTTGTAGAGGACCAAAATACAATGCTACATACCAAATGTGAAACCTCTGGGCCTTGCGGTTTCAGAGGAGAAGATTTTTGAAGTCATTTTGCTATTTAAGTCTATATAAACCATGTGACCCCCGGGGTGTGGCCAATTTTGAACACAGGGGCATCATTTGAACAATCTTTGTAGCGGACCACTATACAATGTTACCAACCAAATATGAAACCTCTACGCCTTGCAGTTTCAGAGGAGAAGATTTTTAAAGTCATTTTGCAATTGAAGTCTATATAAACCATGTGACCCCAGGGGCATCATTTGAACAATCTTTGTAGAGGACCACTATACAATGTTACATACCAAATATGAAACCTCTGGGGCTTGCGGTGTCAGAGATGATTTTTAAAGTCATTTTGCTATTTAAGTCTATATAAACCATGTGACCCCCGGTGCGGGGCCAGTTTTGACCCCAGGGGCATCATTTGAACAATCTTTGTAGAGGACCACTAGAGAATGTCACATATCAATCATGAAAGCTCTGAGCCTCGCGGTTTCATAGGAGGAGATTTTTTAAGTTTTCAGTTTTTAAATCTATTTTTAGCTCTGGTGACCTACATATGCTGCGGATTGGAAAGATTTGAACACACACGCACGACGGACAATGGGCGATAACAAAAGCTCACCATGAGCACTTCAGCTAAAAATGCGGAAACCGCATTAAAGCCAGATTGTTTATTTTGCCGATGGGGGTACATGTGTAAGTCAATGTTGCTGAAGAAGTATGGAAGTTTCATGTCGATGATCTAAAATGTATCCAGTTTGGTGAGACTTGGCAAAAATTTGGTCTCAAAATAAAATGGGAAAAAGTGTGGACTAGCAAGATGGCATTAAATTACTGACATAATATGTTTGTTTCTATGCAATGTTGCATATTTGCATTCAAGAAAGTGTCAGTCAAAGGAACTTTTCTCCACTGGACATGCTATCATTTTTTTTGGAAAATAATGATCAAATGCAAGATGGATGAAAATATTCCTTCAATGGTTACTCATGGTTAAATGTGAAATAGAATGCAAGATTTCAGATATTGTGTTAACATTATTTTTTTTTATTTTAGAGCTCAGTACAAGTGTCAGCAATAAAGGACAGTGTTTTTTTTTGCATAGCTGTTTAACTAAACTTTTGACCTTTCTCAACACCCAATCAAATGTTGTGAACATTTTCCGCCAGTAGTCCCGAATGAATAAATCCTAACATTGCATCGGCTAGTTTTAAAGAAATCCCGACCACGGCCTGTACAAAAATGGCTCCATTTCTTTTTGAAGGTGAATGGAAAAATGGGCCAATGTGGAAAAATCCAGACATACCTCTTTACTTTCTTTACGTTTGAGACTAATTTCCACTTCTGAGCTTCCTACTCGGAAGTTGCATTAGCTCAATTTTCATTTTCAATTTACATACCAGTGTTTACAGGCCTTGTAATATGACGTTAGGAAAATCCAACATTAATATCGCATCGTCGATAGGCAACATTCCATAGAATACACTCGCTGACTAACCTGTGCCTATTAATAGTATACACGTCAACAACACTGAATCGTTCTGACAAACATCCAGAGAACCATAGACAATAGGATTAATAATGAATGGAGAATTACTTATATTTATAAACTTACCGTGCATGTTAATTTAAATAACGGTTGGTAGATCTATTTATTAACAATTATTTAGAATTGCATTTTCTCTTATCTTCTCCTGTAGAGGCTATTAAATGTATAAACAGATTTTGCATCTTCCTATACATAGACACTGGCGGAAGCTTCGGACATCGTAATTTAATTTGATTTACATTTGGTGTTTTTACATTACGTGCGTTTTCTGAACGCCTTATAAACTATTTATAGATATACACAAACATGCTCGAGACGTATTTTCCTGAAGAAATATATAAAGAATTCGCCACTATTTAATAAAACTACGTTTTTGTTATCACAAAATAAAGTCAAATCATTATTTTCAATTGCGATAAATATTCCCTGACGTGTGTTTTCATTTGGCACACATAGCATAACAATTTAGGCCCTGTGCCAATATTGATATAAAAAGTAACACTAAATTTGCTGCACGTCTCATGAATTAGACATTTGGCACACATAGTATAAATGCTTAATCGATTACAAATTTAATAAATGCTCATATAAATTCTCATCATTATTTTCTTGGAAACAATTTTATTTCTAGTAAATTTTGATTTGCCTGACAAATACTGTATAAATTATTTAGATTTAAAAAATCACTAATGAAAAATATGAGGCGGTAAGATCAGTTAATTGTATGGACATTGCATAATTAAGACATCTTAAACATATGGACTTTCCATAGTTTCACTGCGCTTTATGATGTTCTGCATCAATGTTTTTCCTGTGAAATGCTGATAGTTATACTAAATTTGTGTGTAGTCTAGAGGCTATTCAATCTAAAATAGACATTACTTTTATATATACTATGAATAAATGCATTGTATATTAAAATAATTGAGTCGTCAAAAACGCATCAAATATATATATTTCTTTGTAATTGTAAAATGCTTAGTTTGGCTGTCCGGCTAGCGCAGTGGTTGGTACACTCGCTTCTCACCTAGGCATCTGTGGTTCGCTTCCCACTCCCGGCGCATGTGAGTTGGGTTGGTGGTCACCATACCGGACAGGTGGGGTTTCCTCCGGGTACTCTGGTTTCCTCCCACAGCACAATACCACACCAAAATTAAAATATATTTCAGTAAAAAAAATCAATAGCTGGAAATTGCAGCTATGATCCAAAATTCCTCCCATCTTTCGTGAGTCAGTTAATTAGATTGGAGTGCTGGGACACACTCCGGGTCCTCACATAATGCAGCCTCAGGTGTGGAAGGACCTCATTAACTTCGAAATACACACACAAATGCTTAGGTTTTCTTTGTATAGATAAACATATACTGACGCTGATGAGCAGACGAGTCTGACTTACGAGTGTTTGGGTTATTCAAGTAGCACTGATTTAAAACATGGGGCATCAGATCAATGCTTTTACATGGGAAAATGATATTCTTTTTATTTATTTCAAATATAGAAACATTTTATACTTCTGTTTTAGGAGCTAGCCACATGAAAATATGAGTTTGCTATTTGATAATTAACATTTACTTATTTATTTTATTTTAAATAATATCGAAAAATAATATTTAATGCGTGTAGTGAAGACATGAGACTGTTCGTTTATAAAACAAATCAACATATGCATCAGTTTTAAATATTCATGTTGGATATTTAATTTCTATTCTTTACCAACATTTACAACATACGCCGAATATCTTTTTTAAAGATATTTCTTGTTAGCTCTAGTGGCCATTTTGTGCAGTGAGGCAGAACCATTTGAATAAGTTCGGTAGACTGTAAAGTTTCTTCAAGATTGATCACGAACTTTAGAAAATATGACAGGAATACAAAACTATTCTATTTTTACTTCTAGTGGCCATTTTGTGCAATGAGGCGGAACCATTTGAATCAGTTTTGTAGAGAGACACTAAACAAACATTTGTTTAAAATTATTTGAAAATCTAGCCATAGGTTTAGAAGAAAATGGCGTTTAGACATAATTCTGTTTTTAGCTCTGGCAGCCATCTTGTGCAGTGAAGCGGAACCATTTTCACAGAGGACCATCCAAGGAACATTTCTGTAAAGTGTCATGAAGATTGACCAAGAACTTATGAAAATATGACAGTAATACGAAACTTTAACGCAAATTCTATTTTCAGCTCTAGTGGCCATTTTGTGCAGTGAGGCGGAACCATTTGAATAAGTTAGGTAGAGGAACACTAAACAGACATTTGTGTAAAATGATTTGAAAAGCTAGAGATAGGTCTATTAGAAAATGGCGTTTAGACATAATTCTATTTTTAGCTCTGGCGGACATCTTGTACAGTGACGCGGAACCAATTTCACAGGTTTGGTAGAGGACCATCCAAGGAACATTTCTGTTAAGTGTCATGATGATTGACCAAGGACTTTTGAAAACAAGGCAGGAATACGAAAATTTAACACAAATTGTTAACGACATCGCAACGCCCGCCCGCCTGCCCAACCGCCCGCCTAACAGCCCGCCCAACCGACTGGTTTTTGCTAATCTATAAGCTGAGATTTTTTGTTGAAAAATCCGGCTAAAAATGACATATATTTATTATAAAAAGGGCAATAACTCCATGAACAAGAGTTGTCAGAGGACAGTGCGCTCGACTATTCGAAGTATTTCATTTGGAACAAGTTAGAAACGTATGTAGTTTTGTCGTAAAAAACTTTTCAAATAAACTTTAATCAGAAATTTTATGTGAACTAGACATGTGTCGGTAGGACACGGATGCCCGCGGATGCTGGTTGTCACAAAGCTGCTGATGTCGGAAAAAATGCACCAAACTACCCAGGTGCACAAGTTCACATGCTGATGAATATGTTCATAAAGTTTCATAACTGTAGCAGTAATACTTTTTGAGTTATGTGCAGCACAAATCCAAAAATGTCATTTTTTGCTAAAAAAAGGGCCATAACTCCACTGATGTCTGAAAAAACTGCACCAAAATACCCAGGTGCACAAGTTCACATGCTGATTAATATGCTTATAAAGTTTCATCACTCTAGCAATAATACTTTTTGAGTTACACGCGACACAACTCCAAAAATGTCACTTTTTGCTAAAAAAAGGGCCATAACTCTGCTGATGTCAGAAAAAAACTGCACCAAAATCCCAGGTGCACATGTTCACATGCTGATTAATATGTTTGTAAAGTTTCATCACTCTAGCAGCAATACTTTTTGAGTTACACGTGACACAAGTCCAAAAATATCATTTTTTGCTAAAAAAGGGCCATAACTCTGCTGATGTCTGAAAAAACTGCACCAAAATACCCAGGTGCACAAGCCAGGAGGCCGATGAATATGCTTATAAAATTTCATTACTCTAGCAGTTATACTGTATGAGTTATGCGCGACACAAAAATCCGACGGACGGACGGATGGACGGAAGGACGGACAAGGGCAAATCTTTATGCCCCCCCCCCCCCCTCTAAAGTGGGGGCATAAAAAAGGGGTATTACACTGTTAAAACACAAAACAGAGTTATAGGGAATGTTGCCTCTGATACTGGAGTTAATGACAAGAGATGTTTGTAAAACATGTATGCCCCCCGACTTGCAGACAAGTTGTGAATATGTGCAATTGTTAAGAAATTTTTATTTTTTTTTATATGCAATCCCAAGCGAGGTCTCGCTATATGGTATCTATGTATGAAGTTTCATTAAAATATCTCAATGCGTTCTAAAGTTATTGAGCGGAAACCGTTTTTGTATTTTTAGCAATGGTGACCTTGACCTAGGGAAAGATCTAGGATCAAAAAAGGTACAGGGTGCTGCTAAAAAGGAGCCGGGTGGAAAACCAGACCAGTTTGTTGACATTTTTCTAATATTTTGCTCAACCCAGGGTTTTCAATAGTCTAATGCTTCTGATAAGAGTCTTGAAGCATTGCCTATTCACTTGACATTGAATATTTGCAAAAATATATTTAATTTCTAAAGATATTCAACATTTCTGTGTTGACTGGACCAGAGGGGCACCAGGGTGGAACCAAAAAGGAGCAGGGTGCTGCGCCCTGCTATTTTGCTCTAGATCTTTCGCTACTTGACCCCACCCACCCCATATGCAATCCCAAGCGAGGTCTCGATATAAGGTATATATGTATGAAGTTTCATTAAAATATCTTGATGCGTTCTCAAGTTCAGTGATTTTTTTACCTCTGCGTCCTGCGTCCAGGACGCAGTAATATGCCGTAGACACAAAGTTTCAGTTTATGTGCGTTCGCGGGATTTTGTAAATGGCGAGTCCTGTTCGGCAGTTTCGAAGCATTTGGTGTACGAGTACTGTCATAATAGAGGGTAAAATTTACCATCGCACCGTTCCGTCTATTTTTATTACGACCATTCTCATTGGATAATTGATTTGCGAATAACCAATGGCAATAGTCGTGACGTTTCTAAACGTAATGGTGTGAAGGTAAAATAATAATTTTGGGGGAAAGTTTTTTTAAAGTTCGTCTGCAACATGGGTCCGAAAAGAACAATTTACACATGACTAAATGCAATACTCCTGAAGTTAATTCTGGTCAGATTCTACCAAAAACCGTCCAAAAAAACAATATGTTAATAGAATAAAGATTGGAAGAGGTTGTTTAGTTGGTGAGCATATACAATGGAACTACATAATTTAATAACATGTACTGCACTCAAAAAACACAAAGTTAAAATTACTTGTGTTATTATATATAATAAAGAGTTAATTGAATTATTGCCTTACTGCTCTTATTAACTGACTGCTTATATTCCCATTTGAATAAATGAACATTTTTGAACTCACACATTGAATTTTGGGACTCGTAGATTTTTAGTCCAGTGAGTCCTAGGACTCATGGCTGTGGAATTTTTAAAAAAATCACTGCAAGTTATTGTGCTGAAACGGTTTTTTCTATTTTTAGTAACGGTGACCTTGATCTTCCAAAGCGACGTCTGAATATAAGGTATCTATGTATGAAATTTCATTAAAATATCTCGTTGCGTTCTCAAGTTATTGAGCGGAGACCGTTTTTCTCTTTTTAGAAATGGTGACCTTGACCCCACCCACCCCATATGCAATCCCAAACAAGGTCTCAATATAAGGTATCTATGTATGTAGTTTCATTAAAATATCTCCATGCGTTCTCAAGTTATTGAGCGGAAACCGTTTTTCTATTTTTAGTAATGGTGACCTTGACCCCACCCACCCCATATGCAATCCCAAGCGAGGTCTCGATGTAAGGTATCTATGTAAAAAAGTTTCATTAAAATATCGCAATGCGTTCTCAAGTTATTGAGCGGAAACCGTTTTTCTATTTTAAGTAACAGTGACCTTGACCTCACCCAACCCATATGCAATCCCAAGCGAGGTCTCAATATAAGGTATCTATGTATGAACTTTCATTAAAATATCTTGATGCGTTATCAAGTTATTGAGCGGAAACCATTTTCTATTTTTAGCAAAGGTGACCTTGACCTTTGACCTGTTGACTTTAACTTTTAAAAGGTTCTTCCTTTCCTCCCAAGTAACCAGCATACCAACTTTCATGATCGTAGGTCAAAGCGTTCTCAAGATATCGTGTGGAAACAAAATGGTCTACTGTTCTTCTATTTTTAGTAACGGTGATCTTGACCTTGACCCCACCCACCCCATATGCAATCCCAAGCGAGGTCTCGATGTTAGGTATTTATGTATAAAGTTTCATTAAAATATCTCAATGCGTTCTCAATTTATTGAGGGGAAACCGTTTTTCTATTTTAAACAATGGTAACTTTGACCTTTGACCTGTTGACCTCAAAATTTATAGGGTTCTTCCTTTCCTCCCAAGTAACCAGCATACTAACTTTCATGATCGTAGGTCAAAGCGTTCTCAAGATATCGTGCGGAAACGAAATGGTCTACTGTTTTTCTAGTTTTAGTAATGGTGACCTTGACCTTGACCCCACCCACCCCATATGCAATCGCATGCGAGGTCTCAATGTAAGGTATCTATGTATAAAGTTTCATTAAAATATCTCAATGCGTTCTTAAGTTACTGAGGGGAAACTATTTTTCTATTTTGAGCAATGGTGACCTTGACCTTTGACCTGTTGACCTCAAAATTTATAGGGTTCATCCTTGCCTCCCAAGCAATCAGCGTACCAACTTTCATGATCATAGGTCAAAGCGTGTTAAAGATATCGTGCTGAAACGAAATGGTCTACGAACCGACCGACCAACCGACGGACAGACAGGTGCAAAGCAAGATACCCCTACGTGTTGAAATATAAAACTGAGTTATGGCAATTATTTCATTAAATTATTTCAAGTTTTCAGTGAAAACCTTATATAGTTTATAAATTTTAAGACTTTGGAACAAAAACTTTAACCACAAAATCTATGTAACAAGAGCTGTCAAGAGGACAGCGCGCTAGACTATTCGAAGTATTTCAGTTGGTACTTATTTTGGATAATGAAAGGGGCATAAATTTGTTAAAATACAATATTTTTAAGTGAAGCCTTGTATAGTTTATAAATGTTTGGAACAAAAACTTTAACCACAAAGTCTATGTAAAAAGTGGGCTAACTCTGTCAAAATACAAAACAGAGTTATGGGTAATGTTGCCCCTGATACTAGAGTTGATGACAAAGGTTACTTCCAAGTTTCAAGTGAATAACTTATGTAGTTTTGAAGTTACAAAACTTTTGAATATAAACTTTAAACAGACAATCTATGTGAAAAGGGGCATAACTCTGTCAAATACAAAACAGAATAATGGGGAATGTTGCCATTGATACTGGACTTGATTACAAAGGTTAGTTCCAAGTTTCAAGTGAATAACTTATGTAGTTTTGAAGTTACAAGACTTTTGAATAAAAACTTTAACCAAATTCAGACGCGGACGCCGGGGGTAGTAGGACAGCTCACCTATTCTTCGAATAGTCGAGCTAAAAAGGGGGCATGCCTCTCTAAAAATACAAAACAGAGTTATGGGGATTGTTAAATCTGACTACAGTGCCATAATTTGAACAATTTTTGTAGAGGTCAACTCTACAATGTTGTATACCAAATATGAAATCTCTGGGCCTTGCGGTTTCAGGAGAAGATTTTTAAAGTCATTTTGCTATTTAAGTCTATATTAACCATGTGACCCCTTGGGCGTGGCCAGTTTTGACCCCAGGGGAATCATTTGAACAATCTTTGTAGAGAACCACTATACAATGTTACATACCAAATATGAAACTTTCAAGTCATTATGCTATTTAAGTCTATATAAGCCAAGTGACCCCCAGAGTGTGGCCAGTTTTGACCCCAGGGGCATCATTAGAACAATCTTTGTAGAGAACCACTATACAATGATACAAACCAAATATGAAACCTCTGGGCCAAGCGGTTTCAGAGGAGAAGATTTTTTAAATTATTTTGCTATTTAAGTCTATCAACTATGTGACCCTCTGGGTGGGGTCTGTTTTGACCCCAGGGGCATCATTTGAACAATCTTTGTAGAGGACCACTATACAATGTTTCCAACCTAATATGAAACCTCTGCGTATTGCAGTTTCAGAGGAAAATATGTTAAAAGTCATTTAGCTAGTTCAGTCTATATAAACCATGTGACCCCCGGGCGTGGCCAGTTTTGACCCCAGGGGCATCATTTGAACAAACTTTGAAGAGGACAATTTTACAATGTTACATACTGAATATGAAACCCCTGGGCCTTTTGGTTTTAGGGGAGATGATTTTTAAAGTCGTTTTCCTATATATTCTATATAAACCATGTGACCCCCATGGCGTGGCCCGTTTTGACCCCGGGGGCATAATTTGAACATTCTTTGTAGATGACCACTATATGCTAATACATACCAAATACAAAATATCTGGACCTTACAGTTTCAGGAGAAAATTTTTAAAGTCATTTTTCTATATATTCTATATAAACCATGTGACCCCTGGGACGTGGCCAGTTTTGACCCCAGGGGCATTTGAAATGAACTTTATAGAGGACCACTATAGGATGTAACATATCAAATATGAAAGTTCTGAGCCTTGCAGTTTCATAGGAGAAATTTTTTAAAGTTTTCACTTTTTATATGTATATGTATATTTAGCACTTTGTGCTTAGGTGAGCTAAAAAGGGGCATAATTCTGACCTTGACCCCACCCATTCCCACCCAAAACTCCAAGTAAAGTATTACTATTGGCTATCTTTGTATGTAGATTCATTCTCGAGTTAGAGAGTGGAAATCAAAAGTTGATGCCGCCACCCACCCGCAGGAATGTAAAATTTCTAAGTGAAAAAAGGCCCATAATTTTGACAAATTTCAAACTAGAGTTATCAAAATTTTTCATATAAGGAATAAGTATTTTAAGTTTGAATGAAATCCCTGAAGCATTTCTGAGAAACTAGCTTACCAAAATACTTTAACTTACCAAATAGCTTATATATAAAATTACTAAGTGTAAAAAGGCCCATATTTTTGACAAATTTCAAACTAGAGTTACCAAACTTGGCCTATAGGTTCATTTTAATATGGAGAATAAATGTTTAATTTGAATGAAATCCCTCAAGCCATTCCTGAGATACTAGCTTACCATAAAACTTTAACCTAGACCGGACGCTAACACCGACGCCATGGCGAGTAGAATAGCTTGCCCTAATACTTCAAAAAGTTGAGCTAAGAATAATTGAAGCAGAACATGCTGCTTATATCCACACCTGCTCTCGGCAATGAAGTTTCCGATAAAATTTCTTTGAAATCTGGCCAGTAGGTGCCGAGAAATAGCCTAGACAAGAATTGCGCTCAATATATTTCAGAAATTTTCAAAGTCTCATAACTCCAAAACAAGAGGGCCATGATAGCCCTACGTAGCTCACCTGACTTTAAGGCATCATAATGGCTAATAACAAGAGGGAAAAATGGCACTAAACCCCTTACCTGAGTATAAAGATCTGGGCCTTGCAGTTTCAGAAGTTTTTTTAGTCTATATAAACCATGTGACCCACAAGGCATGGCCACTTTCTACCCCAGGGGCATAATTTGAACAATATTTGACATGGACCACTTTTCAATGTTGCATACCCAATATGATTCCACTGGGCCTTGCGGTTTCAGGAGAGAAGATTTATCAAGTCATTTTGCTATTTAAATGTATATAAACCATGTAACCCCAGGGGCATGGCCGCTTTTTACCCCAGAGATTTCATTTGAACACTCCACAATGTTTCACGCAATATATAACCTCTGGGCCTTACGGTTTCAACAAGGAAGATTTTTAAGGCCCACTCGCTTTTTTGCAAATTTTACAAATTATATGCATCCTGCACTCAACCATATGTGCTTATTATCTAACTGACAGTCCACAGTCTGTATAGTCCTCTATGGGCCAAATATAATGACAGCAAAACAACTATCACTACCATAAAGGCAACACACTTTATTTTGATTGTTTCACTTAACACAAAAACCTTGCTTTTGTTTAGAGTGTAAAAATATAATTTGTAATTTTATAAATTATTACTCACAGGGGTGAACAAATTTGATAGCATTTCAATTATTTGCCTCTTTATGTTTAATATAAACAAAACTAGAAAAAAAAAAATACTTTATGAAAAAACAACAATACATTAGGCACGCAAACACGCGCTCACGCACACACCGAGACATAATTCAATTAAATGTGCCCACTATTATGTTATGATGTCTAATTCATTTGTATTCATTTGCGTATTATGATAAGACATTGTGTTTTAATAATGCTCTTAAACGATGAGCTGAAATATACTGTCGTTAACACATTGTATTCTGTTGGGTGTTTGTTTATTTTTTATTTGTTTTTGTAGTCATCACGTAAAGACACTTTACAACACGATAAGTTGCTTTTAGTTATTATACCAGAACACATGTCTGGTGACAACACGCCAAGCAGGGTGCAGCTGTTTGATCAGACCAAGTATATTTGAACACTGCTATGACACGTCTGTCTTATCTCATTCCCTATATCCAACGCGAACTGTGAAGTGCTGTGTCTGGGTCGCGATAGAGATAATAAGCTAAACGCGATAAGCGATGTGAATCGTTTATATACCGGTAATATATAAACATCAGTAGCAGCAGCAACAGCAGCATTACCAGCAACATCAGCAGCATCAGTATTAATAACAATAGCAGCAGTGGTTGTAGTAGTAGTGGTGATGTTGTAGTGGTAGTGGTAATGGTAGTGTTAGTAGTAGTAGTAGTAGTAGAAGTAGTAGTAGTAGTAGTAGTAGTAGTAGTAGTAGTAGTAGTAGTAGTAGTAGTAGTAGTAGCAGCAGCAGCAGCAGCAGCAGCAGCAGCAGCAGTAGTAGTAGTAGCAGTAGTATGCAATGCATATTTGAAATGGTGAAAAGTCGGATATTGTACATGAGCATTATAACTGAAATAGTAATAATCCATGAAAAAAATACAAATAAATACAGATGTACATTAACTATAGTTATATTGTAATGTTAGAAATGACATTTTGAAATATTCAATGGTAATGCTAGATTAACTTTAATGCAAATACTGAAATATATGCAACTACTACAATTACTGAAATATATGCAATTACTACAAATACTGAAATATATGCAATTACTACAAATACTGAAATATATGCAATTACTACAAATACTGAAATATATGCAATTACTACAATTACTTAGTTGCGTAATGAGAATATTGGAGCCATACTGAACAATCTCGCCTTTCCTCTTAAGCCAGATAGTCTAGCTGATAAAATCGATAGTACTACCCGATTGCCCGTCAGCTGTTCGGTACTATTTTTTCGGCTGGTTTCGATTTTATCTGATGAACGATATTGCCTTATCTAAGATTCAATCCCTCAACAATTTAATCTGGCTATCCTGTTAGCGCAGTGTTTTTGCGAGGGTATATTAGTATGCAAGAGATAAAGCGACACACTTATGTTTTCATTAACCGAATTTTTAGAAAAAAAAATCTGTTATGAGATTGTATATGTCGGCGTCAACTTTTTGTTTAATGCATTTTTTTAATGAAAATTTGGTTTCGTGGGATTTCCATGTTTCTGGTTTAATTTTTATTCTCTGTTGCAAGTTTATTTTCTATGCGATAAAGTTGAATATGCACCATATTTTCGACCGAGTTTATACTGATTTCTATCGGAAATAGGGTGATGTTACATAAGTGCAAATTCACCCGCCTAAATTTTACAATAAAATAAAATAAATGGAACCATGTTGAAGAGCATAAAATTATCTTTTGCAAATCCATTTGTACTTTTCTGAGAGTAAACAAGAAATGTCTTTAAAAAAGACTATCGGCGTTGAAATTAATATTGAAATGTCATTTTTTTGCCCTTAATCTAATACAAGCGCACCAAGATGATCGGTTACGTGACTTCTCGGACCCCATATTTTTCGTACCCTACAAAGGAGACTTCTCGGACACTAGACTTTTTGGACTCCATAAGAAAACTTGTCGGCCCCAAAATTAATTTGAGATAAACTCAATCATTGTTAATATCTGTACCGTGAATAAACCGAAAAGATAAATCCCCATGTTTCCACCAGTGATACATGAATAAGCTAAATACTAGTAATTTACGTAAACATAATTGATACATGAATTTGTAAGGCAAATTTAACAAATAAACATAGTCAGGAAATAATGAAAATTATTATTTATAGCAGACAAGTGTACATAGTTATGTTAAATAATATACTATATGTATCATAAGTATTGCTCATAGTGTATTCAGGCTACGCACATGAAGTTAAAGTAAGATGAATAACGTTTCGCCGTATTACGAGACTTCTTTCACCACATTTTACTGAAAGAAAGATGTTTAACATTTTTATAGATAGAATAAGAAGCTGAAAGAAAGGCAGGGGCGTAGCTTGGGTTATAAAAATGTATAGGCACAATAGGCGGAATCTACAAATTTACGCTGTAAGCGATAATTTTGGACCAAGAGTGTGTTTACTCGTATGTGGCTACGAACAACTAACGTTAGCTAAACCCCGAATTTATCAACTAATTGTAAAATAAGCGTGTGTTTCATGAAATTTATTTCATTTTGACGTAATCGACTCATTTTCCAATGAGGTATCAACACAGCCAAGAAAGATCCCCTCACCCCCCCCACCCACCCCCTATTGTTTTTATTGCATTGTTGGCATATTTAAAGTTATCATCTCTGTAAAAAATGTATAGTCAGTTGCATATAGTGCCTAAAGGAAGCTACGCACCCGAAAGGTGCAATTATAAATAATTCTTAGTTCAACACAACCACAATTCAAATATGAATTAAAATTAGCAGTAAGTGTATAAATTCTCCATTTCTCGTCTATTGAAATTCTCGGGTTTAGAATTCTCCGGATGCTAATTGATGCGTTTGTATTAACATAGCTTTACCGCGCTATTTTTAGAAAGATTCTTCTGCTGGAGTTGTACGAATTCACGGGGACGACAGTCGGTTACAGCGTACAATTATATTTTTACACAATGATAAAATAATAGGAAATATAAGCTCAATCAAATTTGCTAATATTTTTTTTCGGCGTAGCTGTCTAAGATCACGTTTGACCTAGATTTTTTGCGATAATTTTATGTAGCGGGAAAACTGAATGTCAATAAAATTGGGCAAATTTTCTTATTTTAGGGAATGCAAACTTACAACAATGGTTTGATAGCTACCAATAACTGTTGCATAATTTTGAGGATTAAAATTTACATAATTGTTCACATAAGCGGTTAAAGTAAAGTTATAAACAAATCTTCGACGTACACTCTATAACTGAACATAATTATGAACAAGTTTACTGATTGTATGTCATGAACATAATGTAATATTCATTCACATTATGTAATATTCACTCACATAATGAACTAATTATTTTGTTTAGCCTACATCAACGGCGCGCTCTATAAATAGCAATTACAATGATCCCATTGGTTTGACCGATATCTGAGAATTATTGTGCACTGAAACGTTTCGGAGCCAAACGTAGATATTCGGTGAAGATCGGTATAAAATGGTATATTCTAGCGTATTGAACACAATCCAGAGAAAGGGTTGCATCATTGTAAAAATAGCGCGCGTTATAGCTGTGCTAATATACTTTCATCAATTAGCGTCCGGAGAATCATAAACCCGAGAATGATAATACATGGGAAATTTATATTTATAAACTTACTGTGCATGTTAATTTATATTTAAATTGCGGTTAATTTTTATTAAAAATTATTTATAATTGCATCTTTCTATCAACTTCTGTAGATGTTATTCAATCTCTAAAATATTTAACATCTTTCTATAAATAAAATGTGGTGAAAGAAGTCTCGTAATACTAGTACGTCGAAATGTTGTGCAAAGTTACTTTTACTTCATTTGCGTAGCATGACTACACTATTTGCACAACTAATGATACGTATAGCATATTATTAAACATAACTATGTACACTGGTTTGATATATAATAATTTTCATTCATTCCCGCAATTATTTTCTGACAATGCTAATTTGTTAAATACCTGACAAACTCCGTTTGGGTCCGTTAAGTTTTCTTATGGTTTCCGAAAAATCTACAGTCCGAGACAAAAGAAACTGGGGTCCGAGAAGTCACGTAACCGATTATATTGTCCCTCTTGTATTATGTTTCGAGTAAACAATGACATCTAAATATTAATTGCAACGCCGATTGTCGTTTTTTAAATACATTTTTTGTTTGCTTATTTATCAGAAAAATACCAGAAATTTACCACTTTATATTTTGTGCAGTCAACATTGTACGTTGTGACCGACTGTTGTCCCCGTGAATTGTAGCATTGTAATTGCCAGTTATAGTGCGCGCCGAATATGTAGGCTAAACAATATAGTTATTTCATTATGTGAATGAATATAACATTCTGATCATGACATAAAATTAGTAAAATTGTTCATAATTATGTTTATTTCTAGAGTGTATTTCGAAAATATGTTAAAACTTTATTTTAACCGCTCATGTAAACAAATATGTTAATTTTAATCCCGAAAAGTATGCAACAGTTATTGGTATACGTTAAACGATTGTTTTAAATTTGCATTCCATACAATTTGAAAATGTGCCCGATTATAATTGACTTTCAATTTTCCCGCTGCATACTTATCACAAGAAATCTAGGTCAAAAGTAATCTTATCCAGCTACGCCTAAAAAAAATAAGGAAGCTATTTAACGCTCCCTATCAAATCAATGTAAATGTTATGTGAGAAGTATCGAATTTTGCGCCGCGCTGAGAAGCGAGATTGTTGCACATGATGTATCATGACGGAAGTTTTCATGAAATCAAAAATTAGGACAATGGGACGTTTAAAATTATATCGTGGAATGTAAATGGACTTGTGCAAAAATTAAATGATATTGACTTTCTAGAATACATTAATCAATATGACATTATTTTATTCAGTGAAACATGGACCAATAAAAAGGCCAAACAAAATCTGAATATTCAAAGTTTTGAAAGTATACATATTTATGGACATAAATCTTACGGAGTTAAAAAGGGTCGACAAGCCGGAGGTATTTCAGTTTATCATAAACATTCATTAAAAGACATAGTATCAGTTGTAGAAATAAATAATTTCGGAATAATTTGGTTAAAGTTAGATAGTACATTGCTGAATTTTGATAAAAATGTCTATATTTGTTGTACTTACATTCCGCCTGTTAATTCGACAGTTTTAAAAGATGAGGATTTTGATTTTTTCGAAGAAATTGAAAACAATATAGAAAATTATTGTAATTTAGGACACACCTTCATTGTTGGAGATTTAAATTCATGAACTGGTTTACTATCTGATTTATTAGAATATAATAAACATTTAGACGACAAATACATTGAGAATACGTATTCA
Source organism: Congeria kusceri (assembly GCA_027627225.1). Classification (NCBI taxonomy): domain Eukaryota; kingdom Metazoa; phylum Mollusca; class Bivalvia; order Myida; family Dreissenidae; genus Congeria; species Congeria kusceri. The sequence continues at coordinate 45,784,445 of CM051024.1, forward strand.
ATTGAACCAAATTCAGGACACGCATGCTTTCCTAAACGAATGAATGAAGATCACACAATTGACTGTAAAGGTCGAACATTAATCTCTCTCCGCAAATCAACCATTCATATAATAGGTAACGGGCGTTTGCCCGGTGATAGGGCGGGTAATTACGCTTTCACCTCACCACGTGGTCTAAGCGTAACAGACTATTTGTTACTACACCGCGATACATTTCACGGTAATGTCATTCACGAATTTGAAATACATGATTGGACAGAATTCTCTGAACACGATGCACTGTATTTCAGTTTCCTCACAACTAACAACCTACACGTTCAAAACAATGAAACGAAAACGCAGCAACAAGAATTAAAAATAATTTTTGATTGTGATAAAACACACGAATTTAATGTTTTAATAAATGAAAACAAACAGGTATTAGATACAATTTTTACTGAAAATAATACAAATAATCAGATTGATATTTTAACACATTCTTTGCAAGAAAACAGCGCTAATGTATTTGGAAAATTGATTACAACAAACAATAAAAATAAAATACATTTCAAAATGCCAGAATGGTTTGACGATAATTGTAAAACAGCAAAATACAACTTTAATAGCGCAAAAAAATAGCTTCACTAAGAACAAATCTAACGAAAATAGACAACAATTTGTACACTGCAGAACTAAATATAATAATGTTCGCAGAAATGCAAAGCATAAATATAAAGTAAATGAAAGTGCACGGCTGTGTAATATTGCAAAAAAACAACCGAAAACATTTTGGAAAACTTTTAAAAAATACTACAAACCAAATAATATAAATACGGATCAAACGAAAATGAACGACATGTTCAATCATTTTAAAGACTTGATTGGAAATGAATCGGTAGATAATATAGATAATGATATAAATAATAGAAATATACCAGAAAATGAGAATATAAATAACTTGATAGATTAATCAATTTTAATTACTGCCTTTTAAGTGGTTTATAACTTATAGTTAGCCACGCCCAATTATCACTTATCAATGAAAACTGGTGGTAGTTTTACTAGATTCATAAGCCCCACGCTTTCACTGCTTTTTATTAGCTAACTCCGCCTTCGAGTCACTGCGCGTGCGTAGCGATTAATCACTAAAGATATCATTGGCGCCGAAAAGCGGTGAATTACGTAATTCAGCGGTTGAAAACTGAGGAAAAACGCTGAAAACCGTTTGAACAGGTAAAAACGGTTTGACACGCATTTTATTTGCGATTCTTTGTTTACCGATTAATCGCGGAACATAATTGCTGACCCTACTGTAAATCATGGATTGCATAATAATAAATAAAGTAAAATGCCTAGAAATAGACTTGTATTCAATTATTTTGTATAGTTATCATGTATATGTACTTATATGTGATTATTTATTTAAAAGTGAACATCTTTTTTTATTGTGGTTAGTCCTAGTTTTATTTAGTCGTTATTTCGTAAACATCTGCGCAGATAAAAGGTTGTTTTTTTTATTGTTTTTTTTTTAAATAAAATTTGTTTTAAGGCCAGCAAGCCAGCTCTCCATAAAATCCGCTCCAATATGTATCCTTTAGCCCTAATAATGTATCCGCATAACATAAATAGAAATAGTTTGATTCACATTTTTACATTGCATGGTCAAAAAGAATAAATAAAGTATAAACATGAGCAAAGAACAAATGTATGGTGTTTGTTTCTGTTTGCTAATTGATCTGTTTGCCTATTTGATGAGAACTCTGCAAGAAAACAGTTACACAGAGTACAAAACAAACGACCAAATGGGGCTTTATAAACTTTGCCTCAAGGTAAAACATTTTAACGTTTTCAAAAAAACTGTTTATTTATAAAACATTGTGATGCAACAAAAGCTTTAGAGTGATACCGAGCTAATACGTAACGTTTACTACAATTTTGACCATAAACATACAAATTCAACAAAAACATTAAAAAACTAATTTGCAGATCAAAATAAATATTGAAAGAGGGATAAATAAAAATTTAACAAACACAAACATAATGCACATTTTTACAGATAAGAGTAATGAACGGTTTGAAGAAACCACATATTTCAGTCAAATAACAGACATCGAATTGAACAACGTCTTGCTTTTTTACATGGTAGTCACCCTAAAACCAAGCAAACTTCGTAATAAAACTATGCAGAGTCATCCTGTGGATCTCGCAAAAAAAAACCCGCAACAACTTGAAAAATGTGCAAGCTGCATTAAATTTCCACCTCTTAGAGCTGAATGACATGGTAGATAATAAGTTCAAAACAATCCTCGAAGTAGGCTAAAATAGGCCAATTTAGCATAAGTAAACAATTTCCAAGAATGATCTGCTGAAACTTCACAGGTTCTTTGTCTTGGACATTGATCCAGTCGCATTAAAGAAATGCGCAATAAAACACTGTATGTAAAGGTTATATTGGGCGATATTAGAACGATACAATATCGTGCCTCGCTTCGTGTCTCGTCTGAATATCACGTATCGTGGTTTGAAAATCCACCGCGAGACTCGAGCGGTATTTGAACGATATAATATCGTGCCTCGCTTTGTGTCTTGCCTGAATACATCTTCGCATCTCGTGTCTCGGCCTTTGAACACGAGGCACGATAATTGCGAGAGACACGAAGCGAGGCACGATATTTCACCACGATACACGAAGCGAGACACGAGAATTGCGCGAAACAGGAAGCGAGACACGGTATTTGGCAGCAAGATTTCATGGTATGGGATACTGTGACAGTGCGAGATCTCGTGTTACAATATCATGCCTCGCTTCGTGTCTTGCGGGAATATCGTGTCTCGCTTTGTGTTTCGTGCAATTCTCGTGTCTCGCCATCGCCGTAAGAGGTTAGATATTCCATATGGCACTAACCGGACGACCCGCATTCGTTCATTAGGAAAAAGAGTGTTTTCCTGCTTTGTTTCCCTGCTTTCAAACCGCGAGACTCGATATAATATAATGCCTCGCTTCGTGTCCCACCTGAATATCGTGTATCGCTTCGTGTCTCGCTTCGCATCTCGTGCCTCGACCTCTAAACGCGAGGCAAGAGAATTGCGTGAGACACGAAGCGAGGCATGATATTTTACCGCGAGACGCGAAGCGAGGCACGAGAATTGCGCGAAACACGAAGCGAGACACGATATTTTACCGCGATATATCGTGGTATGGGATACTGCGACAGTGCGAGATCTCGTGTTACAATATCGTGCCTCGCTTCGTGTCTCGCGGGAATATCGTGTTTCGCTTCGTGTTTCGCGCAATTCTCGTGTCTCACCCTCGCCGTAAGAGGCACGATATTTCATATGGCCTAACCGGATTCCGTACATTGTAGTATTCTTTCAACGATATTCAAAATGTATTTAAAAACAAATCTTCGTAGACAAGCTGTTATGGTATTTTATTAGTCTTTTTAAACCAGTGATAGTAAAATAGAAATTAACTCCGTCAGCGATCGATACTACGCGCGACTGTGTATTCACAAAGCGTTACTTTACACAACAGAACTACTGTAACAATAAATCTTACTGGTTGAATTGTATAAACTTGTAACATATTTTACGTTAACCTTTAAAGGTACATGCGCAGATATTGTTCATAACCACTAACTAATGTATGATACACCAAAGGTTCACGAGCATTACTAAGTATATGCGTATCGTTGATAGCAAATATCCTCATGTATTCAATTTTATTTTCAACGACTTTATTATAGTTCGCTGAATATTACTCGAACGAGTTAAATGCACACGTTAAGCATGCGTTCATGTATGAACACATTTATTTTAATTTCAGTAAGTATAAGGTTAACAACAACTAAATAATTTTAAACTTTTTTATTGAGTAAATATACATCAACACTGTAAAACGATGGTCTACAAATCTTAAAACAGATTCGACCCTCAATCCTCATGATGAATGGTAAATGAGTGTTCTGCAAACGTGAGGGGTGTAAATGAGAGTGTTCTGCAAACATGAGGGGTGTAAATGAGAGTGTTCTGCAAACATGATAGGTGTAAATGAGAGTGTTCTGCAAACATGAGGGATGAGAGTCGAATCGGTTTTAAGAATACCAGTCGAAACTAGTCCTGTATGGCTGGGATTCCGAGCTAAGCTATTATTAAAATAGGAATTACCTGTATTTTATTTCTTAAGCTTAACGCATCTGCGTAATACAGGACGACACTTTCCGCCTTCAGCGGATTTATGTTTTAGAATAGACTTCCTTGAAACAGAAAATACCATAAAAGTTTTATCACGGATTAACCTGTGCGGACGACACTATGCACATGCATTAAACCCGGGGTTTCCACGACACGCCTCAAGTATTTTATTAGTATAGTAGTATAACACATTTATATAAGATCTATGCGTAGCTGTATTAACTACTGATCAATGAGTGTCTTGATTCATCGGCAAACGATGGGATATTGGATTTGTTTACAAATAAAAATAAAAACCATAATAAGTAATTGTGGTGAATATCAGCATGACTGTCCATATATTAAATTTTCAAAAGTAACCCTAACATCAGTGAGTAATTCCATGACATGATTCATGGGATCCCATGTGAGGAACCCAAACAATCGAGCCCCATATGTTTCTATAATAAGCTTTTTTAAAATGCCTATTGTAGATGCAATGTAAAGCGAATGCACCTATCAATATTGGGGGGGAGCGGCGGGCATATATGGGACTTTAGACTGAAAGTGAAATTGACATGCCAAATGATTCCGGGTCCCGGGAAAAATTCACTTTGGTCAGATTTTAGATCCCAGTAATATTGGACCGAGAGGCATTTGATACCCCTATAGCAACTCCCACTGAGAGGATTAAAAATGCTTGGCTCTAAGTGGAGAATTAGACCCCCCAAAATAAAATTAGTCAAATTCCCCTGCGTCAGCCCGCCGCTCCCCTACTGGGGGGACATATTGATAGGTGCATAATTGCAGGCATTTATGATATAATATATAATGCAGGGATGGCATCGAATACCAAAATCAATATTCGAATATTCGCTTTTTCATTCAATCGATTATTCGAATATTCGCATAGATTTATATTAATTACATTAAGCTTTGGGACCTAGTCCACACCAAGTAAATATTGTGTACAGAGTTTTAGTCGTATCGTATTAACGCGTTAATGGCATTAATCATAAACCACTGAAGTCCCATGTCAAGTGGTGTCTTTTAATTAAGAATAGTAACAATAATCTACAATGCACGTATTTTTATCAAGTTGGAAAATGTGTCGATAAGCATATATGTTTATCCGCCAATTTGAGAAACATTTCTCAGCTATAATGACTGCTAAATGTGTGTTCGGACTTTATTAACCTTTTCACAGGTTCACTTACCTGTTAAATGTTAAGGCTTCATATTGTCCGATGTACCGATGTATTTATTGTATACTGGCGACTAGATGATGACCACTGACACGGACCCGTATATTCAACATCTTTGTCTGTCACATGACACGGGGCTAATCTATTGAAAACATGTGTTGTGTATGTACTGGTGAAATATGGGTTTTATGTTCTACTTTCTACAATCAATATATTAATGTTTTATAAAGCAATAAAACTACGAATATTCGAATATTGTTTTAACTATTCGATTAACGATAATTCAATCGAATATTCGAATAGTTTTGCCATCCCTAATATAATGCAACACCAGAATGCTCGGGTTTAAAGGTGCTTAAAATGGAAATAGTTTAATTCTCCCCATAATTATGATCGTCCTAAGTTTGAACACAGTAATCATAATTATGCTCTTAGTTATGAAGATGTTGATGTCACATTATTCTAAAGTCTTTGGTTGAAGATGTTCACAAATATTCAGAAATGAATAAATATATCCTTGATGGAAACGCCATTGTAGTGTTCCATTAATTAAATGCATAATTATGTCCTTGATATAGGCGCATTATTACGTTTTCCGTTAATGTACTGTGACAATAACGTATTGTTTGAAGAAACTTGCAACATTATATTTTTGTTTAGGACTGTAAATGAACACAAATATAATGCAGTACACGAATCGCTTAACCAAGGACATTAACAGGTATTTCTATCGAAAATATCAGTAAAATGATTCCATAATACGAAAAATCTGTTTTAACGAAATGTTATTAATCTTTCATGATGTTTCATTTGTGTTAAAAATATTAGAAATATTCCACTGTGCTCTGCTAACGTTCAGCAGATGTATAACCATATCTGAAGACTTATTCCAGTATGACTAGTATATCTCAAATATGAAATATGTTGTGTTAAATTTCAGTCCTGACAGCAACTGTGTCGCATGCGATGGAGAAATGACAAATGCAAGTACAGTTGGTTATAACAGCGATGATTCTGATTTCTGCAAACCCCGTATTGAAGTTATTAGAACATTTAATTGCACAACAGATCCACACCGTCGTAAGGGGAACACAGGCTGCGTTGAATGGATGTCCATACTCTCCCGCTGTAACAGTCATCACATTGAATACGACCACTTGTATATTAATTCATTTTGTAAAGTGGTCAACATAATGAGCAACCATCGATAAAGTGCATCGTTTTTCATAAGGATTGTAAACGTGAACGTATTTCCATGATGTCAAGTAGTGATAGAACACTGGTAACCGAATTGCTTCATCCATTTTGGAAAGTTGGAAGCATTGAATTAGTTTCATTGAAGGTTGTTCATAGTTTTAGCCGATATGTTCTTGTGAACCACTCTGAAAAAGGAAGGGAGCTTTAACCGATCACCAGAGACTGCAAGACCAAAAGCCATTGTTTGGATTTCATTAAAACGAATTTAGACTGTATTATTTTATTGCTAGTGCTTTGTTGGTTAAAATCAAAGTCATCCCAAACTCAGGACAGCTTAAAACAAGATACAGATGAAAGTTCTTTTAACAAACGTTTCCAATTAAATATTTTAAACAAACATTTATGGCAAAGTTATTTTTCGCCAGATGTGCAGGACACCGTGTCACAGCTGTACCTTGACACAAAATACATTAGATACATCAGTAGCATCGAACGGCAACTTCAATCGTGACGGAATTAAAAGTCAGGATACGTCCGCAAGGAGCGATTCATATTCAGATTATCCAAATGACAGAACACCAGGTCATGAAACCCATACAAAGACAGGGAAAGCACGTCGTACTGTTGCTAAGTTAAACGTGAAAATGGTGGACGAATGGGACAGATATAAAACATATGGAAAGTGTCCCAATGATGCACAGTGTAAACATATTTTCGAAACAACATTAGCAAAGCATGGATTTTTTTACTTTAACCTAGAGAAGAATGTCAGCAAATGTTTTAGTTGTGGGCTTGAAATGAGAAAGTGGGAAGAGGATGAGTCAGTAATGGCTGCCCACCTTAGGTTATCTCCGAATTGTGATTTTTCAAATGGAAAAGACGAGAAACACAATGAATCTACTAGAACTGAAGAAGCCAGTGGTGCATGCGGCGGTGAAGAAAACGTTACCATTAAAACAAGCGACGAAACACCTGTCACCGAACATAAGGCCAACAAGAATGGTCATCAACGTTCTGAACAAGGGCAAAGGCATAGAACAGAAACACCGCAAGAAGAAAGGTCTTATCTCGATGAGACTCTCATCGGAAGTGCGTGGCATCCAGACCTGGCCAGCCGAGATAATCGCATTTTAACCTACCTAAACTGGGCCTTCTCACATGCTGTGTCGATAAATAGTCTGGTGGACGCAGGGCTTTACTATACAGGTACGTTAATAAGAAATGTTTTGCAACATATTACAGCAACTGGAGAGCAATATTGTACGAATACTCTATACAGTTATATGAATTTAATAAAAATGTCGATAGATAGCATAAGATTATACATATTGCATGCATATTTATACCATAAACACATACCATATATAATATTCTTAATTTTGTAATTTATATCGTCATAATACTTGACTTTGCATATAGAACTCGAAGTTTGCATTCGTATGGTACAGTAAAATCAAGGTTACTACCCTTTATATATGTTCACACATCTGAGAAATCTGATAATTAGGTTAAGTTTGGAATTATGTTTATCGTTGTATATTTGTACATATACTATCATCAAGAATAGGTCTTTCTAGGCCTGTTATATGTTCTGTTTAATAATTCTCTGTATATTCATATAAGACTAAATGCTATTGCAAGTATTTGGTTTGAACAGCTGTATTTGGTGAAACGGTTTAATTATATAGACATTTTTTTTACATTTTCAGGCACTGGTGACGAAGTTCGCTGCTTTCATTGTGGCCTGGGCATGCGGAACTGGCAGCAAGGGGACGACCCCTGGATGGAGCATGCGCACTGGTTCCCTGACTGCGAGTACGTCAGGCAGCGCAGGGGCCAGGAATTCATTGAAATGGTTCGCATGGGCTGAGCTTTTGAACGAGGTCTAGACATTATACCAAGTCATAGAACACTTCAGGTGAGCAAAGTTTTCATACAGAAATCTCTCGTAGTAATAAAAAAAATATTGTATTTCGGTATTTGTTTTATATCTTGGTATGTTTTTTTTTCTAAATGTAAATAATATATCATTAACAACATCATTGTCATAACATGTTTATTGCTAATACGTAAACAGCGTCACTTTTTCATGTAGTGTTGTTTAGTTTAATATCACAACTTGTAGCTAGTGTTATTTATGAAAATGTATTATTTATCACTTTTGTATGTTATATTGAGATTTATTAGCAGTACAAAATTTATGCTAAATATACCAGGGTAACACAAATGGATATACTCAAGAAGAACGATATACTGAAACGCAGACGTTTTCCCGACATAGAGCCAACCCAAGGGCTCCACCATCGGACACCGTGACTGTCCAGATGCCTGATTTCTCGATGGTTGACTCGGTTGCAGTCATGGGCTTTAACAAAGAGCATGCACTTCTCGCTCTGGGTCAGATTCGAAGAAATCATTCAGAAGGTATAATGTTGTAACGTGACTGACCTTGCGGGGATTCTAATGCACGAAGTCAGAACGTTTGCAGATTGACTGATTCATTTCTAAATGCTGAGACAAAGGCAATCATATTTTACATTGTACATATGAAATAAATGTACAGAATTATTACTTCATCTGCATCAGCAGTAGATACATAATTCCGTTTCAACAACTCAATGTCTGCTCTGTAAGGCTAGTGACCTAGTGAGCCCGAAGAATTAATAGAATATATCCTAGCCGTATCCGCAAGCAGACCCATCTGTCATAAACCCAGAGAGGTCTACAGATGGCAGTGAAGCAGCGAGGCCTAAAAAGCACAAGCAGAAAAAGAAGAAATCTAACGAAATCACGGACGGTGTTGCCAGCACTGAAACCCAAGGTTGGCATTATGAAGTACAAATATCAGTAAACCTTTTCCTATTTGCGAAATTATAGTAGGTAGGTGGGTGGGTTGGTGATTGGGTCGTAGGTAGGTAGGTAAGTTATTATATAAGAACATTGATATAATTAACATGTGTTTTTATGCCCCCACTTTAGAGTGATGAAACTTTGTAAGCATATTCATCTGCATCGGGGCTTGTTCATCTGGGTATTTTGGTGATTTTTTTCCGGCATAAGCGGAGTTATGGCTCTTTTTTGATAAAAATGTTTGAACTTGTGTCGCGCGTAATTTAAGATTTGCCCTTGTCCGTCGTCTGCCGGATATTTGTGTCCTGCGTAAATCAAAAAGTTTAACTGCTAGAGTGATGAAACTTTGTAAGCATATTCATCTGCACCGGGGCTTGTTCATCTGGGTATTTTGGTGAATTTTTTTCCGGCATAAGAGGAGTTATGGCTCTTTTTTGATAAAAATATTTGAACTTGCGTCGCGCGTAACTCAAAAATTATTACTGCTAGAGTGATGAAACTTTATAAACATATTAATCAGCATCTGACCTTGTGCACCTGGGTATTTCGGTGAAGATTTTTCAGACATCAGCAGAGTTATGACCCTTTTTTAGAAAAAAAAGAAATTTTTGGACTTGTGTCGTGCGTGACTCAAAAAGTTTAACTGCTAGAGTGATTAAACTTTATAAACATATTTATCAGCATGCAAAGTTGTGCATCTGGGTATGTTGGTGCATTTATTTCCGACATCAGCTCATTTATGGCCCTTTTTTAGAGAGACATTTTTGGACTTGTGTAGCGCGTAACTCAAAAAGTAATACTGCTGGAGTGATGAAACTTTATAAACATATTAATCGGCATGTGAACTTGTGCTACTGGGTATTTTGGTGGATTTTTGTTTCTACATCAGCGGAGTAATGGTCCCTTTTTTTAAAGCAAAAAACGACATTTTTGACTTGTGTCGCGTGTAACTCAAAACGTATAAATGCTAGAGTGTTGAAACTTTATAAACATATTAATCAGCATGTGAACTTGTGCACCTGGTTATTTTGGTGCAGTTTTTTTCTGACATCAGCGGAGTTATGGCCCTTTTTAAAGCAAAAATGACATTTTTGGACGTGTGTCACGCATAACTCATACATTATTATTGCTAGAGAGATGAACCTTTATATACATATTAATCAGCATGTGAACTTGTGCACCTGGGTATTTTGTGGAGTTATACGTTTTTGGATTTATGTCGCATGTAACTCAACAAGAGGGCCATGATGGCCCTAGGTCGCTCACCTGAGTTTAAGGCATAATGGCTAATAACAAGAGGGAAAAACGGCACTAAACGCCTTACCTGAGTATAAAGATCTGGGCCTTGTAATTTCAAATATTTGTTTAGTCTATATAAACCATGTGACCCACAGGGCATGGCCACCTTGTACCCCAGGGGCATAATTTGAACAATATTTGTAGTGGACCACTTTTCAATGTTACATACCCAATATGATTACACTGGGCCTTGCGGTATCAGAGGAGATTTTTCAAGTCATTTTGCTATTTAAATGTGTATAAACCATGTGACCCCCAGGGGGTGGCCAATTTTAACCCCAGGGACATGATTTGAACAATCTTTGTAGATGACCACTCCACAATGTTTTAAGCAAAATATAAAACCTCTGGGCCTTACGGTTTCAACAAGGAAGATTTTTAAGGCCCACTTGCCATATAAGTCTATATAAATCATGTGACGCCCCGGGTCATGGCCACTTTTTACCCCAGGGTCATAATTTGAAATATCTTTGTGGAGGACCACTACACAATGTTACATATCACATACAAAAAAAATGCGATTTCAGGAGATTTTTAAGTCATTTGGCTATTTTTGACCAATGGGACACCATTTGAACAATCTTTGCTGCTGAGAGGACCACTATAAAATGTCACATACCAAATATGAAACCTCTAGGCCGTGCAGTTTCAGAGGAGAAGATTTTTAAAGTCATCTTGCTATTTAAGTCCATATAAACCATGTGAGCTCTGGGGTGTGGCCAGTTTTGACCCCAGGGGCATCATTTGAACAATCTTTGTAGAGGACCACTATACAATGTTAAATACCAAATATGAAACCACTGGGCCTTGCAGTTTCAGAGGAGATTTTTAAAGCTATTTTGCTATTTAAGTCTATATAAACCATGTGACCCCTGGGGTGTGCCCAGTTTTGACCCCCGGGGCATCATTCGAACAATCTTTATAGAGAACCACTATACAATGTTTCCAACCAAATATGAAACTTCTGGGCCTTGTGGTTTTTGAGGAGAAGTTTTTCAAAGTCATTTTGCTATTTACGTTTATATGAACCATGTGAGTCCCGGGGTGTGGACAGTTTTGACCCTAAGGGCATCAACTGAACAAACTTTGTAGAGGACCATTATACAATGTTACATACCAAATATGAAACCTCTGGGCCTTGCGGTTTCAGAGGAGGAGATTTTTAAAGTCATTGTACTATTTAAGTAAATATAAGCCATGTGACCCTCGGGATGTGGCCAGTTTTGACCCCAGAGGCATAATTTGAATAATCTTTGTCGAGGACCACTATTCAATGTTACACACAAAATATGAAGCCTCTGCACCTTGCGGTTTCAGAGGAGAAGATTTTTAAAGTCATTTTGTTATTTCAGTATATATAAACAATGTGACCCCCGGGGTGTAGCCAGTTTTGACCCCAGGGGCATAATTTGAACAATCTTTGTAGAGGAGTGATTATACAATGTTACATACCAAATATAAAACCTCTGGGCCTTGCAGTTTCAGAGGAGAAGATTTGTAAGGCCCACTTGCCATTCAAGTTTATATAAATCATGTGACGCCACGGGTCATGGCCACTTTTTACCCCAGGGGCATAATTTGAACAATCTTTGTATAGGACCACTTTACAATGTTACATATCAAGTACGAAAACACTGCGGTTTCAGAGGAGACTTTAAAGTCATTTTGCTATTTAAGTCTATACAAACCATGTGACCCCCGGGTGTGGCCAATTTTCACCCCAGGGGCATCATTTGAACAATCTTTGTAGAGGACCATTATACAATGTTACCAACCTAATATGAAACCTCTCGGCCTTGCAGTTTCAGGGGGGAAGATTTTTAAAGTCATTTTGCTATTTAAGTCTATATAAACCATGTGACCCCTGGGGTGTGGCCAGTTTTGACCCCATGGGCATCAATTGAACAATCTTTGTAGAGGACCACTATACAATGTTACATACCAAATATGAAACCTCTAGGCCTTGCGGTTTCAGAGGAGATTTTTAAAGTCATTTTGCTATATAAGTCTATATAAACCATGTGACCCCTGGGGCGTGGCCAGTTTTGACCCCAGAGGCATCATTTGAACAATCTTAATAGAGGACCACTAGAGGATGTCAAATATCAAATATGAAAGCTCTGAGCCTTGCGGTTTCATAGAAGATTTTTTAAAGTTTTCACTTTTTAAATCTATTTTTAGCTCTGGTGACCTACATATGCAGCGGACCAGAAAGATTTGAACAACTTTGAAAGAGGTCCACCCAAGGATCATTCCTGAGAAGTTTAGTGAAAATCTGCCAAGTGGTTTAGGAGATGTTGTTTGAATGAAAAGTTAACGATGCACGCACCCACGCCTCGCACGCACGCACGACGGACAACGGGCGATCACAAAAGCTCACCATGAGCACTTTGTGCTCAGGTGAGCTAAAAATCATAGAAGCGGAAATCCTGCTAACATGCACAACACCTCTTGGCAATCAAGCTTCCCATACACTTCATTGAAATCTGGCCAGTAGTTGCTAAGAAATAGCCCGGACAAGAAATTATGCATTATACTCAGATTTTTCAAAGTCCCATAACTCTGTGTAATCATTGAAGCGGAACGTTGAATTCCAGCCAGTGGTTGCTGAGATATAGCCCGGACAAGCAAATCAAGACTTGTGCACTACATACTAATTTCAGAAATCTTTAAAGTGCCATAACTCTTAGAAAAATCATGGAACCGGAACGTCCCGGTAGTATGCACACTCCCTCTTGGTAATGAAGATTGAATTCCAGCCAGTAGTTTCTGTGAAATAGCCCGGACAAGAAAGTGGGACGGACGGACGGACAGACAAAGCAGCGACTATAATTATGCTCCCCCTCAAAATACAAAACAGAGTTATGCGGAATGTTCACCCTGATACTGGAGTTGATGACAAAGGTATATTCCAAGTTTCAAGTGTCGTAAAGTCGAGTGTATAGTTATGAGTTTCGAGATTTTTTTATAAAAATGATATTACAGACAGGTCACTGACTCAATAATTGTTCCTTACAATAAAAAATACTCTAATAATTCATTTGCTCTTAGTTTATTTTCTCGCCAACAGTCTTTCTAAGCTGTCCGCATTTTGATTTATAATTGCGATGAATGCTCCCTGACATGTATTTTTATTTGGCACACATAGTATAAATGATTATCTATAACAAAACTGATAAACGCTCATATTCATCCTCGTCATTATTTTCTTAATACAATGTAACTTCTAGTAAATTTTGATTTGCCTGACAAATACTGTAAACATTATTTAGATTGAAAAATATCACCGATGAAAAATATGAGGCAGTAAAATCAGTTAATTATACAGAAAAAAATTAATCTATCTTACACATATTTCATAGTTTCCAGGCACCTTATGATGCTCTGCATCATTGTTTTTCTTGTGAAATACTGATGTTTCTACAAAATTATCGTGTAGAGGCTATTCAATCTACAAATAGACATTGTTTTTATATAGACTATGAATAATATTATGTGCATTGTATACTAAAATAAGTTAATCATGAAAAACGCTTCAAATATATATTTTGTTGTAATTGTAAAATGCTTAGTTTTACTTTGTATAGATAAACATACTGAGGTTGATGAGCAGATGAGTCTGACTTATTTGGGTTATTCAAATAGCACTGATTTAAAACATGGGCCAGTTCATCATTTCATTGCATTAACATGAAATAATGATATTCTTTTTATTTATTTCAAATACAGAAACATTTCATACTACTGTTTCAGGAGCTAGCCACATGAAAATATGAGTTCGCTATTTGATAATGAAAATTGTATTATTTATTTTATTTTAAATAATATCGAAAAATAATTCTAAATGTGTTTAGAATCTATAAAGAAATGAGACTGTTCATTTATAAACCAAATCAACATATGCATCAGTTTTAAATATTCATTTTGGATATTCAATTTACATTCTTTACAAACATGTACAACATGTGCCGAATATCTTTTAAAAAAGATATCTCTTGTTATTATAGAAAACAACAGCAGATTATATTTTCAAATTGAATAAAATGATGCACAGATTGAGGTCTTGCACCAAGTTATGTCCAGCAAGACTGTATGACGATTTTGCTAATATTTAAGGGAAGCGTCTCATGCTTCAGTTGGCGCCATATGAATATAGTGCTTACCCATCATGCACAGCACGAAATCACAGAGGTTAAAAAAAGTTGCGAGAAGCAACACCTGGTGGACACAATGGTACGCGGCATGTTTTAATATAAACTTAATTGTCCGTAACGTACGGAGAAATTTGGGAAACAAATTCTGTGGATCACATAATTACATTCTTAGTAATTATAGATCGATACTTTATATTTACAAACTTAAAGATTCGTAGCAAATATATAATTACCTTTCAGTTTCGCCTGTCCTCTGCACACATTTTAATAAAACTAATGGTATTTTTTGTCACTTTTACATTATCCTTTTGAATTTGTGCCAACTTTTGTTTGCATGACGGCATTTTTACGTCTTTCACAAATATAAGCAACAAATTAATCAAAGAAACTTTTTCTCGTATTATTGTCGGACGATAAAACACACAAGTACAAAAACAATATACAATAAGATAATTTACTGTATGTCCAATGCACTGATCAGAACTGCTCTACATATGTAAGGTTTTGATTAGGAAAGTTTGAAAATAAAATAGAATCTGTAATGAAAACTTCTGTGTGGGGCCATCTTAAAAGGACACGTCCGGAAATATTTTGTAGGGGATAGTATTTTATTGACATTTGGGGCCCAAAAGGTATTGACAGGTAAGTCATATTTGACACGCATACCATTATACAACTTGGTTCCCTTGCACACCTCAAGTCTCTAGACACAGAACCCCACTACCGGTATTTGACCAGAAGTTAAGCTACTAAAGGTTTCGTCAATCAATTAAGAACATTTAAATAAAAATAAAATATCACCTAAATATATATTAGTTTCTACAAATAGGTACTATAAGTCCATTTTTCAGTGTCAATATTTGTAATTTACATTTTTGCAGTGCTAAAAGTATTTCTCAATTGTAATAATGAATCGTATTAATTTTTAAAAAATCAATCCATAACGAACACGGATAGTGAGAGGGGGAATGCCCAATCTAGGAGTTGACATTATGTATCATTATGGTAATGATATACACATCATCAATTAGGCCTAAATGTCACCACTTTGGTCGGTTTAAGAATCACCAGGTGTCGCTTCTCGCAACTAACCTGTGTGATTTCGCGCTGTGCATGATGGGTAAGCACTATATTCATATGGCGCCAACTGGAGCATGAGACGCTTCTCTTAAACATTAGCAAAATCATCATACAGTCAGAGTCTTGTATGACGTAACTTGGTGCAAGTAACTCAATCTGTGCATAGTTTAATTCAATTTGAAAATATAATCCGCTGTTGTTTTCAATAATAAACAAGTTTTTATCTCTATTTGCTCACTTGTACATAGTGTACGAAAGTGAAAGTATAAACTGCGTGACAATGCAAGTAAAACGCATTTTATTGCACGAACAGGTATAAACACAATGCTTTGAGCGTTTAAAGTTAATAATGATGATATAGTTATCATGGTTAAACATGGTTTTAATAAAAATATACGGAAACTGTCCTTGTTTGGAAATTGTTTCATACATCCGCGGACTATATCTCAGTGTATGTACCATTTAGCCAAATAGGGATAGTTATCAGTTCCCAGTATAGAGGTTAGATGAAAGCAGCGACGTTACACTCTATGTATAGAATGACAGTAATCGCTGAAATCAAATCGCTTAGGAACGTGTGTTGGCAATAAATCGAGCACAGTAATCGACTTAATCAAATCAAATCAATTAGAAAAGCATATGTGCAATAAATCGAGCACAGTCAGAGCGATAATAACCATTCTATACATTCCATTCTATACATAGAAGATGTGTCTTGCAGCTGAGACAGCATCCGGCTGGCCGTGGCTGAAGAAAGAGAAGACCTGGAAGCCAACTGCTGACACATAGTGGCTGATCAACACTACCGACCCGCTGCCCCAAGAGTGACATGGGATTAAAAGGGAAAAAAGTGTGGCATTAAATTACTAACATAATATGTTTGTTTCTATGCAATTTTGCATATTTGCATTTAAGAAAGTGTCCATCAAATGAACTTTTCTCCACTGGACATGATATCATTTTTTTGGAAAATAATGATCAAATGCAAGATGGATGAAAATGTTCTTTGAATGGTTACTCATGGATAAATGTGAAATTGAAAATGTAAGATTTAATATATTGTGTTGATATTATTTTTTTATTTTAGAGCTCAGTACAAGTGTCAGCAATGAAGGACAGTTTTAAACTAGGGCTATTACTGATCAAGAACTGTAGAAAATATGTCAGGAATACAAAACTTTAACTAAAATTCTATGTTTAGCTCTAGTGGCCATTTTGTGCAGTGAGGCGGAACCATTTGAATAAGTTTGGTAGAGGAACACTAAACAAACATTTATGTAAAATTATTTGAAAATCTAGCCACAGGTTTAGAAGAAAATGGCATTTAGACATAATTCTGTTTTTAGCTCTGGCGGCCATCTTTTGCAGTGAAGCGGAACCATTTTCACAGGTTTTGTAGAAGACCATCCAAGGAACATTTCTGTAAAGTTTCATGAAGATTGACAAAGAACTTTTGAAAATATGACAGGAATACAAAACTCTAAACGCACATCGCAACGCCCACCCGCCTGCCCAACCGCCCATCGCAACGCCCACCCGCCTGCCCAACCGCCCGCCCAACCGACCAGTTTTCGCTAATGAATAAGCCAAGATTTTTTGCTAAAAAATCCGGCTAAAAACTAACATTGACAAGCAATTCTCCCATTGTATTATTTTTCCATGGTATATAAAATACCATGGGTTTCGACGATGGTAGTTCACAAGCAGTGCAACGACTGTAATCTCACACATTTCCAGTTCGAATTGAGCATGCAACCTATATTTGATGGACAATAAAATACTTCCAGTGAAGGTACTCTGAACTATCCCTTTGTTTGAAGACGAGGCAATCTTATATATGTATATTTTTGAAAATTGGATTTTTTTTTTTATCACAAATGGTCCCAAACTTTTACCACAAACAGCCCAGAATATACTTTGTTGTAAAATAAACAAGAAATGTCTTTAAAAGACAACTGGCATTGAAATTAATATCGAGATGTCATTTTTTGCCCTAAATATAATACAAGAGGACCAAATTGATCCATAACGTGACTTCTCAGACCCCAGATTTTTCGATCCCTACTAAGGAGACTACTCGGACACTAGATTTTTCGGACATCATAAGAAAACGTATCGGCCCCAAAAATTATTTGAGATAAACTCAATCATTATAAATATCTGTACCATTCATAAACCGATCATTACAGCCCCATGTTTTCACCAGTGATACATGAATAACCTACATACTAGTAATTTATAAAAACATAATTGATACATGAATTTGTCAGGCAAATTTAACAAATTAACTTGTCAGAAAATAATAGCGGGAATGAATGAAAATTATTATTATATATCAGACAAGTAAATATAAACTCCCCATTCACTGAATTTCTTGGATTTATGATTCTCCGGACGCTAATTGATGCGTGTGTATTAACACAGCTTTACCGTGCGCTATTATTAGAATGTACTAGCAAAAATTCATTTTCGGGGACCCAAGTCGGTTACAACGTACAATAATATTTTTACACAATGATAAAATAGGAAATATAAGCTCTATCAAATTTGCTACTATTTTTTTGCTTATTGATCAGAAAAATACCAGAAATTTACCACTATATATTTTGCTTGTCACAAGAGGCAGCATTGTACGTTGTGACCGACTGTGGTTCCCAGCATTGCAATTGGTATTTATAGAGCGCGCCGATTATTAAACAAAATAGTTATTTCATTATGTAAATGAATATAACATTCTGATCATGACATACAATGAATAAAATTGTTCATAATTATGTTCAGTTCTAGAGTGTACGTCAAAGATATGTATACTTTATTTTAACCGCTTATGTAAACAATTATGTAAATTTTAATCCCCAAAAGCATGCAAAAGTAATTGTTATACATTAAACTATTGTTGTAAGTTTGCATTCCCTAAAATAAGAAAATTTGCCCAATTCTATTGGCATTCAATTTTCCCGCTGCATAATGATCGCAAGAAATCTAGGTCAAAGTGATCTCAGACAGCTACGCCGAAAAAAATTTAAAGGCTTTGTCGCGCAAAACCCCCAAGTTTGGAAACTTATTTACCAATTTTTGGAGACCACATGAAAACCCACTTGGTATCCAGCACTCCTTGCAGAACAAGTTTTCATCAGAAAATAAAGCCTTAAATATAATAGGAAACAAGTGATCTTAAAATAAACCCAGATTTACTAAAGTTCTTCAAAAATGTTTCAAATAACAATCAAGAAGAACAATCATATTTAAATAACAATTTATGAAAAAGTTATGTCAACAGCAACAACATTTCATAACTACAGTACATTATTAAAATTTCATGTACTTTTATAATAAACAAATTTACCCATAAATAATCTCGATTTTTTCCAGTGATGTAACATACAT
This sequence comes from Congeria kusceri, assembly GCA_027627225.1. Taxonomy (NCBI): domain Eukaryota; kingdom Metazoa; phylum Mollusca; class Bivalvia; order Myida; family Dreissenidae; genus Congeria; species Congeria kusceri. The sequence continues at coordinate 45,803,769 of CM051024.1, forward strand.
GCCATAATTTTTTCAGGCCAAAAACCGGACATTGCCAAAAAATCGCCTGGACATTTGACATTTGACCGGGACACATTAATATTGTCATTTTGTCCGAAAAATAAGTAATAATAATAGTTTATCATATCTAACCTAGGTCCTATTCCGTTTCGTGGTCTATATAGTTATAGTTCAAACAATAAACACCCAAAATGAATAACACAAACATACACACGCATATATTTTAATCATATTTATTCAATAATATAAACGATAACATGTATTTGTAATTATGACATCAAAGAAATTACACGAAACACGCAAATATAAACACTGATTGTCAAATAAACAAATGTGTTTACAAGGGAGACTACTCCAGCAGACTTATACCTGGGCTACGTTCCACTATACACAGCGTCATTAACTGCATCAACTTTTGCGATGTGAACAACACGAGTTTAAAGAAAGTAATGATTGTTTTTGCATCTTTCATTCTCGAAAAGTTCAATTTATTTTCATACTTAACCTTCAAACGTTACCAAACTAATTATGTGATAACACCTATTCAATTTTAAATCAAAATGACAACAAACACAGTTCCTTTTTTATTCCGAAACAATGCAACAATCAGCAGCAATTAGCGACCGCGGATACTGTATATGACCACAATCCCGAGAAAGTGTGACAAACGATCAATAAATCGCTAATGGGGTATCATTACTGCTCCTCTTTGACAAGCGGCTAGTGGGTATTGTTGTCATAGGGACCGATAAAGGGATTAACGATCTGAAGTTAATTGTTGGCCCAAGGTATGTTTTATGGTACACTAACATCGATTTTTGTGATTGACCGGGACGAAATGCATCTCACCGGGATGCCGGGACAGACCTCGTGAAACCGGGACATTCCCTGTGAAACCGGGACGTATGGCATGTATGGATGTAAGAACATTCATTTTAATTATTGATACAATTAAATATAATAACATCTTACCAAAAATTATCCAAAAATTTCTTTAACTGCGCATGTATGCATTTGACAACTACAACATTTCATTCAATACTCAAGCTTTATGTAGACATCACGTTTAATCAACAGTTTACTGCAAAGTGAATGAACGAGAAATACATGCAAACTCATATACCACGAGGTAGTAACAGAACTATTCTGCTTTGTATGTGTTAGAAAAGAAATAAATATATAGTGAAATTTACAACAAATTAGTTAATACAGAATAAGCATGTGACTTTCGAACAACAGCAAATAAAATTTCACAGATCATCTACTTTCAGTTTATAAAGTTAAGATTTTTAAGACACATCTCCAATATTATTTTGGCCCTTACAAACATGGTCCAATACATTGATAATTAGTTGTTTTAATAAATGTGGCAAGGATTTCATAACACTCAGCATCAGCACCATTTCCTGACTTAGGATGTTTTTAAAAATATTTGATTTAAAAAAAAAATAAAAAAATTAAAGAGTATTAATCAAGGTATCTGCAAACAAGAATTCTTTTATGCTCCTTTTATTTACTGTCCTACTGAACTGTATTAGCCTGGTATGATTACACTTTCAATGAAAATTCTGTGGCAAAAAATATCCATATCCCCCATTTTTTTTTAAACAAAAGTCAAAAGCATGTTTATTCATTCTATAGTACATGTAGTACTGGTACGCTAAAGCTCAGAAAATAAACTACATGTTGCTCAAATAATGCAAATAATGGTCACATTATTAGTGTAAACATTTGAAAAATAAAAATAATATGGAAGAGCATCAAATTGCAAATTACATGCTGTTTGCAAATAAGTTTTTGGCACATGAACACAAAAAGTAAATGAATATTCAGAAATATTTAGCTTTTACTTCAACAAGATACAAAGATACCTCATTCCTAGAAATGGTGAAATGATATCGAAGGGAATAGGCTCTATAGCACTGGGTAATAATTATTGTAGTGAAAATCAATGCCTTATTTGAAGTTATTTCGTAATTGGCAATAAAACATTGTATAAGTTTTAAAGAGTACACTCCTACAACTGACCATAGGAAATGCAAACTGGGACTTTAAATTCACTTGTTACATTTTGTACATTTCCTGACCAGAAATTTTTAATATACAGTTTTTACCATTTTATAATATTTTTTTATCACATAGCAGACTATAGAAGTACTAACATTTTCTAAAATGTTTTTTTTTTAAGTTTCAAATCACACAGCAGACTATCCCAGTATCAACTTAACAGTAGCTACAGGGACAACATTCCTGGACCTCCCTTCAAAGTTCCACGGACATTTATCCAACTACTGAGGTGTAGCCTAAGATGACCAAGGGAGACAACCTTCACAAGAAGTGCAACTCCCAGGTCCCTTAGCTGGATATGGGCAAATATTGACTGCTAACAGAAGCAAATGTCTGCTAGTATTTCTTGTAATTTTGTGAGATTTGTTTTTTTCTGTTCAATATTTTTCTTTAGAAATACACTATTAACTTTTTTCTCGATTAATTTAATTCTACCAATGTTTGTTCTACATATTTTTTCTCAACTGTTCATTTATAATTTGAAATTGATCTGAAATTGATTTGTAAATTTGTATTAACAAACACATTTATATTGTATTTTGAGGTCAGAAGTGGCAGCAGTACTTTTTTTTTTAATTCTGATCACATTTTAAACATTGAGTAATGCATTGAATTTCACATACAATTATTTCCCAATTATTACTCAAATCTGCTTTAATGTCAGCAAATATTGCTAAATACTGCTTTGATACAAGTCACTTGCTGATTATATTCTGCAAAACATCTTACTGGCCTTTCATAAAAATGCACATGATACTCTTTAAAGATGTTTGTGACAGTAAAATTCAAGTATTTCTCAACAAAACAGCATGAAAGAAAGGCTAGAGCAAGATTTAAAACTAGAAAAATTGCTAACCTTAACCCTGAAATTTGCTGAAATTAATAGTATAATTATTAAAATGAACATTGTTAAAATGAAGAAATAAACATGCTTTTACAAGCTATTTTTTGTAAAGCAGGATTTGCAAGTCACAGAAATGTCTATTAATGAAATTTTCATCATCAGATCTTTAGGCAATACCAACTTTTAAGCAAATTTACAGCAACCATGGTTCAGTCGAACCCTGAACATTTCATACAACAATTTTTGTCCCTAATACACTTCTAACATGGTACTCAACATAAGAAGCATAAAAGTTTACGCTTAAATTATTAAAGATGGCATTGAACAAAATTCTTATGATATTTAGAAGGAACTTTGTGTACAACAACAATGCCACAATGCATATGACCAATTGTTATCGCTGTTTGTTTTTCTCCATTTTTTGAGTACCAAAATGGGATTGGAAATGTGCCTTTTAAATGTTGTTTTGTAAACTAAAAGTAGATGATATGTGAAATTGTTATTCACGATTGTTGGAAGGTCGCAAGTTCATCCTCCATTTACTAAATTGGTGTAAATAATGGTCACTATTTTCATTCACCGCTTTTCAACAACATGTCAAAACAAAACTGTTCCATAAAAACACATGGTATACAAATCTGCATGAACTCCACATTCATACACATGCAATAAACCATCAAAGAAACATATATTCACACATCGCCCAGATATTTACGAAGTCTTGTTGTCCTCATCAGATGCATACTTAAGAAGTTAGAGAAATAATAATATTTTGTGACATTTATGTTTATTTATGTACATTTCTGGAAATACATTATCATAAACAAGAGCTGTCAGAGGACAGCGCGCTCGACTATTCGAAGTATTTCAGTTGGTACATATTTTGGATAGTGGAAGGGGCATAAATTTGTTAAAATACGAAATTTTAAGTGAAGCTTTGTATAGTTTATACATTTTTGGAACAAAAACTTTAACAACAAAGTCTATGTAAAAAGTGGGCTAACTCTGTCAAAATACAAAACAAAGTTTTGGGTAATGTTGCCCCTGATACAAGAGTTGATGACAAAGGATAGTTCCAAGGTTCAAGTGAATAACTTATCTTGTTTTGAAGTTACACAACTTTTGAATATAAACTTTAACCAGAAAATCTATGTGAAAAAGGGGCATAACTCTGTCAAAATACAAAACAGAGTTATGGGTAATATTGACCCTGATACTAGAGTTGATGACAAAGGTTAGTTCCAAGTTTCAAGTGAATAACTTATGTACTTTTGAAGTAACCAAACTTTTGAATATAAACTTAAAACAGAAAATCTATGTGAAAAGGGGGCAAAACTCTGTCAAAATACAAAATAGAGTTATGTGTAATGTTGCCTCCGATACTAGAGTTGATGACAAAGGTTAGTTCCAAGTTTCAAGTAGATAACTTACGTAGTTTTAAAGTTACAAAACTTTTGAATATAAACTTTAACCAGAAAATGTAATTGAAAAAGAGGCATAACTCTGTCAAAATACAAAATAGAGTTATGGGAAATATTCACCCTGATACTGGAGTTGATGACAAAGATATAATCCAAGTTTCAAGAGAATAGCTTTTGTAGTATTGAAGTTACAAAACTTTTGAATATAAACTTTTAACAGAAAATCTAAGTGAAAAGGGGGCATAACTCTGTCAAAATACAGAATAGAGTTATGTGTAATGTTGCCCCTGATACTAGAGTTGATGACAAAGGTTAGTTCCAAGTTTCAAGTGAATAACTTATGTAGTTTTGAAGCTACAAGACTTTTGAATAAAAAATTTAACCAAATTCAGACGTGGACACCGACACCAGGGGTAGTAGGATAGCTCACATATTCTTCGAATAGTCGAGCTAAAAACAGTAGGGTTTCTTGATTCACAAAACAGAAGTGTAGCCAACAAAATGTTTTTTAAGGGGCGTATCGACAATAATGTTTAGTAAAATAAACTTCATTTACAGAGAATTAATACTGAAGTAATGGTTTTGTTTCTGTAAACATTTAGCAAACATATATTATTTTATCAAATAAACAGTGGTCAACTGTGACACTTTCGTGCTTACGTGAAAAGTTGTAGTAGTAAAATCTGCATGAATGAATGTACCGTAACGCGCATGCACACCCATGATAAACTTGGCATAGCGTGCGAGAAAGAAGAACGTAAATTTGTAGGTGCAAGTTCGAATCATACTGGAACCATGTCGCCCAAAATTATTGTCTTTTTTTATACTTTTTTCTTAATGATTCAATATATTGTTAATAATTGGAAAACAGGAAATTGTTTTGTTTTAATATATGTTTCTATGCATGCAAAATATTGTTGATATGCTCCTTTAAGATCTAAAACATATTGTAACAAGCTGGATTCATTTATAATTTGTCCAATAAAAACTTTAAAAAATATAGCCAAATACTTTTAGTGAACTTTGGAACTTACATAATAATTTGACCTAGATTCGTTGTAAATATGGGAATTGATAATAAACCGTAACTGTACATTTTCAGTGATTATAGCACTGTAGACAGATTTTAATACATTAAAACGTACATACGTAAATGATTGCAAAAATATATAGAGAATAATTATTTACAGTTTTTCTCTAAGCTGCAAAGTTGCATGGTGTGCCGGTCGAAGCAGAAGGAAATTTTAATACCGAAAAAGAAAAGAAACTACATGATGCATTTACAATATAGTAGGTATAATAATCTTAGCAGTGAAAATCTCACCCAAACTACGCCCCTTGAAATGGGAATAGTTTTATAAACTTTGGAGATGGCTATGGTGTAAATAATGAAGGGGTGGCAAACAACCTTTTTTGCACTATTGATTATAACTTAATTTTGGTGTGAAAAAATGCTACACAATTCCCCACTTACTATAATTGTTTGCTTAAAAATGTCTACTATGCAAACATCTCTTTCAATAAACCTTAGTTTGAATGCCAGTCAGCAAATTTAACTCACAAGAAGCACTCGACTTTACAGCTGCAGTCGGAGAAAGTGCAGCACAATATAGTCCACGAAACTACCAACAATCATTTCTAATAATGCTAGGTTCCCACTATCACCATTTGCGACACAACTGAAATCATGGTCTTAATTGTGGAGTAATCGTGGTGATCCTATCAGATCTTATCACATATTGAGGTCAGTCGTGGCAATCATGTTCATCGTAGAAAATCACCTGGATCAATTGTCCATTGGGATCATTAGATCAGAATGTATTGCATCGTAACCAAGCGTGACAAATCATACAAGACAAACACCACCCTCTGGTAATATATGTTGCAACCGCAAGAATCAAAGAAGTCAATAGTCAGTCGGGCTGTATTTATATCATTCGGGTCCAGTTGTAGCTCAAATCGTGATCTCCATCGATCATGATCAAGAAAGACAAATTTGGGGAACCCGATTGTGATGATCGTGTCAGATCAAGACCTAATCGTGGACTCGATAGATACAATCCCAACAGAATGTATGTAACTGTATCTGGAGACCAGACCGTGACATCTGCAATTGACTAATCATGACCAGAAAAGTCAAGCTAAAAATGACAATTTAATAATATGGTCAACTATTCTGAAATATGATGGACAATTCGAAAATAAAGTGGACAATTCAGAATTATGGTGGATGGATAGTAAATATGGACGATTTGGAAATATGTTGAATCCATTGGAAATATTTTGTACACATCAGAAATATGTCTTACAACTCAGACAAATGATGACCACAATGGTTTACCACATGCTGTTCGCATGCTTAGGCATTACATCATTCACAATCAACTAAACTTACCTTCAATTGACTTGGTGTGATTTTTTTAAAACTGGCACCCATACGTCATGGACGCACATTCTTCGTGGAAGGACCAACTGGACAACCAGTGCGAAATCTATTTGTCTTTGATAAACATTGGATTGGCGATATTCTGTTAACTTAACCTTGAATCATGATCTGTGGAATCAAGCAATTTTGAAACCAATTGAAATTCAGATCAGGAAAAAAAATTGTGTAGAATTTCTTCACATTTTACTTCCAAGTCAAAAAGGCTGTTTTCCTAACTGATTCATGCTTTCAAATTCTGGTACATGTTGCTCCTGCCATGGCAATGATCATTTTCCCAAAGCTTATTTTTAACTTGAGGTTAGAAATAACAATAACAGGAATTTTGTCTACTGAAAACAGTTTCACAGTAAACTTGTTTACATTGGTACAATGCAAAACTGTAGACACTGGATGACAATATACAACTGACAACTACTGACCACAATATAGATCAGGCTTCAGTAGTATGGGCCCAAGTGACGGAAAAAGGACTAAATTATAAATTGAAGGCATGGGACTACTAAACAACACAATCAACAACAACTGACATCAAGGCCAAAAAAATAATGGTTTGTTTCGCTTACATCTCCAAAAACATCTTGGAGGGGAGGTAAAATATAACTTTTTTTCTTTAACTTTTTTGTCCTCCACGCACATTTAAGTGTATTGGACTGCATGTAAAATGTTTAAATGCCTCCCAACAAAGAAACTTTACCTCAACTATAATAAGGTCATAGAAAAAGAGATTTCTGGCAAGAAACTTATAATATAAGCGAAAACTGCTATTTTTTTCCCAAACATAAGAAAAAAATTACTGATTGATAGGCAAAAAATCTTTTAGGATCGACTGAAAATTTAGGGAGGGGGGGTTGGTCGGGTAAGCGGAAACAAACAACTTTTTTTACATCCAATATATATCAGGCTTCAGCAGAATTGACCCAAGTGATAGAAAAAAAGACTAAATTTTAAACTGTGGGCATCAGACTACTCAACAATACACAACGGACAACCAATGACCAGAATTAGGCTCAAGCTTGGGCACTGCATGCCCAGTTGAGCTTCAATGCAGCAAGCATACTTTTTCAATATTCAACAAATAGGTCATGTAAAAGGCCATATGTCCAATTCCTGAACTTAAAAATTCCAAAGATAAAACAGAAAACAATAAACCGTACCAATTTAATAACTTTCAATACTTGTCGACTACTTCCTGAAAATGTATGAATTGGGAAAATTAATTTTCCCACATTGCAATATTAACTGCCAAGATTTTCAAGTCTGACTGACCTGAACTCGCTTTGAAAACTAAACAAATGGCCAAATACGTAAATAATCTTACCTGAAACAAATGTCTGAAGTCATTCTTTACACTTTTGTAAACACCTCCATGACTAATGTTCCGATGTCTGTGGTGGCTTGAACTCTGTTGGATCATTCCCTCCACTTTGGTTTCCATGGCAACCACTAGCAGATGCAGGATGTTCACATTTCCACTATGGAGAAAATGTGCATTTTAAAAATTCTGGACAGGTGATGGCTGGCAGCCAAATTTGCATAATCAAGCTACAAACAATATGGTACATGGTTTCCATTTCAACCATTTGTAGAAGCAATGATGATAGGTCACCTTTAGCCTCTATAAACCCTGGATGGACACAGGCACCCCCTGTACGTCGGTAAACCAATTTGCAGATGATAAATCAAAGTTAAGAGAAAACATATCGTCCGCAATAGATAGGTAGGTACATATTTTGAATTTTTCGGCGATTTTAGTCAGTATATATACACAATTATTCTACACATGTATAAAGTAATGTCCAACGCCATTATGTATTAAGTGTATTGCCAGAAATCTGCGTTTTTCTAAGAAAAAATATATACATTTTCTGGGGAATTACAAAATATTTAAAAAATGTACGTATTTATTTAATTTTTGGCATCTAAATCAACTAATTGGTGAACTAAACCGTTACAGAGTAATGATATAATCTATCTAGAAAGGCATTCAAACATTTATTAGTTGATAGCGTAGTGGTTTCTGGGTCAAAATCAATTATATCTTGGAATGGTTTGCTCATTTATGGATCAAGCCGAATTGTTTGAAGCAAATGTGTAAATAAAGTCCAAACTTAAACTGGATAAAGCTCAAACTGCGTGATAAAATGATTATTTTTGGCAAAGGAAGGTTTATTTTGAACTATTTTTCATTACATATTTTTATTACATATATATTTTTATTATATGTAATAGAAAAAAAAAATACTTTATTCAAAAATTGTACAACGTAGCATATAAAAAACAAATAAGGCCAACATGACCCCATGATCGTCATGAATAACAATTATACAAATAGGAACAAATAATATTATCATGCTTAAAGAAAGAGAAATACAATTATATATATCTGCGCATACTATATAAAACTATTCTGTACTGTATACTCGTGCTTAACAAAAACTATTTGTATGCAAGTATTAAATACACAAAAGTAATCTGTACTGTATTATCATAGGTCAAATTAAAGAAAAAGCTTGTTATCACTCTAGAAATCTTCATGAAACTTGGTCAGAACATTTGTGCTAATGATATCTTAGTAATACATAAAAGTGATCTGTAATGTATTCTCACGCTTTACACAAATAATTTTTATCGTAGTTATACATAACAGTGATCTGTACTGTATTCTCATGTTTTACAAAAATAATTTATATTTAAGTAATACATGAAAGTTATCGGTACTGTATTCGCATGCTTTGCCAAAATTATATCTAAGTTAAACATTAAAGTAATATGCACAGTATTCATACAAGAGATCTGTACTGCATGTAACTTAATAAAATAGCATTAATCATCATATACTGACAGTATTTGTCATTTCAAAAGCTCTACATGCACAAAAAGCTAGTAACTTGATAGTATTTGGATTCGATGAGGAAAATAATTATATGGCTTTTAACATGCTAGGGTGACGTCTATAATACACCGATATATAGTATTGTATTTTTTTCTTGTTTGTGAGTATATGTTACATTCAAAAATAAAATGATATTCATCTTCGAGAACAGGGCAAACTGGGCAAACACTGTATAACTAATATCGGTATTATTCCACCTTCCCTTCTCGATGTTAACCCATTTAAGGTAAAATTGATGTTCAAAACAGAATATATTTCCATAACATAATGCCCTTGAATAGCCATTTATGCGTCCTTCTACACCTTCGACAAAAAGTGTCAGTAATTCTTTGCTTAAACACAGAAAAGAAACCAATGAGATTACCAACACCTTGTGCCAGGCAGACATGATAGAATCCCAATGAACTTAGAATACATTTCACTTGACTTGCCCAGTTGGTTTTTAGAGGATTACTTTCAATATCGTCTAGCATAATTTTCTATATCATTTTTATGAACTTAATGTTCTGGATCACAGATCACCTTAAACCAGTACTTTATCATATTCATTTTACTCATCGTTAAAAAGTCAAGTATCCTTGTCTCCGATAATATTAAGTCATTATGTGTGCTGATTTTGACACCCTATTTGTCCTTCACCATTTATTAACATATTTTAAATTAAAATAAGCAATTTTATTGTTGTTTTATTGACATTACAAAGGCGTTTGATTACATTGTAAGGGATATCTTTGGTACAGAATGTACAGACTCGGTATTCGAGGACGACGATTTACAGTTATAAAAGCAATGTATACTAATGTGTACACAAAAGTAAGACATCATAATGATATCAGAACTGCATTTGAGAGTCATTTAGGTCTAAGACAAGGCAAGTGTTTTGTTCTGGTTTCTTTTTTCGTTGTATATCAATGACATGGAGGATACATTGTACTCAAAAGGTGCAAGTGGTATTGATATAGGCATGTTAAAATGCTTCCGACTCATGTATGCGGACGGTGAAAGGCAAATACATCATCTGGTGTTCCCATTTTTGCTCGACATTCAGCTTGTGCTTCCAGCAAAACATGGTAATTTTCAGCCCAGTTTGATTGCCTATTTTTAATCAAATTTATAAACAATTAACTATGACTCTTAGCATCTTTATCACTCTAAAATAATTTGGGTCATTTAAATCTCCTTTCTTATGTTTAGGTACAATAAGATATTCAGTCCATTTATCTGGAAAATATCCAAGACATAATATTTTGTTAAACAATTTAAGCAAATACGGAGGAAGTTCATCTCTGCCATTTATAATAAATTCATTTAAGATCAATTCTGGTCTCGCACTTTTTCCTGTTTTTATATTGGCAGTCCCTTTGGAAATTTCTTCAGCAGTAAAGTATTACTGTGGTAAGAACATTAACAATGTTTACTTTCATAAAATTGCTGCACAATGCTTTAGTGAACTTTTGTGGTCAACAATGTTAAAATCTCGCTCGAAATGGTTTAAATGCATGCATTTATTGCATTTACATAAAGCACTCGTGTACAAGTTTGGTTATTATCCATTCAGTTTTAAAAAATAGTTTGGATTTTATCACTTAAAAGTTAGGGCTTGATCAATTTTACATTATATTGTCCTATGAACATAACCATATAATGCGTGTTTGATGCATTTAAACAACGCACGAAGCAGATATACAAAGAAGAATGGCTGATAAGCAAGGTCGTACATTAATAATTGCAAAAACATTAATTGATCAGTTCTCTTTTACATAAAATATTGCCAACTTGACTGATTTTGTCTATATTCTTTGGCAAAATAATTGCCATTAGGAATCGTTTTAAACAGCGCATTATACGTACAAAATATCATTGTATCTTGTGCGATATTTTATATGTTGCAACTTACCTTAAAGATATGAGTTTTTGTAAATAAATTATGGTAATAAGTTATTTGTCCGGCATGTTTTCTCTGAAATTTGATTTATCATCTGCAAACTGGTTTACCGACGTACAGGGGGTGACAGGGGGACCCCTAAATCTGCATCATTTATTTACATGGCCCAAAAGCAATATCAGAGGTATGTATATAAATAATCATTTATATATGAGGTTGGTATACAGAATCCACCATTACGTTTAATTATTTGGACTATTACATAAACAGCTCGTTTGGTGCAGAGAGCAGAAAAATATTAACGATTAGGAACGAACTACAAACGTTATTAATTTATAGATGAACCAAGTTTAAAATAGAATACAAATACATAAATTGGTCTCAAGTTTATAGAATTATAATAATTTAAATTTCCTGCAACAAATACACATATTTCAGAAATGAAATGGAACTAAACACAAGTGCCTAGTCATATTCCAAACATTATGCAACTAAAGATTAATAAAATACAACATAGCAGGAATAAATAAAGTTTAACATACAAAGCTGAAATGTTCTACCCTCTAAGTAAATGACGCACACAGCATTTCCTCGGACTACTTTCGTCTACGTCTGCCCTTTCCAAACGCTGACCGCTAACTGAGTGGTTCGGGCGGCAATTTTCCGCGCTTCACGCATGGCTGCACAGCAACGAGCACGTGACAGCCCGAGGACGAGATTTGAAATCCGAAGGCTGAATTGTTTTCAAATGGCCTCGTGAAAATGTGATTCCGAACATTGCCGAGTATTGTTCCTGGTGTACACATGTATACTTGTTGTCGTGTAGGGCGCTTTTCCATATGTCCGTATCCGCATCCGTATCCGCACCCGTATCCGTTTCCGCAAAAATATTATACGGAAGCGCTTTTCCACATCCGCATATAAACTTCAAGTATTTTGGTGTTTTCCTTATTTTCAAATAGTTACAATGTCTGAGTAAAAAGCTTCTAAACATGTTTAATTACGTCGGCTGCAAATATTTTATGCCAGTATGCGAAAACGTTCACAAATGGTGGATTTTAAACAATATAAGCCCGTTTTCCATGTGTCCGTATCCGCATCCGTATCCGCATAAATAGTATACGGACGCGCTTTTCCACGAATCCGCAAATAAACGTCGACTATTTTAGTTTTCTTCTTATTTTCAAATAGTTGCAATGTCTGAGTAAGAAGCGTTTAAACATTTATAATTACGTCGGCTGCAAATAATTATGCCAGTATGTAAAAGCATTGACATGTGATGGATTTTAAACAATATAAAGCATCCAACAATTATATCTACAGCTTCAGTCATGACTCATTTAAATGTTACCCGTTATTACAGAGTTATTGTACTCGGTGAGTCTTAGGTTGAGTTATCCAGGCGTATCTAGACTGTTCCTTCTTTTCACCCAATGATTTATGGAGAACAACCTGTTCTTTAAAATGCTAAGTTAGATAACCTGTCGTCCGCATCCGCATAAAATCGCTCACCGATCGATTTATCGCGGACGGCTTTTGCGGATGCGCTTTGCGGATACGGACTGCGGACATATGGAAATGGTCCAACTGTTTTCAACTTGTTCCATTGTTTGCAGATGTGGATTTGCGCAATGCGGATACGGATACGGACATATGGAAAAGCGCCCTAATTTGCGATTGTGTGCACGAGGTCAAATGCATACATTATGAAAAGCCAGTCTCGCTAATCATCTGCACAGCCCTGTTATGTATATATATACAGCGCAAAGAGTGGTTGTCCAATAAATAAAAGACGCATAATATAAGAGAATAATTCTTCCAATTTCAGTGCAGGGGCAAAGTGCCATAAGTCATGTAAGTAGCTGTTGAAGTCGGCAACTCAACTTGCATATTCGCGTGTTGGTAACAGCATTTGTCACAATATCACGAATTTGTAACTAAACTATGATACAACTGCTTATATATGATTTTTTTTACCTAAAACAGTACGCTTTTCAAGCTGGACCTTCAAGGGCGTAGCTTCATTTAGGCACTATAGGCACGTGCCTATACATTTTTTCCAGAGATGACAAATTTTAATATGCCAAAATTGCAATAAAAACAAGAGGGGGGGGGGGTAAGGGGATCTTTCTTGGCTGCGTTGAAACTTCATTTTTTAAAGAGTCGATTACACCAACATAAAAAAAATTCCATGAAACACACGCTTATTTTACAATTATTTTTGTAGAATCAGGGTTTAGCTGAAGTTAGTTGTGTGTAGTCACATACGATTATAAACAGTCCTGGCCCAAGTTATCGCTTACAGCGTCATTTTATAGATTCCACCTATTGTGCCTATACAGTTTTTGAACCCAAGCTACGCCCTTGACCTTGACCAGCCCGCCACACCAGTACTCTACACCCTCGGTGACACCCGCGATACTTTCCCAGACTGAAATAAAATACAGTAAAACATAATAATTTAGTAATCAATTAATGCGTTTACACGAATGTTTCTCACTTGCGTATTATCCCAAATTCTGTCATGTTCTGTGTTGCAATAGTACTCGGGATTTGCAGAGTCCTATTTACTCTTGGTGTCTACTATTTAATAGTAGGTACCTACTAATAATTTACATGTAGTTGGGACCTACTTTTTATCCGAGATTTCTCCTAACTAAATGGTAGGTACCTACTAATAATTTACGTGTAGTTGGGACCTACTTTTTATCCGAGATTTCTCCTAACTAAATGGTAGGTACGGTACGAACTACATGAACTAAATAGCGTGCAAGGCATTTCCTTTTTGAATGTTCCAAATGTGCCTATACAAGAACCTTCACTATAAACAAAATTAACCAAAACTCAAACCTTAATCACATTTTGCTATTTGGAAATCCCGACATGTCTTTGGAATATAATGAAACAGTTTTCCGAACAGTTCATGCATTCATAACAGACTCAAAAAGGTGTTGAATGGAGTACGCAATTTCCATTCATACGCAAAATCGCATAAAATTACTGACATTTACATACAACTTGATTGTGTTCCTACTTGTATATAAATATGTATACTGTTACTTAACTTACTTGTTTGTTTAAATACAATTAATGTTTTACACCTTACTACCTTATTTGTATACTGGGAGAGAATCTTGTTAATGTTGTTAAACATGCATTCCAATCCCATTGCATGTTTGATGCAGATACATATGAGGCGTGTCGTGGACCCGGGCTTAATTACGGTGTACCGTTAGTGAAACTCGTTGTTTCGCTCGTTCGACCTTTGGATTGCAAGTGCGAGAACGCGAGATAACGATACGAAGTAGCGAAATCACGATGCGAAATTGCGAGATTACGATGCGAGCTCGCTAAATTAATATCGCGATATCGCATCGTAATCTCGCGCCCTCGCATCGTGTTTTCGCGTTTTCTATGCGAGGTTGCGAAATTAATATCGCGATCTCGCGTTTTCAGTGCGATGTTGTGAAATTAATATCGCGATATCGCATCGTGTTTTCGCTTGAGCATAGGTCGAAAATGCGAAACAACGATAGACATATCGTACTCTCGCCTTCCGGTTGCATATGCGCAGACAAGTAATTTCGTCGGATGCGAGATCGTGATGTTAATTTCGCAACCTCGCATAGTGATTTCGCATTCTCGACCTTTGGATATACCAGGGTCCTGGGCATATTTATATCCATATTTCCGTGCAATTAACTTCTGTCTATACTCAAGATATTTCAATGGGAGAGTTAACCATGAGGAATGTCCAGGTTGTCGTCACTCTTTTCTAAGAGAGGTAAAAAATGAGATGGATCAACGTATAGTAGCATTCACTGTCACCGTGGCTTATGCATAACAAAACACATCCAAAGTCTCTACCACATTGTTAAACATTGTTAAACACGTTTTCCAATTAATACAGAGCGGTTCACAAACAAACTAGAGAAGTCACTGGGAAGAGGCCTCAAAGCTGTTACTGGAAATAAGAGAAAACAACACCGAATGGCGTGAGGCCAAGTGGTGCATATGACCAAAGCAAAGAGAAAATGCTTCTCGCCCACAATGCCCAATCCACACAAATCAAGCCCAACTCATTGACAGTAGAAATACCATACAGACATTGTGCCAACTCAGACTGGTTAAACCTTTGCAGCAGTGTCCAGACAGCTCCTGACACATTAGATACAAAAATATGATGAACATTGGGTTCAAAAGTTGATTTGCCACATAGCAACTATGCCCTTTGAAATACAAAAAATCATCATAACCTAGGAGGGATGCCGCTTAAATACAGGGTTGGGTACTACGTTTAGTTGTGACGCAACATAGTGTTACCCATGCCGCCCTAGATGCCATACCAGACTTGCCCGCCATGGCTTAGATGTGCAGACCATACAAGTATACAACTCTTACAGAAGAGTTCAGCAAAGCATTTGACTGCTTAGCGGTTAGAAAGACTTCAGCTAGTAATTGAATACCATCAGAATAATTTAAAGCGATTGGATCAGGGTATTTCTCTACAAAATGTGATGTCATCATAGATACCTTAGAAAAGAAACAGGCTACAACTACCCAGTGACTTCTTGCTCAGTATAATTGTGAAGGCATGGATCTATCCTGCATGAAAATAAAGGACCAAGTGTTTACCAAGAGACCCAAGGGTTGCTGAACATGACAGTCTTTTTATAAATATGATGTTCTCCCTGCATGTGGAGAAATATCAAGACCAGCAGATGTACCTATGGGTGTTGCCTTAATAGACAAACGATTTTGACGCGGCCAGTCTTAGTGGACTTTTTAGGCCGCCTTAAAAACAATTACTAGCTGCCATCAGCTTGTTCCACAAGAAATATGCAAAGCACTGTCTTTTCGGAGGCATTCAAATTAACAATATACGCTGAAGACCACCAAAGTGTTTAACCATTTCATTTGCCAACACTGTTCAAGTACTGTTTCAGAATTATTATTAATAAACATATTGAAATGTTCGCTCATAAGTTATTACACTTATATCGACACTTTATATATTTCTAAAATAGAGACACGTCTTTACTATAACAATATTTTATGTTTAAAATGGCCCCATCGGAAATAGCCTTCGAGAATTCGTTAGCCATCGTAGGTTACTACAGACGTTCACTTCACCTTAAAATGAATCGGTTTAAACAAATACATGTATTACTTAAAACGTGCCTTAATAGTTGTTTCTATAGCATATTCAATTGTATTTAAGTAGCCCTTTATTTGTTTTTGAGAGGAGTTTTATAAACTACATGTTATATATACCATTGTTCTATGTCTTAAAGATAAATATGTAATGTGCTGTAAAAAGTGTTTTCACTTTAAAAATCTTTCCATCTATCTTAAAATGCATTATGCATCTTGCCTAATGACTTTATGGTCTAAATAGATGATACAAATGAAAAACATTGGAGTGACTTTCGAGAATTACAATTACACTAACAAATTTATTTTATTTAGTTGTTTATTTTAAGTAGTTTTTACTCTCATTCATTTTATCTAAAATCTGAAAGTATCAACTATATTAATTACATCATTGTCACAACACTTTCACGCATGTTACGTTTAAAGTTTACACAATACTGACAATGCTATTGAGAAGTTACAGTGTTGTTTATATCAAAACCAATACCAGATAGTATTCTGTTTACTACAGTAGTGATAGGTGCATTCGCAACATTCAGTCAACGGTTTGCCTTCGCAACATTCAGTCAACGGTTTGCCTTCGCAACATTCAGTCAACGGTTTGACATCACAACATTCAGTCAACGGTTTGCCTAACGGATACATGGTCTAGACAGATGATGAAACTGAACATCATTCATGTTTTCTCACCTACCTGTATTATTATTATGACACTAATTTTCATAATATTTTGTATAACTGTAGTTGTTATAAGTCATAGTAATTAGTCAATTTTGAAACTTTTCATAATTTTATTATTTTAATGCCTTAAACATCAACAATTAAACTACAGATGGAATTTTATCAAATAATATATTAATTATATATTGGGATTTATAAGGCAGTTTTATGACCTGAAACAGAAACAGTGTTAAGTTAAATTATATATAATAACTTTAACCCGACTCCTTGTTGAAATGTGGCATGTGTTAAACAATGATCTGATAATTCGAGTTGTAGAAATTATTCCACAAATTCATGGAAATTAGTTATTTTAAAGCATTTTTTGGAATTAGACCTTAAAATGACATCGACCTTTAATGACACTGACATTGATGATCCTTAAGTCTACGTTTGTAAGCAAATATATATTCAATGTATACTGGACACTGAACATTTTGTTTCTTGATAATGCGAATATTGTCATATGATATTTTTCTATGAATGAGACTCCTGGACTTACCGGCAATCTCTTCTACAGCACAATGATCTATTCTATCCTTGTGCTGTAGAATTTCCACCATCAGTTCAACAGAACTTCAAATTAAATTTGTATGATGAGGAAATGGATGAAGACTAACTATGCATTTGGTGCACTTTTATCGTTATGTTTTTGCAAAATAATAAACGATTTGCGGTAAATGACCATTTTTAAAGCCATTTTCATTATATGACCTTGAAATGACCTTGACCTTTGATGACCTTGACATTGATGGTCTTTGGTCTGCATTTATATGAAAATATATATTCAATTAATATAAGATAATACTGATCAGAGTATTCCTTGACAATAATTATAACGCAAGGTGTAAGTGTTCTATTGGAGACTTCTTGACTAAATCGCTTTTTTTCATACAATGGTCTAGTCAATCCCAGTGCTGTACAATTTCTACCATAAATGCTACAAAACATCAAATGACATTTTTAATAATGGAAATTGATGTCACATTGCAGAAATATGCATTTGGTGCACTTTCATTCATATGTCTTCATAAAAAAATAACGATTTGAGGTAAATAACCAATTATAAAGCAATTTTCAGAATTTGACCTTGAAATGACCTTGACATTGACCTTCGGTGACCTTGAGCATAACCTTGTTTGAGAGCTGTTTAAGTGTACATTTGTTTTCATTAACATTTAAAAATCGAAATATTGGCGTTAAATAATTATAACAGTAACAATAAGACGAGGTGTTTCTTCAAAAACTAGCACTTCATTTGGACGCCATCTTGGTTTCCATGGTAACCTGCAGTATGCAACTGTCCACCCTCGCTAAAATTAAACTTTGCGCACTCCCCTACATGAATATGCAAAGCAACTGCCTGGACAAAAAAATGCACATAAATTCCTCCAGGGACTAGACTAACGGACACATTAGTGTTATTCTAAACCCATACATGACGATTATCACAGAAATTATTAAAAGAATGATCCCTGTTCTAAAATAGGGCGTAACTCTGTCAAAATACAATACAAAAGTTATGGGGGATGTTGCACCTGATGCTGAAGTTATGACAAAGGTACGTTCCAAGTTTCAAGTTAATAACTTATGTAGGTTTGAAGTAACAAGACTTTTGAAATAAAACAAAGTTCAGACGCTGACGCCGACGCAAGGGCGAGTAGGAAAGCTCATCTAAGGCTATTCTTCAAATAGTCGAGCTAATAATTTAAATGAAACGAAGTTAACTTTAACCTGCCAGTGCTGTCCACGTGCTTTCCACAAAATATCTGCCCAAGTTCTTGTTCACTTGCACGGGGTCTTGTGCAATATCCGGTGTACGGTTCTGTACAGTCATAACACAACTGGTAATGCACACAGTACTGTACCTCAAATTATGCAGTTGTATGCGGACCTTTTAGCGCGTTGCGATTTTTTTTGGTCCAGAAAACTTGTCATTTCTTTACTATTTGTCATTAAAACTGAAATGAGGAAGTGTTTATGCATTATTACCATAGCAACGCTTCCAATGCATACAGTGCTTACAACGACAATGCCAGTGAACACGTAACACTGTTTGTTTTGTTGGTGATTTATTTATTGCATAAGAAAATATTTTGTGTGATGAAATGTGTCAGTTACAACAATAAAAAATACATCTATACAAACATGAGGAAAGAATACACAGCCATCAACAAATGCATCAAATAGGCATAAAAACAACAACACTTACTCCTGTTATTTAACATACTGCTTGTAAGCTTTTAAAATATAGGAAACAAATATTGGTTATATTTTGTTCTACTTAATATGCATGATAGACACTGTCCGTCATTTCTTTGAAAGTTATATGACTAGAAGGTAAAGAAATAACTACTAAACAGTCTATTATTGCATTTGCAAAATATGTTAACCTCACAAAAAGAACACAGAACAAACAGTAAACCAATAAAAATAAAAATCACAGTCTTCACAAATATTATATTTTACAAAGCTTAGTCAACTATTTAAAGGCCTAGTTTAATCTTTCCCCCCCCCCCAATTCTGGATTATTGTACCCAGGCCTGTGTATTGGTACCCTGCTGTGGTCACAGTGTGGACACAGCTGTGGCGACCCTTAAGAATGTCTGGCCTCTGCATAGGGATATTCCACTCTGTGTATTGGTCCACCATACAATCTCCTATCGCTATCTGCAATCTTTTCTCGCAGCTGACTGAGCAATGGCAGAGTGCACTGTTTCAATTGCAACAGTTAATTGACCTCAGCTGATAAGAGTCGCCACACTGTGTCCACACTGTGACCACAGCGATTCTTCAATAAACATAATCTAATTTCTAAAACAAAGTGTACTGTGATGCCTCTTAAATGAATTATTAGAACGTATTTATAAATGAAATGCAACAAAATCACAGAAGAACAAATATTGTAGCAAGTATATGCATTGGTAAATGACAAAGCAGTAACCACTTATATGGCAAAACAGTAACCCGATTTTGTGTTAATGAAATGTAAACATGTTCAAATCTAACCAGAAATCAGTGCATCACAATACTATTGTAGTTGTATTACACACCAAACTTTCATTTAAATTGACAGCAAAATCATCCAACATAGTTAAGTCAACATATTTATTTGGAATATTAAAAAACATTTGCTTACTAGAGGAATTAAAATGCTTTATTAACATGGGCCCAATTAATGTGTGGCAACACCTATGATTTGGTTACAACAATTACACATTGTGCACGAAGAACCCAGACAGTTGAATAGGAAAATATTACAAGTGTAAAGCAAGTCGCACATGGCTGGTAGACTGACTGAGTTTATACATACATAAACAATGTAAAAAAAGTAAATTTACCCTACGGCAAAAATATTGAACTTTATTTCGTAAAATAAACCAATTGTACAAAAATGAATCTGTATGCTAAAGGGACAGTTTCACAGTTTTGTGTTGAAAAAAATATTTTTCTAACAATTGAATTTTAAAACAGGAATTTGTAAAATATATCGAAACTTTTGGTCTGTTGTGCAGTTTTGGATGGAAAACATAATTATTTTGATATTTATTATGACATTTTGTGTAAACAAAATACTAGTGGTATTCATTACATTGTTTATACAAACAGTTTAACATAAAATGTCTGACAGACTGTCTATGAATGTTGCACCATCTTAACAAATTTCCTACAGCAACTCAAAAATCTCTGTCAATAATTCACCAAACAGTTAACAAAACAGTATTTGCTTAGGGGCAATCCGGGGAAATACGGACAGCGGGTAACTACGGACAAATGCATTAGTAGACCGACTTTTCGACCTGTTTTTAAGTTACTTGTTATGATTTTGACTTACTTTAGAAGCGCATTGTTTGGGGTAATCTATGTCTAAAATAGCAAGTGACACAATGCATTTGTTATTGTTAATGTTGCATGATGGGAGTAACCTATTGATTCTGTCCGAGTTCTCCTGAATTTTAAGTATAAACTAGTGTCCGTAGTTTCCCAATGTAATTTGCAATTGCAAAACTAGTACTGTCCGTATTTTCACTACTCTGTCTGAATTTACCCGGTTTTGAGTGGCATAATTTCTGACGCAGTTGAAGTATTTTTGAATTAAGACAGCTCAATGAAATCTATGATAAAATCTAAGGAAGACAAGGTTTTCCCAATTATGTGATCAGCATAAGCAGATATACTACAGAGCAAGATGCAACATATTGACAACAGAAGTCCTTGTAAAACTGTCAGTATTTCCCAGGATTGCCCCTAACACTTGCATTAAATATAGAAAACTGTCAGTATTTTCCCGGATCACCCCTAACACTTGCATTAAATATAGAAAACTGTCAGTATTTTCCCGGATCGCCCGTAACACTTGCATTAAATATAGAAAACTGTCAGTATTTCCCTGGATTGCCCCTAACACTTGCATTAAATATAGAAAACTGTCAGTATTTTCCCGGATCGCCCCTAACACTTGCATTAAATATGGAATGCACAATTCACGAAATAACAAAAACAAATAACAATAAACACATATAAACTCATGTATGAATAGATGATGCTAATGGCCAAGTACACAAACATGTAATCAAAACAGGTTATGCCATTTTAACAAAAAAATAGCCACAAATTTCAGGAGATTCATTTTCAGTCACATGAAACTTACATGATTTATCTTCAATATATGTACTTCGTATTTTAACATAATCTTATAATTTATACAATATTATTAAAATATATACTATATTATAATTAATATTACAAAAGCACTGTTTCATACATTAACTGCAATGTTATATGAATGGTAAATAAGGCACTTACAAGAACAATAAAGCATATAGATGCCTTTATTTTTTCAACATGAACAATGGACAATAACTTTTGTATACCATAAACAGTCCCCTCCAATTAACACTTCCATGTCATATGATAATAATATCGTACTTCAATTACGTAACAACATAATTTAAAATCACAAATAATCTGTCATAAAGTCACGTTAAACATGAGTCACATGAATGACACATCGGTTCTTTTTACCCAAATGTTTATAAAACCAAAGACATTTACCTAATTTCCTAATTAAGAAAATCTTAGTTCTGTATTCCTTGTTGCTAAATTTCAAACCTTAGGAGAACTAGAACTAAAGCCAAATTGGACCTTAGTTCCAGCACACTTGGTTAAGAATTGCTTAATGTTTGTAGTTGTTAACTTTTAATCATTCATTGTTTTCTTCAAACATGATGAGTTTCTTTTTTTTATCCAGACCAAAAGTGTGAAAACATTCAGAAAATGCAGAATTTAAATATTTCATTTTAAAATAATACATGTGGTTTCTGTTACAAATGCTTACCCCTCGTTGATGCTGATAATTGAAATGAAGTTTACACACAACCAAATGAAGAAATAACATGTATACCAGAACCAAAACTTTGTACTTGCAATACTATGTGTCCCACAAGACATTGCCCATTAATCTACACTATTACATTAATTATACAGCTGTTCTTGTCCAATTGACCCATCAATATACACTATTAAATTAATTGTAGTTCTTGTCCAATTGACCCATTAATCTACACTATTAAATTAATTGTACTGCTGTTCTTGTCCAATACAATTTCACAATTGTCTAGACGATACACTATGGTATTTATAAACCATTCCTACTTAGATCAAACTATAACAGACACCTTTGACACTATACCAGTGTTTCTACAAGTCTTAGCTTTATGAATGGCTTGACACATTGTCAGTCAAATCTCGTCATATGGTCAATTATGAAAGACATTCACAACCTTATGTACTGTACAGAAACTAAGTGGATTTTAAAAAAGAACAGACAAACGTTGGGGAAGTATTAAAATATAACAAAATGGAGGCAAAAATATGAAAACATAATACAAACATTTAATGTTTTCATTTTTTATAAACGTCTCACTTTCTCTGAAAAAAATAATGCAACTATTTTTGTTACAGATGCAGAAATGCCACAAATATAATTATGCTAAATGATTTAAGTTGATACTCTGTTGACATGGAAACTGCTCACCTGAATTTATATCACATTTAAAACATCAGAAATATTGATGAGAAAACTACCACCATGCCAACGAATGCTAAAAATGCAAAGCATAAAACTGGGATTCACTGTATCCATGGCAACCAATTAATTGTCTTTTGGATATACAGCCTTGAGCCAGGGTCTTGGAAGGTACTGAGCTCCATCAAACTTTTCAAAATATTCCTCTATACTAGGATGTAAAATCTGAAACCGAGAATTTAGAACATTTATAATTTGATGAATGTTTATTTAATACGATTGTTTTAATCAAGAATCAAGTCTGGCCCCATTGACTGTTTTAAACATTTCTTAAACTTTGTCTTTATGTTATATATTACTTTATTAGCCAATGAAAATAAAAACTATGCCCATATGTAACAATATAATTGTTAATTGTTTCAGTTGAGAATAAGTTTATAAGATTATAATTGAGAATATTTGAGGCGTGTCGTGGGAAACCTGAGCTTAATGCATCTGCGTAAAGTGTTCCGGATTAGCATGTCAGTGGAATTATGTTTAGAAGAGACTCCCTTGAAACAAAAAATACCATAATAGCAAAAAGTGTCATCCTAAATTAGCCTGTGAGGACTGCACAGGCCAATCCAGGATGACACGTTACGCAGATGCATTAAGCCCAGGTTTCCCAAATAAAGCCTCATTTGTACTTATTGGCATAGAAGTTCGTGTTTGTTGAACTTTATGCCAAACAAACTTTTTGTCTCTGTGAGTTTTCACGTGCGAGTATGTACCTGCACATCCCTGCATGTGTGCCCATGCCTGTGGGCAACCCTACTTTATTATGTAAGTTCAAATTTTACATATAATTATTGATACAAATTGTCCATTGAAAGCCATAACATGCTACCAGCATGTGCTGATAACACCTTCTGGCTCTCAAGGACCGAAATATTCTCTGAAATTAATCAAAGCTATATTTTGATAAACTTCATAAACTCAATAACATTAGTTTTAATTATATTTATTAATAATTATATGTTTTCTCCCGTACTTGATTATGCTATTTAATGGAAATATTACTATAATAATGTAAAGTTACTTACTTGCATATTAACAATGACTTGTAGGTTTTCCTGGGGTACATAAGTGATCTGTGGAGCAAGCCTATCTCGAGTATCTACCAGCATTGCATAGTTTGGCTGAGTCTTCCAATGCTGAAATAGTACCACAATTAACACAGAAATGAGTATCTACCAGTATTTCATAGTTTGGCTGAGTTGTCCAATGCTGAAATAGTACCACAAGCTACACAGAAATGAGTATCTACCAGTATTGCAAAGTTTGGCCGAGTTGTCGAGTGCTGAAATAGTGAAACTAGCTACACAGAAATGAGTATCTACCAGTATTGCATAGTTTGGCTGAGTTGTCCAATGCTGAAATAGTACCACATGTAACACAGAAATGAGTATCTACCAGTATTGCATAGTTCGGCTGAGTATTCCAGTGCTGAAATAGTACCACATGTAACACAGAAATGAGTATCTACCAGTATCGCATAGTTTGGCTGAGTTGTCCAGTGCTGAAATAGTACCACATGTAACACAGAAATGAGTATCTACCACTATTGCATAGTTCGGTTGAGTATTCCAGTGCTGAAATAGTACCACATGTAACACAGAAATGAGTATCTACCAGTATTGCATAGTCCGGTTGAGTATTCCAGTGCTCAAATACTACCACATGTAACACAGAAATGATTATCTACCAGTATTGCATAGTTCGGCTGAGTTAGAATGAATGTGTGTATACTGAAGACTTTATGTAAAATTATATAAAAGAGCTGTTAATTAAATGTATATTTGGTAACATAATTCAAATTTTATAACCATACAGTTGACCTCTGAAAATGGTCCAAGACTAGATACATGAAGTGTTAAAGTGGAGCTGCTGAACTAAACTTTACCATCTCTTAATCTCTTAATTGCTACATCTAAGTGTAAGGTTTAGTTCATGTAACATGACCAAAAATGAAGGCTGTTCTAAACAGTTTGAGTAGCAAACCATTCAAATAGTTCATTTCTTCTCCATACACCATATAATTTTCCTGCTGTATTGATTCATAAATAATGTAACATTTCAAAACAGCTACTTGATACGGCTCTGAAATTCTGTTTTAATCGATATCCATATGGTAATAATGTTCATTCGTCAAACAACGATGAATTATTTATGTTTTCAGAACATTCTGACTCAATGAATATAGTTAATTTATATTCATCCCGGAGAACAGAATTGCACATTATTAACGAACATTATTGTATTGTGAAACACCATCCGAAGACCAAAAATTGTTCAATGTACATATGAATGGCTGTTTCCAATATAGTTTGTAACTAAATGAAGTAGAATTTTAACAGAGAACAGATAATACACAACTTGTTAAAAAATGTGTTCTTTAAGCTGATATGCCAATGTGCTTTTGTGATTTTTTTTTAAATTACTCAGCACAGAAACTTTTAAATCAGAGGGTAAATAGATGTAATTTTATTGTATAAATAGTATTTGCAGAGGATACAACAGTTGTCACTAAGAAAGCATGTGACAGTTAGCTTAAAAATTAAGGGTTTGCATTAAGGGTAGCCTGTGAGTAATTTACCACTAGTTTTGGTCACAGGACTTCCAAAATTGGAACCAGTCTGAAAACAAGAGGGCCATGATGGCCCAAAGCGCTCACCTGAGAACTGGTACAGATGAAGACCATACTGTTTTGATAGGTTTGAAAATTAAGGTATCTGAACAATACGCAGAGGGGAACAGGATCAATTTTGATTTAAAACATCGGTTAGTGCAATAGGCTAACTAAAGTACGAGTTGGATAGTGGATGTGCGTTTTTTGGCTAATGGTTCTAAAATCATTTTTCTCGATATTCTTACCTGACCCTTTTTTCATGAAATCATTGACAATTCTGGAAAATGCAGAAACAGTAGATTTTGATGTCTTTTTCGCAAAGTTTTGGAGAACAAGTTGCAATGCGATAATTGCGATGGCTGGGCTATAAGGTAAAGTTTTGCTTTTTCTTTGATAATTTTCTGTCCAATGATGATAAATGATGTTAATGCAGGCTCAGAAGACATCAACGTTGCATGTACAAATAACTGCATGCAAGTCTTGCAACTGTTGGAAATCAAATTTGATCAATCAATTTTTATGGTAATGAGCAAACTGTGTAAGTTTGGGAAACATTGAATCAAAAATCATTTTTGCAAGCCAATCATTGATAACTTGTTGATGTTTTTTTCCAAACACAAGGGGCAATAACTCTGGTGTTTCTGGCCCAATCATGCTTTTATTCGACTTTACCTGTAGTCTTACATTCATAGACAAACTGTGCATGACTGGTGAAGATTGGATGAAAAATGAAGTCTCCATCCTGAATAATGTTCATTTTTGCATATTTTTTTCACAAACAAAGGTCAATAACTCTGGTGTTTCTCGGCCAATCTTGCTTATATTCTAATTCAACTGTAATCTCATGGTAATAGACAAACTGTGCAAGATTGGTGAAGATTGGATGAAAAATGAAGTCTCTATCCTGAATAATGTTAATTTTTGTATAATTTTTTAATAAACAAAGGGCAATAACTCTGGTGTTTGAAACATGATCTGGCCCATTTTTGGCGTCTACTGAGATCTGATGGTCAGGCACAAACTGTGAAAGTTTGGTTAAGATTGGATGGAAAATGAAGTCTATATGTTGGAAAAGGGCATTTTTGCACTTTTTTTGCATGAAAAAGGGGCAATAACTCTGGTGTTACTGGTGTGATCTGACCCAATAACAATCCCATCCGAGATTTTATGGTCATACACAAACTGTGCAAGTTAGGTCAAGATTGAATAAAAAATGTAGTCTTTATCCCGATAACGGTCCAAAGTGTTGACGGCATACGGACAACGGACGAGGCCGGAGAGGTCCCCTATACCAATAGCTCACCGAGCACTTCGTGCTCAGGTGAGCTAAAATGTCTGAAGAACTACCTAAATTTACCTATTCACCTAAATGTTTACCTCATTCAATGAATTAATTGGCATATTATCACCTAATTATCAGAAATGACCTTGAGCAAAGCTTGAATTTTATACTTCGTTTCATGTCCTAAATGCTCAGGACTTTCAATATCCAACACTTGGAAGTCGGCACTCCAAAAATGTCACCTTATTGCAAGCCATGTGTTTTATCTTAAATTTTAATAAACACCTGGGGTCATATTACAGAAACATCTTAAGTGAAATCTTATCCTTAGCCTTAAAATCATCATTTTCCTTAAGCATTTATTCACATATACATGAAATTCTGCTAAATGTTAAGTAATTATTAACTTATTATTAACTAATATTTACTGAACTGTAATTGGAATCATTAATTTATGTGTAGTTTTAAAACTATAACCTTACAAACATTGGAACTTAAGTGGAAATATTTTAAGATCAACTTAATGTTTCTGGAATATGGTCCCAGATATAATGGGTTACGAATACTGAAGCAGATAATAAAAAATACCTCCTTTCCTATTGGATGATTGTGTTTCAACCAGTTTTCTGGAGCCTGAAAATAATGGCAATTTGAAAGTCAGGTTATTCACACAAAAATACACCAGCTTCAAGGTTTTGAATTAAATAATTATAACAGTGCTGAAAAGAACACAATAGAGTGGAAAAAAGATTACATAACTCATAATAATTTATTAATATATAACTCACTCACATAACATTAAACTGACATGTTTTTTTTCTCATATTGTCAAAGAGAAAAAACTTCACACCTGTCTCCGACCATCCCATGACTTGAGAGAGTAAAACATGCAATTTTCAACCACTGTCAATGTTGCAAACATTTGTAAAGAGTTGCAATTTATACAATGATCACGATGATCATGATGGACGAGGTACTGAGAATATAGAAGCAAATTTAAGACAGAAAGTCTGACGAGACATCACACATAATTTGCATTAAGCTAAAATACACAAACTATCTTAATAAAGAAAATACCTTGGCAAATTCATCCCATCCAATTATGACACCCCTGTACCCCCATGTTGTATGCTTCACCACTTGTCCGATACGATACTGGACTTCTGGGGGTCGTAGGGTACGTGGCTCTGGGGAAGCTAAAAAGAGCGCAAGAGCTGTACAGATATTTTGTTTATGTTGTTTTTTTGTTAGTTTTTTTTGTTGTCAATTTTTTTAATCCAGTCAAAAAGAAAATGGCTCGCTATGATTCAATAAGGTTTTCATTCTTCAGTTTTACAAAAGATGTCAAACAGTTTGTGGTGTTTGATTTCTAATTCCATGAATACGTGGTAAAGCTTCACAAGGGAGAAGTTTCAAAAACAGTTACTGGCAAAACTGGGAATGTCTATAGTCAATATAACAACCTGATGTTCGAATATCAACTTCATATTATAGAGTCCATAATATTGACATAGCATTAGTTACCAGCGAAATATCCCCTTGGGTCAAGATGGTTTATAACTTCAACTGCTGGGGACTCCCCATTTGGGTCATCTTGACCTTCGAAAAATGGGGTTGTACTATAGGGTGATATGTTGTGAATAAGACGAGCACACCAGGTTTTCCATGTGCGCCAAGATAAGAACTCATCTTTGAACTCTACTGCACCATCCAATAAGCTGGAACAAGAAACAAGGGGAACTGGTAATGAGATTTCACAATGGGTCTCATGATATAGTAATATGGATACACAATATATATGTTGGAATTCAAGCATGTTTCTTCTTCTAGCAAAATTAAATTAGCCAATGGCTTTCGAATTGGAATATTTCAATGACTAAAAAACTTCTGTTTGGCGTCCACTTATAAAAATACCCTACATAAGAAGTTCAGTGTTTGGTTCTGGAAAATGCCTGGGTAAAAAAGCCAATGAAAGGAAATTACTGCCAAATATTATTTACGATGCAGCGTCCGACAAATTGTTTTCCAGCGCCCAGAGCCCATTTCCATTGGTCTACTTTAATTTCAAATCACAAGCCCACCGAGCTACTATTTTATGATACAAAATGTGTTTTTATTTATTAGTAGGATTTTTATAATCTAGAACACTTTTTAAGATAATTCACATATGTGAAGTACATGTATGTATCTAAGACTTATTTGCTTGTCGTCTGTTGGCTGTGTGAATAATGTAAAACATATTGGGCTATCAAAAAAAAATTCTGGTATTCCAGAACCTGCAAGTTTTGAAATTTGTCAGACACTGAGTAGTAATAAACTTAAAGACAACTGATAAACGGTACTTTTTAATGGCATAGCTTCGCTGAGATTCTGTTGTAAACATCCACTGGGAAATGATGTACTGTACAGGTACTGCTAAAAGCAGTACACAGAGTAAAGCACCTTCCCTCCTGTCGACTGGCATAGCATCTGGCTGTGGACAAATAGTCTGAGTAGACTTTAAACTAGAAATGTCAAACATGTCTGCAATATATAAATTAGGTCAACAAATGATGCGTGTATTTGATATTAAAGCACGTTTTTATTGTATGGTCATGTATAAGTTGTAGATTGTGCCATATAAAAGACATTAGCATCACTGACACAAGTCAATGCTTAAAAAATCAGCCAAAATGATTGTACAATAATCACAATTCAAAAACAAAATGCGAGATAACTAGTATCCACAACATAATCAATGACTATGTAATGTGTGTGCACAATTTACTGGTGATTCAAGGAATTCAAAATCACTTCTTAAGATACATGCAGTTATACATTGGTCATAAGACCTTTGACTACAAATAAATTAATGGAACTATGAATTGGGAATGACATTACAATACAGCAGGTAACTGTCTGATTGATATACAAACTGTCACAAATGCAATGCATGAGCAGACTTCCCGAAAACCGTCAGTCAGACGGACATGACCGGCAAATTTTCAGTGGGTCCGACATTTCTTTCCTAGGACCGTCCGACAGCTTTTTCAATACTCATTCATATATATTACTGGATAACAAAATAATATTGGAGCAATTGAATACAGATCCGCTATATCGCGATTTCCAATACATCGCAAATCGGCCGTGGATGACAATTATTTTTTCATATTCATTAATAATTTTCTTATTACCACAACTGCCCTAAATAAATGCCGTTTGGTCTGGATTTTCGCGCCTTCATCACAACATTTTTCAGTTAAACTTGTGTTGTGCGACAAACTATAACCTGACCTGCGAAATGTCAAAGTGTAACAGTTTTGGCATCACCAGCTTACATTGCGCAGGCCACCCATGACAACGTCTTTTCGCTTCAGTCGCTTTAATTAGCACAATTACGAACATGGGTACAAATATAGGTCGTGAAAAACTTGCTGCATGCAGTCCAAGTGGTATAAAGGTGTATACATGTAGACATACTTCAATGAATGTTTTGGTCTGGCAAATTCATTTCAGTCCGGCAACTTAAGACAGGTTGTCAGACCAAATGTCTGACACTTTTTTTTTAAGTTTCGGGAAGTCTGCGCATGAGTTGTAAAAAATCAGCGTGACAATGTAGGTTTAAATTGCTTATAATCGGAATGCACCCAAAAAGGTCTTCTGACGTGCAATCAAATAATATTTGATACAAAACATTTTTGTGGAATAAATTGTCTTGCAAGGTATCAATGGTGTTGTTAATATTTGCCGACTGTTGTTGAAGTCGGTGCAGAAATTCTTCGGTAGATAACAATTTGACGAGTTAAATCAACATAACTAATGTATAACAACACACAGATAAAAAACGAATAATTCAAATAACGTTACCTTATTTGAACGACGACAAGAAAGATTCAAAGGGCCAACAGAATACTGCAAAATATTATGGTGAATATTTTGACAGCAAAGTTTTAGTTTGGGCCACGAATGTTTACGACGAATTACGGCAATGTTTTCGTGAAGTTTGGTCAAAACGGCCAATGTCGTTCGTGGACAAGTCGGTCTGAACATCGACGCTCTCGACAAGAAACGAAAGTCGATATTGCTGTACAGCATTGGATAATGTCCCACATGACAATCTTTTCCCATAAATTGGAGTAAATTTTAGTATGAATGCCCTTATTTCTGGAAAATTGATAGAGGACACTTATTTCTGAAAGAGTTCTTCAATAGCAAAAACGTTGACTCCGGATTACCCCAAAGCGCGGTTCTTGGACGGTCCCCAACTATTCCTGGAATATACATCCCAGTGATTTGTAAACCCTGTGCTCGTCATTTTGCCGAAGACTGTCTAATATACCAACATGTAAACAGCATTTAAGATTATAATAAATTTCAAAAAATACTAATCTGGTCAAGATTCATTGTAAACAACTAAACTGATTACAGAGACCACAAAAGGTTGTTATAACATCAACATAAAAAAAAATAAAACTAGTGACACAACTGAAAAACAACGCAAAACGCAACGCAGACATGGTGTTACATATAATAGCAGGGTTGAATTTAATGGTTCCGGCAGTAGACCCAAACTGGTAGAACAAATGCATATTTACAATAAATAATAATAAACAGTGAAAATCACATTTCTAAAACAGAAGAGTATTATTTAACCATGTATCCTGTCAAAACAGAAGACCATAACAATTGCCTTATTTGTTTGTGAAAATACTTGTGGAAGGCAACCTTCTGAAAATAATGCATTATTTTCAGGGACAAGCAGTCTGTTGCCAATATTCACAAAGCTCCTAAGGAAAATTTTAACTTAAGTTGTGCTTAAACTTTCAAATTAAATTTTCAATGTAAAATCGCATGATTTCTGGTTCCAAAAAGGGTAATATTTCAAAGCAATATTTACTAGTTTAAAACACTGTAATGTTATAATACCTATACATAAAACAGCTACAGAATTAAGGAATTTTAAGAGTTGCCCTGTGTACACAGGCATTTATATAATTACCAAATGATATATTATACACAATTAAATAGATATACCCGGTCACTTGTCTTCAACGTTTAAGTTAAACTATTTCATCGGAGAGAAGATCATGTTGATGTCGCCTATTATGTGTATGTGTATGTATTTTTGTATGCCCCCACCATCAATGATTGGGGGTGGGGGGCATATAGTGTTTACCTTGTCCGTGAGTACGTACATACGTTCGAAATCTTCTTTGGACAATAATTGTGAACAGCATTGGTGGATTTTCAAATAACTTGGCAGAAGTGATACGCATAGTGAGACAGAGTGTCGCGCACATGAACCCGCTCCCAAGGACCAAGGTTAAGTTCACACTTAAAAGTCAAATATATGTATGTATGTTCAGATTTTTGTCTGGACAATAACTTTGTCCAAAATTGGAGGATTTTCAAATAACTTGGCAAAAGTGAACATCATTATGACAGTTTTTTTTCGCGCACCTTACTAGGTCCAAGGTCAAGGTCATTCTTAAAGGTCAGTGGTCAAATATATTGTAAGCTACCTTACAATGAAGATTCTTGATAATATCAGTGTCGATTAGAGTTTCAGTCTGGCAGCACACTCTAGTAAAGACGGAGATGAATTAAAATTTCAAAAATCATCATTTATTCGTAGATCTACTTTCATAACATCGATAACATAATAATTATATTCATTTCGGTTTATTCAGTATGGCGGTACAGTAATGACGAACGTTTGGCGAACAGTTGCTCAGTTTATGAAATAACTTAACAGTATCATAAAATAGTTCCTAGAAACGTTCTTAAGTATATTTACTATAACTTCAATAATAATCAGCTGTTAATAGAATAAATATATTGCTAGAACGTTAGAAAATAGTTAAGTGCGTTTTTATATCGTAACTTCAATGTTGTTCAGGATTTTACAATGTTTGTGTTCTTACTTTTAAGGTTTTCTATGTAATGAACAGTGATGTTTGTTGTTAGCAACTGTTGCCGAAACTGAGCGGAGAACCTCCTTATATACCCTTCGGATGCTGCAGATTTGGCTGCAGCCAATCAGATTCTGCAGATTTAGCTGCAACCAATCAGAATCGTGCAGCATCCTGCAGCATATAAGGAAGTAATGTGGCTATTCCTTAACAATAATTAAAACTACTATTCCAATAAATTAACAATCACATAAATATTACTTCTTAATCATAGAAGAAGTTAAACTCTATACATCAAAGCAACCAGTAGCTTTAAATATGCATTTATAACAATACAATTTGAAATGCTGCATCATGACAACTTCAGTAATTCCTACGCAGCCAGCGTCTCAAATAGTTCCTAGTGAACCATTAAGGTTTAACAATAAACATGTATGAACAATATGCAATTTATAATATAAATATTCTTATAATTCACAAAGAAAAGCTATTATTAACAATTTGACAAGTCTTTAAGGATAAAATGCATTTAATTACATTCCATCATATTCCTACGCGTGTAGTAAACAATGTACATTGCTGCAGCCATTATACAGTGCAGGAATTTGGTACTGTGCAAAAATGGATTATTCTTTCAACAATCAACGTTAAATGGACTAAACAGGAGGTAAATACAAAGATTTAAATTCATTAAAGTTTGTAGAACAATATCCTGCTAAAACAATAGATATTATAGACAAAGCAATAACAACAAAAATATTGTGTACTAATATTCGGACGGGGAATGAATTCGGACAATGTTTACATGTAAGATAAGAATATGTACATTACAATATGTATGTATGTTCAGATTCTTGTCCAGTCAATACCTTTGTCCAGCATGGAAGGGTTTTCAAATAACTTGGCAGACGTGATAACCATTATAAGACGGTGTACAGCGCACAAGGACCAGGTCCCTAGTTTCTAGGTCAAGGCCACACTTAACAGTCAAAGCTCAAATATGAGAATTTAAGCCATTTACATTGTCCGGAGCATAATTTTGTCCGGCATGGAAGGATTTTCAAATAACTTAGCATAAGCGATAAGTATTATAAGACGATGTGTCGCGCGCAAAATAAGGTTCCTAGGTTTAATGTCAAGGTCATACTTACAGTTCAAATATAAGAACTCATTTCACGGACGCTGTCCAGAATATAACTACGTTCAGCATGGAATGATTTTAATAACTTTAATAAGTATTAAACGTTATGAGACGGTGTTTCACGCACAAGAACGATGTCCCTAAGTTCAAGGTCACACTTAAAGGTCAGAGGTTAAATATAAGAAATAATGCCATTTACTTTGTCTGGAGCATTATATTGTCCAACATGGTTGAATTTTCATATAACTTGGCTGAAATTAAACATTTTGAGACAGTGTCACTCACAAGAACTATGTCCTTAGGTTCAAGGTCCAAGGTCACACTTAAAGATCAAATGTCAAAAACATGAATAAAAGCCATTGACTTTGTCTAGCATTGAAGGATTTTCGAATAACTTTGCAAAAATGATAAGCATTATGAGATGGTGTAACGCTTGCAAGAACCAGGTCCATTAGCCCAAGATCTAGGTCACACTTAAAGGTCAAAGGTCAAATATAACAATTAAAGCCATTGACTTTGTCCGAAGTATAATTTTGTCAGTATGGACGGATTTTAAATTACTTCGAATGAGTGAAATTTTGTATGAGACGGCTAGTGTCGTTCAAGTACCAGGTCTGTAGCTGAAAGGTCAATGTCACTTTCAATGTAAAAGGTCAAATAATTGTCCAGAGCATAATATTGTCATACATGCAGGGATTTTTAAATAAGTTGGCAGAAATGATCACCCTCACGACATGGTGTGTCGCATGCAAGAACCTGACTTGTCAAGTTAGTGAATTACTTCCCTTTATTGATGAGTGTCCAAAGTATAATTAACAAGAGGTCCACGTGGCCCTAAAGCGCTCACCTGAATATGAAAAGCTGGGCATTCCAGTTTCAGAAGAGAACATGTTAAAAAAAATTTTGCTATCTAAGTCTATGTAAACCATGTGTCGCCTTGGGCGTGGCCAGTTTTGACCCTATAGGCATAATTTGAACAATCTTTGTAGAAAACCAATATACCATGTTACATGCCAAATAATAAACCTCTGGGCCTTGCAGTTTCAGAGGAAAAGATGTTTAAAGTCCACTTGCCATATAAGTCTACAGAAACCGCGTGACCCCCAGGGCGTGGTTTCTTTTTACCCCAGGGGCATACTTTGAACAATTTTGTAGAGGACCTCTATACAATGTTTCATGCCAAATATGAAACCTCTGGGCCTTGCGGTTTCAGAGAAGTCATTTTGCTAATTAAGTCTGTATATACCATGTAACCCCCGGGGCGAAGTCAGTTTTGACCCCAGGGGAATAATTTCAACAAACTTTGTAGAGGACCACTAGAGGATGTCACATATCAAATATGAAAGCTCTCAGCCTTGTGGTTTTAGAGGAGAAGATTTTAAAATATATTTTAGCTGTCATGACCTACATATGCAGCGGACCGAAACGATTTGAATAAATCTGAAAGAGGGCCACTCGAGAATCATTTCTGTGAAGTTTAATGAAAATCTGTCCAGCAGTTTAGGAAAAGATGTTGTGTGAATGAAAATGTTGACGGACGACGCACGACGGACGACAGACAAAAGCTGATCAAAAAACTGATACTAGGTATTTTGTTGAATTTCTACAGCAAGAGTAAGTGAAGCATACAAGAACCATAACTTGGAATTGCCCAAAGTTTTATTTACTCGTCTTTATTGATTTTTTGTCAGGACTAAAACTTTTGATTGCGAATTGGTGAAACCTCAACTTACTTCACAGAATAAGAGGATACGTTAACAGAAAGTAAAATACAAAAGAACAATTCTTCTTTTGCTAAATAATGTGTATGCATATAGACAGAACGGTGCCATGTAGAAAAGGTTGCATAGGTGGGGGCATCCGTGTCTGTGGACACATTAGTTTGTT
This sequence comes from Congeria kusceri, assembly GCA_027627225.1. NCBI lineage: Eukaryota > Metazoa > Mollusca > Bivalvia > Myida > Dreissenidae > Congeria > Congeria kusceri. The sequence continues at coordinate 45,840,099 of CM051024.1, forward strand.
GAATAAAACGTAGATCTTGAATGTTGGCAGTTTTCCTCATGTCATCTAAAACGAATAATTGCGATGTGACATGAATGAAACAGTGCCGATAGAAACAACAATGATACGTAATAGAGAACGGTTACAGCGCCCACAGACACAACTCTTAAAGATATTGTGCCAGTAATTGAGACAAGCTAGGGTCCGTGTACAATATACCTTTCCCGTTTTATTCCAACTAACATTTTTAAATTCTCCCCAAGCTATTGTTAAAGGAGCAGTTTCCATCAATCAATAATAACAAACACATCAAAGCCTTACCGTGTGCTCTTTTGTTTAAAACAGGTTTACCATGAACCACGAGATATTCGAATTTAATGGTTGGATAAAACACTGGATTTCTTTTATTTGCATACGATTTACATTTCTGTAAAGTTCATAAAGACGATATAGTGCATATTATTGTACAGCACCCAGAGCCTGCATGTGCGTGTCCCCCTTAATGGAGTGTCTTGATATTTAGGACAAGAGTTTAAAGGCGGTTAGTTACACAGTGTTACAATGTAAATTAAAAAGGTGTACGTTTTAATTAATTGTGATAATGTGTTAATGTATATATCTGTTTATAATGCTTTTTATGGTAGTTTCAGTATGCAAACATTTGCATTAACATGTTTGTGTCAAGCAGTTTGAGGCGTATTTCCGGGTACAAACATTCAAATATGTTCGTTCCACTGGGCACAGGCGGATCTGAGGAAAGTTGGAGTGTCTGGATTGAAGCGGGCCTACGAAAAGCGGTAGAAGCCGCGCCTTTTGATACACAAACCTTATCGCTGATCTTCCATCATATTGCCTATATTATCCGTAGCTTTGGACGTCTAAGGAAGAAGGCCAACGGGTCACCCATGCATATGCATGATATTGAAGACCAGCGTCTTAAGAGCTCCCTGTGGCCAACGTACGTAATAATGACGTTAACGGTATGCTCGGTTATAAAGTTCATACTGACATATAAAAATGCAAATATAACTATTGCATTATTATTGATATTGATAATATTCGTCAGTCGTTATTAGTAATGTACATGCACACAATAAATAACACAATACTTTAATTTTGATTTGATTTCCATGTTAGTGCAGACGTCTGAACTACAAAGCCAGCTGAGTTGCACTGTCGTTGTACGCCATTTTGACCATGCTGCTTCGTGAGGCCCAACATTTGAACATACAATAGCAGCTTGTTTCGGAGTCAACAATTGGTCGTCGATACATGAAGTCTTACATTTTATCTTTCAAAAAGAGCGAATATGTCGAATTACATTTTGAGTCACATATTTTACCTATACTGGGGTCGAAATGTTCTGTCTTTTTGGGGGTTGAAATTTCTTCCAATCAAAATGCCTGGATGCCATCATAAGAAAGTGCCGATGCACTAAATATACATGCACAGTAATTATAGATGGATGCCAATAGACAATGCAATGTCTTTCGACAATACAACCAAACAGCAACCAACCTATGTAAGAGCTTCGGTATAAAAAAACGTCTGAACACGATAATGAAACAGACGTACTTGATTTCTTGGTTGTAAACAGAAAAGGAATTCATGTGTATACATGTCTACATATATTGTTAATTGTTATTGAGGTATTAACAAATCGGTCAGTTTTACAGATAAAATATATTCGTTTAGTAAAAACACGTCCGAGCAAACATTATTTTGAGTGTTTTTCATTGTTCGAGCAAAGTTCCTCACAGTAGTCTCCCCTGCTGCGCTTCTTTGATCCCCAGAAGCAGGAGATCATTGTGAGGAATTGTTTGTTGTTTGTTTTTTGCTTTGGGGTTTATAGTCCTTCCGCGCATGAGGATGCATTATGTCAGGACTTCCATCTGTGGCTGGTCAGACGGTATTTAGATGTCGAAAGCGGAAGGACCCAATTGATAAAAGATACTGTGTTATTTATGTATAACGTTTTTATAAATTTTGTGTGTTTTTTATTTGCCAAATGTGTGTGTATCTGACGGTAGTAAGTTTGAGAGTTAACAATTGCATGTAATTGTTGTTTGTGTGATCCTTCCGCGGTAAGGGTGTGTTGTATTATGAAACAGACTATAGCTACCACCAATGTTAACCTAGTACCCTGTTCAGATGCCGCACTGTATTATTAAACTTCGTAGTGGAAACACGTGTTATGTTGTTCTTCACATTAGTGAATACTCATTTGAGTTCACCATTATAAGTTAATAAAAAAGTCATATACACAATAGTGCAACAAACATAAAACATGGTGTCAGAAGTGGGATGCTGTCTTATGCAAGACGAGAGACCCACTGCGTATGCCAGCAAATCGTTAACGGAAACGGAAATTGGTTACGCCGTCATTGAGAAAGAACTGCTCGCGATTCTCTTTGGATTAAAGCGATTTCACCAAATCACTTACGGTAGAGAAGTGATCGTTCACTGCGATCACAAGCCGATTTCTGCAGTAATGAAAAAGCCACTTGCTGCTGCACCGCCGCGACTATCAAGAATACTTCTTGCAATGTCAAAATATCAGGTCAATGTACAGCACGTACCCGGAAAAAAAATCCCGGTGAGTGACTGCTTGTCAAGACACACGTTGCCCGACACATCAATCAACAACTTCATGTCACAGATCGCAGACTCGAGATAATACGCACCGAAATCGCGAAAGACCCGCAAATGATAAAATTGAAACGGGCTATAATCGAGGGCTGGCCAGAATCCGTGAAACAATGCGATCCAAACATCGCAGAATATTTCAATCACCGTGACGAATTAAGCTCGGTGGATGGTCTGATATGCAGAGGTCACACATTGGTTATCCCAACATCCCTGCGAAATGAACTAGTGCAAAAAGTTCAGTCGTCACACTTGGGAATTACAAAGACACTTGAACGCGCCAAGGATTCGTTGTTTTGGCCTTGCATGTCTAAGCAAATAACCGATTACGTCACTAATTGCCCGACTTGCCTTACTCACAGAGATGCGAATGTCCCAAAACCGCTGATAACGAACCCATTCCCAGACAGACCCTTTCAGCAAATCGCTACTGATCTGTTCCACTTTAACGGACAAGAATACCTATTAACGGTAGACTACTATGGTAGGTTCTTTGAAATTGACCATTTACCAAACACACGATCACAAACAGTGATAACGAAATTGCAAAAACACATGTCAAGAATGTCAATTCCCGATATTCTAATATTGGACAATGGCCCTCAGTTTTCGTGCGCCGAATTCAAAAAATTCGTCGATTGTTGGGGATTCGAACACAGAACTTCCTCACCAGGTCACCCACAAAGCAATGGTTTGGCTGAAAAGGCACTAGGGACAGCAAAAAAGCTGATGCAAAAAGCATTCGACACGAAAACCAAAGTGTACTTAGCACTACTTGAATATCGCAAAACCCCGTTGCAGTGCGGTTACACGCAAGGTCAATTAGCTCTTGGTCGCCGAACCAAATCAGTTGTACCAGTCACAAACAAGGCGATGCAACCAGCACTGATCAGTGACAGACAGGTACGTACACGAATGCACGAGTCAAAAGCACGACAAAAGTCGAATTTCGACAAACATCGCGACCGTTACCGCCATTGTCAGTAAATGGCAATGAACCCTAGATTGTTCGTATCAAGTTCGGAAAAATCTGGAAAGTAGGGAGAGTCATGAAAATTCACAGTGACCGTTCCTACAGCACGTATCGCAGAAACAGGTCAGTGTTGCACAAAACGCGCGAAAATACTAGCGATATTGAGCCGTTCGATGCTTTAGTTCTGCAGTCTGATAAACGACCCGTTCCCCCAGGTAATCCCCAAGCGGAACCACAGTCAATCCCAGATCGCCGGAATGACCCGAACATGAACCCAGCTTCAGGCTATAAGACACGGGCAGGACGATTAGTGATTGACAACCGTAAATACATAAGAAGTGAATGGACAAAATGGAGACAATTATCATCTAGCAAGAGGAAGGCATCCAAATCCCTTACTAAATTATTACTATACAATTATTAATTATTAATATTGTGTTGAAAACTCTGATTAATTTTCATAATTGTTATTTTAATATTTTGATATTCTCATACTATATTTATATTGCACAATTATGTAACGCATTATACCAACATGATTATCTTGTGTCTTTTAGAAAAGAAGGGAGATGTTGTATTATGAAACAGACTATAGCTACCACCAATGTTAACCTAGTACCCTGTTCAGATGCCGCACTGTATTATTAAACTTCGTAGTGGAAACACGTGTTGTGTTGTTCTTCACATTAGTGAATACTCATTTGAGTTCACCATTATAAGTTAATAAAAAAAGTCATATACACAATAGTGCAACAGTGGCTGGTGGTGACTTGTTTCCAGTTGGCGTGGACTCTGAAATTTGACCTGGCCTTAATTGAATTTCTTAGTAATTTTGAATTATAAAGTCTTTGAATGCCAACAGGTCTAGAATAAATGGCCTTGTTGTTATAAATAATGAGGGATCTTTTTTCTCTTGTTTATTACTTGTTTATTAAAGATAATGAGAAAATATGTTCTATCTATGGTTACAATAAATCACTGAAACCGTATATACATTGTTTTCTTTATGTATATTGAAGCTGACGAGTATTTGTTTATGGGTGATAGTGCTGGGGTCGGCCTTTATATTGATTTTGATTGATATATAGAAATAGCTCGAGTTATGGGTTGTGTTTGTTGGCCATAGAATACTGTATTATTTGGGGTTAGATATGGTGGGGTGTTGTTTTATGGCTCGCTTCAAATAACGTATTCTTAGTTTAGTTAGTTTAAACCTATTTATTTTTAGCTCGATTGGATCGAAAGCCTTAGGCTTATTGAGACACTCTCGAGTCCGTTTCCTGGGTAGAACCAGTACTTGGTGTCTTTGGGGGAGATCTCAAGAACGCTCCCAGAGTGGGGATCGAACCCGGGACCTCCCGATCGCTAGGCGGACACCATATCCACTACGCCACCGCGACCTCGCGTATTCTTAATGGTAAAGACATAGAGATTGTTGGGCTATTTTATAATAGATAACCGAGGTATCAAATATGTGTGTGTAGTGGATTTTTGTCGAGTGCAACGAGATTTCTCCCAAGTGCATCGCCCCCAGAAGACTTGTTCGTTGGGTTACGAGGGATAGTGCAAGATACAAGAGACGCCCCGTTCCAGAGGCGACCCTTGGTCTTTTAGTGCCCGGTGTAAAGCATCTATAGTACACTTTGTGAGGAGTTTGTATCCGAGCATCGATTCATATACATACAGATTCACTATAATGGTTCCGCTGTCATAACACAAATAAAATTTTAACATGTCTCGAGGCCGGATCCCAGTCTGCAGATTCTGTTTGACCGATTTACTCTGCAGGCCCGAATCGACTTGACAAATTTAGCCAAAACGAAAGTATGGCAAAATGTGCCGAATTTAACATCCAGGGAATTCGTGACATTTACTTGCCACCATTTGATTAAAATTTTAAATTATAGGTAAATATATTTGTTTTAGTATGCACTGTATACTTGACCCAGAGAAAGATTTCATTTTTGGCAATAAAGGCACATCATGCACGTGAACAGTACCCTGACTGTCAAAATGTTCGGACTGTATTATAAAAATGTACATTATAATAATTGCAGCAGACGAATAATTATGAAATGTCATGTTAATCATATGTTTGTAACATGAAACATAAAACGCTTAACTTCTGTTTTTTGTACTTTTGAAACATGGAACCCTTAACTTCTGTCTTTTTGTTGTTCTTGGGCAAATTGGTGCTGTTCAAAGAAAATATAAAATAAGACATTTGTTTCATTAATTTTTCGTAATTGTAAATCTAAAAGGTCACAACTTTAACTATCAGTTATCATTGTAACGCTTGTTGAGCTACTGGTGAAGTACCTAAATCCTGACACTTTTGCTGGTTTTTGGACGAATTCTCTGGATAATTGCATCAAACGAAAATAAAAAGTTAAACATAAGAACTAAGGTTTAATCTTAAGCTTGGGCAAAAATATTAGTGGAATATGCTGGTGTCGGGTCAGGACGTTCCAATTCCATGACGGCCCTAGTCGTTGACAGCCCCAGTTGTTGACAGGACCATGAGCCGAAAATGATATAATTAACTATACAAGTATTCAAACATTGGTTGACAGTAAAAAAAAAATGAATTTTATGTAAATAAACTTTGTAATGCCTAATTGAAACTGGTTCAAATAAATGTTTATCATGCACAAGGGTGCCAACAATGCATATGTTTTTCACACTTTTTGATTAATTGTTTGCATAAAAGTTAATCTGATAACACCATTGGTAAAATTGGTAAAAATACACTGTTTTTAAGATTAACATTTGTATTCAATCACAATCACTTTCTGTGTTGCTTTATATTATAAAAGATGTAAATAAAAAGTGGGCCGTCATGGACTGGGCCGTCCTGACCTGCATTCCATAGGCTATCTAAATATCACTGAATGATGAGAAAAGGCCTGTAACACATATCAAAATACAGCTGGACAGTACCTTAATCCAGACACTTTTTAAAAATATATTTATTCAGAACAAGGATAATAAAAAGAAACATTCAACTACAACTTGTTTGTCAGTAATTTTGTTCTTCTTCTTTGTTTACCTTGTTTTGGTGTTTGCTTTCAAAATTTTTTCTGTAAAGCATTATTTATCGGATATACTGTTGTCATTTCAATGCCCCCACGCGCAAATGTTTTCATTTAAAACGAAGAAAAAACAATAGTAAGTTTATGAATTAATACTCAATTGATTCTGTTGAAACTTGAAATACATTTATGAGACAGGTGCGTGCATCAATTGATACCATAGAAGTATGGGTCTTGATCTTACAAACAAAAAACAGGTATCCAGATTTAAGAACTGTCGGATTTAGTGACTTCACCAGTATTGTCGTCGCTTTGTTGTATGTGCAGCATCAAAATTAGTATGGACAAGCATGATAAATTCTAATTTTATTGCTTGTGAGCAAGAAAATGTTACCAGCCTTTCTATATAAAAACAAAATCTGAAAAAGTCAGGTTCAAAATTTTCCAGTGCATGGCTTAGTTACCAGCTTGTGATAATTTCTACCACTCAGTCATATTTTATTTTATTAATTGCACATTTTTAAAAACTATTTTTGTTGCAAAAATGCACACAATGAATACAGGCATGTTTTACATGTGTTTTTGCAACATTTCTACTTTACAGTTTCATTTCCTGAAGTGTAATGGACAGACAAGCAGAAATTGTCAACCTGTGCAGGGACCTGAGTTCAGAGAAGGGAGCAGAGAGAAGGGTATTATTGAATATGATATATGACAGTTTTTAGCTCGACTTTTGGAAGAAAAGGCAATTAGTTTCTCAGGAATGGCTTGAGGGATTTCATTCAAACTTAAAACATCTATTCCCCATATTAAAATGAACCTATAGGCCAAGTTTGGTAACTCTAGATTGAAATTTGTCAAAATTATGGGCCGTTTTTAGCTCACCTCAGCACAAAGTGCTCATCATGAGCTTTTTTGATCGCCCGTCGTCCGTGTGTTCGTGCGTCCGTGTGTCCGTGCGTCCGTCGTCAACTTTTCATTCAAACAACATCTCCTCCTAATCCACTTGGCAGATTTTCACCAAACTCCTCAGGAATGATCACCCACACTCTTTCAAAGTTGTTCAAATTGTTGCGGTCCGCTGCATATGTAGGCCACCAGAGCTAAAAATAGATTTTAAAAGTGTAAACTTGAAAAATCTTCTTCTCTGAAACCGCAGGGCCCAGAGATTTCATATTTGGTTAATAACATCTTATAGTGGTTCTCTACAAAGATTGTTCAAATTATGCCCTTGGGGTCAAAACGGGCCACGCCCTGAGGGTCACATGGTATATGTAGAATATATTGCAAAATGACTTTAAAAATCTTCTCTGAAGCCACAAGGCCCAGAGGTTTCACATTTGGTTTGTAACATCCTATAGTGGTCCTCTACAAAGATTGTTCAAATTAAGCCCCTGGGGTTAGAACTGGCCACGCCCCGGGAGTCACATGGTTTATATAGAATATATAGCAAAATGACTTAAAAAATCTTCTCCTCTAAAACTGCAAGGCCCAAAGGTTTCATATTTGGTATGTAACATCCTATAGTGGTCCTTTACAAAGTTTGTTCAAATTATGCTCCTGGGGTCAAAACTAGCCACAACCCGGGGGTCACATGGTTTATATAGAATATATAGCAAAATGACTTTAAAAATCTTCTCCGCTGAAACCACTAGGCACAGAGGTTTTATATTTGGTATGTAACATCCTATAGTGGTCCTCTTCAAAGATTGTTCAAATTATGCCCCTGGGTTCAGAACTGGTCACGCCTCGGGGGTCACATTGTTTACATACAATATATAGCGGATTGATTTAAAAAATCTTCTCCTCTAAAACTGCAAGGCCCAGAGGTTTCATATTTGGTATGTAACATCCTTTAGTGGTCTTTTACAAAGTTTGTTCAAATGATGCCCCTGGGGTCAAAACGGGCCACGCCCCGGGGGTCACATGGTTTATATAGAATTATATAGCAAAATGACTTTAAAAATCTTCTCCTCTGAAACCACAAGGCCCAGAGGTTTCATATTTGGTATGTAACATTGTGTAGTGGTCCTCTTCAACGATTGTTCAAATTATGCCACTGGGGTCAAAACTGGCCACGCCCTGGGGTCACATGGTTTATATTGACTTGATTAGCAAAATGACTTTAAAAATCTTCTCCTCTGAAACCACAAGGCCCAGAGGTTTTATTTAGTATGTTATATTGTTTAGTGGTCCTCTACAAATATTGTTCAATAAATGCCCCGGGGGTCAAAACTTGTCACGCCCCAGGGGTCACATGATTTATTTAGACTTAAATAGCAAATTGACTTTAAAAATCTTCTCCATAGAAACCGCAAGGCCCAGAGGTTCCTTATTTGGTATGTAACATCGTATAGTGGTGCTCTGCAAAGGTTGTTCAAATTATGCCCCTGGAATCAAAACTGGCCATGCAGGGGGGGGGGGTTATATAAATTTAAATAGCAAAATGTCTTTAAAAAAATTCTCGGAAACTGCAAGGCCCAGAGGTTTCATAATTAGTATGTAACATCCTATAGTGGTCCTCTACAAAGATTGTTGAAGTTATGCTCCATGGGTCAAAAATGACCACACCCCAGGGATCACATGGTTTATATAGACTTAAATAGCAACAAGACTTTAAATTCTTCTTCTCTGAAACCGCAAGACCTAGAGGTTTCATATTTGGTATGTAACATCGTATAGTGGTCCTCTACAAATAATATTCAAATGATGCCCTGGGGTCAAAACTGGTCATGCCCCGGGGGTCACATGGTTTATGTAGACTTAGATTGCAAAATGACTTTAAAAATCTCCTCTGAAACGGCAAGGCCCACAGCTTTTCTGTATTTGGTAGGTAACATTGCATAGTGGTTCTCTCCAGAGATTGTTCAAATTATACCCCTGTGGTCAAATCTGGCCACACCTTGAGGGGTCACATGGTTTATATAGACTTAAATAGCAAAATCACTTTAAAAATCTTTACTTGAAACTTCAAGGCCCAGAGGTTTGTTCAAGATGGTTAAAAAAATTATGCCCCTGGGATAAAAATAAGCCACGTTTCAGGGATGCAAATTCCTATTGGGTTACAAGGTCTCTGGTGAGCATCCTAGGGTCCTCAGGGCCCTCTTGTATACTTAGAAATTTGACATATAAGCATATGGGCAGGTTAAAGTTTTTCGGTAAGCTGGTTTCTCGGGAATGGCTTGAGGGATTTCATTCAACTTAGAACACTTATTCCCTATATTAAAATGAACTTATAGGCCAATTTTGATAAGTCTATTTTGAAATTTGTCAAATGTATGGGCCTTTTTACTGTCAGACATTTTACATATAAGCTATATGGACAGGTTAAAGTTTTTCGGTAAGCTAGTTTCTCAACATTTCGTTTCCGCTCTCTAACTCGAGAACAGATTATTAAGCGATTGTAATGTAACTTCAAACATAGATACCTTATAGCAAAACCTCACTTGGGATTGCATATGGGGTGGTTGGGGTCAAGATCACTGTTACTAAAAATAGAAAAACGGTTTCCGCTCATTAACTTGAAAACGTATTGAGACATTTTAATAAAACTTAATACATAGATACCTTATATCAAGACCTCAATTGCGATTGCATGTGGGGTGGGTGGGGTCAAGGTCAAGGTTGCTGTTAGTAAAATAGAACAAATGTTTTCGCTCAATAACTTAAGAACGCATTGAGATATTTTAATATAACTTTATACATACAGACCTTATATAGAGACCATGCTTAGGATTGCATATAAGGTGGGTGGGGTCAAGGTCACTGTTACTAAAATAGAAAAACGGTTTCCGCCCAATAACTTGAGAATGCAATGAGATATTTTAATGAAACTTTATACATAGATTCCTTATATCAAGACCTCGCTTGGGATTGCATATGGGGTGGGTGGGGTCAAGGTCACTGTTACTGAAAATAGAAAAATGGTTTCCGCTCAATAACTTGAGAATGCCTTGAGATATTTTAGTGAAACTTAATACATTGATATCGTATATCGAGGCCTCGATTGGGATTGCATATGGGGCGGGTAAGGTTCAAGGTCAAAATAGAACAACTTTTTCAGCTCAAAAACTTTAGAATGCATTGAGATACGTTAATAAACTTAATATATAACTTATATTGAGACCTCGCTTGGGATTATATATAGGGTAGGTGGGGTCAAGGTCGTAGTCTCCGTTATTTGAATTAAAAATGGTTCCCGCTCAATAGCTTGAGAACACATTGAGATATTTTAATGAAACTTCATACATTGATATCTTATATTTAGACCTCGCTTGGGATTGCATATGGGGTGGGTGGGGTCAAGGTCACAGTTACTAAAAACAGACACAGTTTACGCTCAATAGCTTGAGAAGACATTGAGATTTTTAATGAAACTTAATAAATACATACCTTATATCGAGACCTTGCTTGGGATTGCATATGGGGTTGGTGGGGTCAAGGTCAAGTTTACTATTACTTAAAATTGTATTGATATGCTGACTCCAATGCATTTCATTAGAAAAATTTTGTTTTCGTGGAATTTCCATTTTTCTTTTAGAAAAAAAATGCCAGTAACTCTGACAAGCACATGAAAAGTCCTTCGATTGTGCTTGTTAAGTTTTTATGTTAATTGTAACCGCTAATTGCCCTTATTGGCAAACAGGTCATAAGTTTAACTTGCCTGAATAGATTTTTAATTGTTTTCGGCTTTGGGCAAGTGGGTTGTTTCAAAGACTGGCATTATGGCACTAATTTAACTCGTTCCAGTTGTTTGATATTGTTTTCCCAATAAGCAAGATTTCATGATGCGAACATTATCAATCTGATGGGTACTAGACCCATGTGAAAAAATTACTGGTAAATGCTGCATACAACATGATTAACAGCAATGAATTGCAACAATCTGCTTGTAACAGCCTAAGCATCCCTTACAATTTATTATACTAGTTTAAAAATATTTTGCTAACACTAATTTTATTAATGCGTTTGTTAGACTGAGCATGAAAGTTTTTTTCTATGCTTTTTTTTTAGCTCGACTTTTTGAAGAAAAAAGTCGAGCTATCATCATCGCCCTATCGTCTGTGTCAGCGTCTGCGTTAGTAAAGTTTTTTGGTTGACCTCTTGGTTTACTTTTTTGGTTAACTTTTTTGTCAGAGTCCGTTTCTCAGGAACTATCGAAGGTATCCATTTGAAACTTCCAATACTAGTTCATTATCAAAAAGGTACTCCATAACAACAAGGCAAGTAACCCTGTGATTTGTATTTCCAGAGTTATCTGCCCTTGTTTGGACTTACAACTTCGCATATTCTGACAATTGTTTGGTAAATAAAAAATTTCTCAATAACTATCAAAGACATTTAATTGAAACTCAAGGTACATGTTTATAGTGCTGACGCCATTCTGCAGACAAGAGAAGGTAACTCTTTCAAAGATTTTGCTTGAGTGATTGACGTTTTTCAAATTATAAATTTTGCTTTAGGTCAAATTTCACAATATCTCTATGATGTATTGACTTGAAACTCAAAGTACTTGATCACAGTGATAAACGTATTCTGTAGATAACAGGAGGTAACTATATCAAGGATTTTGAAGGAGTTATTGCCCTTTGTTCAACTTTATTTGCTTAAGGTCAAATTTCTCAATATCTATAAGAGGTATTGGCTTGACTTCAGAATACAGAGAAGGTAACTCTTTCAAAGATTTTGCTTGAGTGATTGACGTTTTTCAAATTATAAATTTTGCTTTAGGTCAAATTTCACAATATCTCTATGATGTATTGACTTGAAACTCAAAGTACTTGATCACAGTGATAAACGTATTCTGTAGATAACAGGAGGTAACTATATCAAGGATTTTGAAGGAGTTATTGCCCTTTGTTCAACTTTATTTGCTTAAGGTCAAATTTCTCAATATCTATAAGAGGTATTGGCTTGACTTCAGAATACTTCATGACAGTGATAAGCTTATTCTATAAACAAAAGCCTACAGTACTATCAAACATGAGAAAGTCGAGCGTCCAGCACTCGTAGGTCATGCTCTTGTTATACATACAATTTACTTGTTGTTGTATTTTGTACAGAAAGCTGCTGTAAAGTTGAACAATTGCCTGAACCAGTCCAGTGTGAAGAAGACTTTGGATAAAAATTATGAAATCAAACAGCTTGAAGGAAAGAAGTCTAGAGTCTTCACATGGGAAAATGTGTTCAGGGTAACAATCATTTTTTTCTAAAACTTTTTTTAATTTTGGTTATGATAGGTTATTTCAAAGCTGTATGACCTCTTGTAACATTATTGATTTGTGTTTTCATTTGAAATGTGTCATTGCAGATTGAGATTGCATTTGTCCTATTTTTTGTTTTTCTACATCTGTCATCGAGCATATATACTTTTGCATGTTAGCTCAGCCATAATCCAAGAAAGGTGCCATTATATATATATATATATATATATATATATATATATATATATATATATATATATATATATATATATATATATAGAATCATCACAATTGTTCACTATAAAGGTTATGGAATTATATTGATTTTAGCATAAAAAGTCCATTTTCAGTCCATTATAGGGGTGTGTTAACGAACAAAAAGCGGTCAGTTATCGTTTAAAAGGTATTATTTAGTAAAGTCACTCGCGAGTGACAACTGGATTAGTGTTTTACTTATGCTTGACAAAGGGCATCCTTGTTACAATTTTCCATTATTAAACTCTTCCAAACTTAAATTACAGTATTACGATATCATGATATTAAACTTTTTACTAAATACATGATGCATGCTGAATTCCATGTAAAATCATGTTTTAAAATTCGAATTGAGGAAAACACTGAAACCAAATGGCGACTGGCTAGTTTGATTCCAGCTCGGTTGAACGCAGCCCTGGTAGGTTATTATTAAAAATGACATGATACAGGTGATCGATTAGATGTATGTTTTTAATGCTATAATAGCGACAATACAAGTTTTTTTGGTCCTTAGTGTCCCCAGAGGCCCTTAAAAAAGGTTAAGACCCCCTCTTGCTATGCACTAGTTTTTCGGGCCTCTGTGGACGTTAACGTCTTTACAAAGGTATTATTATTCCTATAAAAGAACTATACACTTGAAATAGCTTTAAATATTTTTTTTTTCAGTTGAAAGGATAATACCAAAAGTCTGTTATGTCCTGATGTGGAAAAAATAAATTAACATACACAGTTATTTATTTCGTTTGCAGGCCGTGTGCATCTACTTGCAATAGAAATACGATTAATAGTAAATTACCCATTTGTTTCTGTTTTACTCTAGGTTTATGTGTTTTTTGCTATAATAGTGACAATACAACTTTTTTCGGTTGTTATCGTACGGGGTCCTTAAAATGCATTAAAGCCCTTATGCTACACAATCAGGCCAGTAAAATGTGTTAAAGCCGTCATGCTACACAATCTGGCCAGTAAAATGTGTTAAAGCCGTCATGCTACACAATCAGGCCAGAAAATGGGTTAAAGCCCTGATGCTACACAATCAGGCCAGTAAAATGCATTAAAGCCCACATGCTACACAATCAGGCCAGTAAAATGTGTTAAAGCCGTCATGCTACACAATCTGGCCAGTAAAATGTGTTAAAGCTGTCATGCTACACAATCAGGCCAGAAAGTGGGTTAAAGCCCTGATGCTACACAATCAGGCCAGTAAAATGTGTTAAAGCCATCATGCTACGCAATCTGGCCAGTAAAATGTGTTAAAGCCGTCATGCTACACAATCAGGCCAGTAAAATGTGTTAAAGCCATCATGCTACACAATCTGGCCAGTAAAATGTGTTAAAGCCGTCATGCTACACAATCTGGCCAGTAAAATGTGTTAAAGCCGTCATGCTACACAATCAGGCCAGTAAAATGTGTTAAAGCCCTCATGCTACACAATCAGGCCAGTAAAATGCATTAAAGCCCTCATGCTACACAATCTTAAGTAAAATGCATTAAAGCCCTCATGCTAAACAATCAGGCCAGTAGAGTGTGTTAAAGCCCTCATGCTACACAATCAGGCCAGTAAAATGCATTAAAGCCCTCATGCTACACAATCAGGCCAGTAAAATGCATTAAAGCCCACATGCTAAACAATCAGGCCAGTAGAGTGTGTTAAAGCCCTCATGCTACACAATCAGGCCAGTAAAATGCATTAAAGCCCTCATGCTACACAATCAGGCCAGTAATGTGTGTTAAAGCCCTCGTGTTACGCACTTAGGACTTCAACCCATTTTTCGGGCCTCTGCGGACGTGAACGACCTTAGAAAGGTATATTATCCCTATAAATGAACTATACACTTGAAATAGCTTAAAATATATTTTTTGCAGTTAAAGGATATTACCAGAAATCTCTGATGTCCTGATATGGAAAAAAATAAATTAACATACGGGTACACAGTTATTTATTTCATTTGCAGGCCATGTGCATCTATGTACAACTCGAGACAGACGAGCTACAGAAGGCCAATGAGAACGTGTCTAAATCAACGAAGACGCTGCGAGAAACACGAAAGAAAGATGTCAGCGGCCTGGTGAAAGCTGTGGTTAGGGCAGCAGACAAAGGTGAATGTGCCTTGTGTTTTAGTTTATAAAGCTGTAAATCCAGGGCTGGTATTTATAAAGAATCTTAGTCCAATATTAAGAAAAATCTTACAATTCTCAAATATAATTATTGGATTTTCTAACAATGTAATGCATTTTTGGAAGATTTTGACACATAATTTGCAACATAATTCAACGTGTATAAATATCTAGCATCAGTCATGCAAATGTTCCGAAGCATAGTGTTTTAAACACAAATTCTAATTTAATTATTTTGACTTATTTTCAACGTAAGTTAAGAATGGCTTAAGAATCTTTATAAATATGGGCCCTGGTGACGTCAATTTTACAATGTTTTGTTGATTATTGAGTGATGTGAATGTAATAATAACTTGGACAATTAACATTTTTACATTTTAAATTTTTGTAGACAATTAATATATGAGAATATTACGTAATTTCACAAACATTATCAAAATTAGGTTTCGTTGAATTTGTATTGCATAAGGATACAGCTATGACTATAACTGGCATGTGTTACAGTGTTTACAGTAGATATATAAAATTCCAGTGTTTGTCTGGCATGAGACAATTTGTGTAATATATTTTTTTCCATTTATGTTGTGCCAATATTAAAATGAAGTTTTTGTAATATGCCAACACATGTATTAAAGTCTACATGTATATTATTGAACACATATTAACGGTAGTAAGTGTGCCTTGCCACTTCCAGTACATACAACCCCTTTAATCCATGCATCTTTATTAACATACACCATACATACATTATTATATACACGGTTTTAATTTTTTACTGTTAATGATCATTATTTAATGTAGGAAATATTAAAATTCCAGGGTCCCCAAAGTTAAAGGGCACACTGCTGTTCGAGCACATCAAAGGCGTACTGATGGACCCAGTCTCATGTGCCTTCTACGGGCAAGATTACTGCAGCCTTCTACTGAAGAACGTTCTCACAGTGAAGTCATATGTTGTTGAGCTGAACAGCAAACAGCTGCATGGTATACATAAGAGGCGCGTCGTTGGAAAACTGGACTCAAAGCATGTGTGTAAAGTGTCGTCTGCACAGGCTAATCCGGGACGGCACTTTCTGCTTTTATGGTATTTTCTGTTTCAAGGAAGTCTCTTCTAAACATAAATCCACTGTAGACGGAAAGTGCCATCCCGGACTGCACAGGCTAATCCGGGACGACACTTTACGCACATGCATTAACTCCGGTCTTCCCACGACGTGCCTCATAAATACTTTCTTCTTTTCACATTATCCGCTTTCTCAGTCATTGCAAGTGTATTTTGGCAAGTTATTGTAAAAATAATTCCCAGTTGTACCTCTTAAAAACATTGTTATACCATTAAAGTAGGTGCTTTGCTTATATTTTGTTCATAGATCAACAATATCTGATGTGAAAACAATGTTGCGGTCTCTTGAAGGTACTGGTAGAAATTCTCTGAATTCTACTTACATTTTTCTTCCTTATGGGCAATTAGCCCATTACATTACTGTAAAAATACATTATTTCAGAGAACTCACATCGGCCTCTTGAAAGGCAGGCAACATAATTATCCCTTTAATAACTGTGTCAGTTTCCATTTCAGAGATGGTGTTCCTGTTTTCCAAGCTGTTTAACTCGGCTGATGTAAGCGTTGATCGCCTGGTGCTGGCCAGAATCATCCACTCGCTTGTACACCATCTCACTGTGCAGTGTGACGTCAGGAGCAAGAAAATACTTACCTTCTTCATAGAATTCTTCTCAAAATCAAAGTATGTTTTCTTAATAGGAACTGCCGCTTGTTCTTTTTCAGGACTTTTATCACATGTGTAAGTGATTTTCAACAAGTGTTTCAATTTTTATGCTGGTTTTGTTCCTTTTATCAGCGATTTTTTAGCTCACCTGAGCACAACGTGCTTATGGTGAGCTTTTGTGATCGCCTTTTGTCTGTCGTGCGTCGTGAAATTGTTCTTCGTCAACATTTACCTTGTGAACACTCTAGAGGCTACATTTGTTTCCCAATCTTCATGAAACTTGCTCAGAACATTTGTCCCAATGATATCTCGGACAAGTTCGAAACTGGGTCATGTGGGGTCAAAAACTAGGCCACTAGGTCAAATTGAAGAAAAAGCTAGAAGTCACATTTTTTGCCCAATCAACATAAAACTTTCTCTGAACATTTGTTCTTATGATATCTCGGCCAAGTTTGAAAATGGTACCGTTCATTTACAAACATGGCCCCCAGGGGGCGGGGCAGTTTTCTTTATATGGCTATAGAGAAAGCTTGTGAACACTCTAGAAGTCACACTTTTGCCCAATCAACATAAAAAAACTTGTTCTGAACATATGTTTTTAACTCACCTAAGCACAACGTGCTCATGGTGAGCTTTTGTGATCGCCCGTTGTCCATCGTGCGTGCGTGCGCCGTCAACTTTTCATTTAAACAACATCTCCTAAACCGCTTGGCAGATTTTCACCAAACTTCACAGGAATGATCCTTGGGTGGACCTCTTTCAAAGTTGTTCAAATCTTTCTGGTCCGCTGCATATGTAGGTCACCAGAGCTAAAAATACATTTAACTTGTGAAAACTTAAAAAAATCTTCTTCTATAAAACTGCAAGGCTCTGAGCTTTCATATTTGATATGTGACATCCTCTAGTGGTTCTCTACAAAGATTGTTCAAATGATGCACCTGGGGTCAAAACTGGCTACGTCCCGGGGGTCACATGGTGTATATAGACTTATATAGCAAAATGACTTTAAAAATCTTCTCCTCTAAAACAGCAAGGTCTAGAGGTTTCATATTTGGTATGTAACATTGTATAGTGGTCCTCTACAAAGATTGTTCAAATAATGCCCCTGGGGTCAAAACTGGCCACGCCCCGGGGTCATATTGTTTATATAGACTTATATATCAAAATGACTTTAAAAATCTTCTCCTCTGAAACCGCAAGGCCCAGAGGTTTCATACTTTGTATGTAACATTGTATAGTGGTCCTCTACAGAGATTGTTCAAATGATGCCCCTGGGGTCAAAACTGGCCTCACCCGGGGGTAACATGGTTTATATAGACTTAAATAGCAAAATGACTTTTAAAATCTTTTCCTCTGAAACCGTAAGGCCTAGAGGTTTCATATTTGGTATGTAACATTGTATGGTGGTCCTCTACAAAGATTGTTCAAATGATGCCCCTGGGGTGAAAACTGGGCACAACCCAGGGGTCACATGGTTTATATAGACTTAAAAATTAAATAGCAAAATGACTTTTAAAATCTTCTCCTCTGAAACTGCTAGGCCCAGAGGTTTTGTATTTGGTATGTTACATTGTATAGTTGTCCTCTACAAAGATTGTTGAAATGATGTCTCAGGGGTCAAAACTGGCCCTGCCCTGGGGGTCACACTGTTTATATAGACTTAAATAGCAAAATGACTTTAAAATCTCTGAAACCAGAGTGTTTCATATTTAATATGTAATATTGTATAGTAGTTCTCAACAAAGATTGTTCAAAGTATGCCCCTGGGGTAAAATGTGGCCACGACCTGGGGGTCACACGGTTTATATAGACTTATATGGCAAGTGGGCCTTAAAAATCTTCCTTTTTGAAACTGTAAGGCCCAGAGGTTTTATATTTTGCGTGAAACATTGTGGAGTGGTGCTCTACAAAGATAGTTCCAATGATGCCCCTGGAGGTCACATGGTTTATATACATTTAAATAGCAAAATGACTTTAAAAATCTTCTCTGCAACCGCAAGGCCCAGCGGTTTCATATTTGGTATGTAACATTGAATAGTGGTCCACTACAAATGTTTTTCAAATTATGCCCCTAAGGTAGAAAGTGGCCACGCCCTGTGGGTCACATGGTTTATATAGACTTCTGAACCTGCAAGGCCCAGATTTTTGTACTCAGGTAAGGGGTTTAGTGCCATTTTGTCCTCCTGTTATTAGCCATTATGATACCTTAAACTCAGGTGAGTGACCTAGGGCCATCATGGCCCTCTTGTTATGATATCTTGGCCTAGTTCAAAAATGGTTCCGCTCCGTTGAAAAACATGGCCGCCAGGGGGCAGGGCAGTCTCCTTATATGGCTATAGAAAAAGCTTGTGAACACTCTAGGAGCCACATTTTTTTACCAATTAGCATGAAATTTGCTCAAAACATTTCTTATGATATCTCAGCCGAGTTCGAAAATGGTTCCGCTGTATTGAAAAACATGGCTTCCAAGGGCGGGGCAGTTTTCCCTTGTGAACACTCTAGAGGCCACATTTATTGCCTACTCTTCATGAAACTTGCCCAGAACATTGGTTCTAATGATGTCTCGAACGAGTTCGAAACTGTGTCATGTGGGGTAAAAAACTAGATCACTAGGTCAAATTGAATAAAAAGCTTGTAAACACTCTTGAAGTCATATTTTTAACCCTATCTTCTTGAAACTCACTCAGAACATTTGTTTCAATATTATCTCAAACGAGTTCGAAACTGGGTCACGTGGGATCAGAAACTAGGTCACTAAGCCAAAGTCAAGAAAAAGCTGGTGAACACTCTAGAGGCCAGATTCATAGCCCAATCATCAAGAAACTTGCTCAGAACATTTGTCCAATGATATCTCAGGCGAGTTCAAAACTGGGCCATGTGGGGTCAAAAACTAGGTCACTAGGACAAATTGAAGAGAAAGCTTGTGAACAATCTAGAAGTCACATTTTTTGCACAATATTCTTGAAACTTGCTCAGAACATTTTTTCAATGATTGCTCGTAGGAGTTTGCAACTAGCTCATTTCGGGTCAAAAACTAGGTTACCAGGACAAATTGAAAAAAAAACTTATGAATACTAGATAGATGCCACATTTTATAGCCCAGTCATCATGAAACTTGCTCAGAACATTTGTCCAAATGATATCTGAGACACGTTCGAAACCAGGTCACATGGGGTCAAAAACTAGGTCACCAGGCCAAATTGAAAAAGAAAGCTTGTGAACACTCTAGATGCCACATTTTTAGCCGAATCTTCATGAAACTTGCTCAGAACAGTAGCTCCTTAGCCCCTCAGGTTAGCGACCTAGTGCCTTATGGCCCTCTTGTTTCTTTATATTACAGGGTCCGGTAAACGGACCCATTCCCAATGTCAAATATGGTTTATTTTTCCCAATGGGAAGAAAAAAAATCCCAAATGAGAAGTAACAAAATGCTAAATACCTAGGAAATGTGCTGCTTAGCTGTAATCATGAAATTACATGTATGTATAGAGAAAAATGCCATTTAAATACGAAATTCAACCAGTGAAACACCAGTCTAAGTTGTTTATTAATTAAATGTCTTTCTTAAATTTTTCCCAATTGCAAGATTTCACATAGAGAAATTCCCAATTTGGCGGGCACCGGACCCATTCCCGAAGCAGTGAAAAAAAACGCTGTATATGATAAAGGCACCTTTCCCAAGCCATTTTGCTTTAAAATAACACATTTTCCCTGAAGAGTTATGCTTGGATTTTGTATTTCCTTGTTACAATATTGTTGTATTATTTTCATTGCATGTATAATGTGTTAACAGTTGCCAATGTGAATATTATGCAGTACTAGATTATTGCTTGAAAATCATTTTGATTGATGGTTGCAAAACTGTTTGAACTCCTTCTGTTTTACATACAAGTAATCATAGCTCTATTATCTATTTCCAGGCAACATAAATCTGGCCTGATAGTCCAGCACCTTGTGTCCGCACTGAACATCCTTATCCGCGACATCGCCCCCACCTCGCGGGGTCAGGTTTGCCGCCTCGGGGAGGAGATCCTGCTCCACATGCTTCATCTCTGGCATAACATCGCCGCTGAAGAGCTCAAGGTTATTTTAAATAAAGTAAAATCATTTTATTTCGTGGTGGTCAATTTTCCTCTTTTTTTCCATAGTCCGAACATAACATGAATTTAAGACCCCGCGTAGATATATCAGTTATTTACTTTACATTTTGTATATAATACACAAGAGGGTGTTCGATAAATGAGTGCATGACACGTAAGTTTAGGAGTAAGTTGAGGGTCACTTGTGACTGAACGCCTGGAACAAAGAGAAAATAATATAATTGTCATTTTGTATAATTGTTAAAAATGTACGCAAAAAGTGACAAGTGTTGAATATAAGACCATCCCAATGAGCTGTTTTTCACAAATGCGTGATACACAGTAACTCGATACAGATATTATAATATACAAAGTAATTAGGTATTCTTTAGCAGTTTTATGTATTACATGCATATGAAACTTGGGTCAAAATACCTCTAGGATTTACTTATATTAGATTTATTAGCTATACTGGTGGAGTTTTGGAATTCAGATCTGTTCTGTTGCAGGACTGTCTACTAGAGTTCATGAAGATGCAGATGTGGTGCCACCACCCCAGGGGGGACAGGCAAGGAGTGGGCGGGGCCTATGCTAGGGACTGGGACAAGTGGATGGTAGGTGACTCTTGTACTTGCCCAAACATTTCTTGTAGGAAGGGTACGTACCTGACTGCTTTCTGCCTGTGATCCAGTATCAGATTGATCTTGCTGCTCTCCACCTATATTTAATGTGTCTGGTAGTGAGGGTTCACTCTTGCCCATTGATCAATATGTGTGCCAACTTGCTGCTGCCACAGTTAATTAAATATACTGTAAAAGCATTCTATTATGCGGTGGTCTTATTTTCGCGTATTTTGTGGTATGAACAGAGCGCAAATTGAAGACCCTGCGTAAAATTTATTTTTCCATAACTATTAAGAAATACTGTGACAAATGAAAAAATATGTATATTTTAGACCGTTCAAAATAGTCATTTTTCATGAATGCACTAAATTTAGACTCTTCAAAATAAAATGATTAAACAGTGTCTGGCAATCTGGTGGGAACCTTGGTGCTCTCCACCTTTGTCAAGAAACATTTCACTTTTGCTACCCAGTTTAATATATCTGGTAGTTAGGGGACTTAACAAGCAGTTACTGACAATCATGTTTATGTATGCAGATTGAAATATTTTAGAAGTAAAGAAGTATATATGAGGCATGTCGTGGGAAAACCGGGCTTAATGCATGTGCGTAAAGTGTCATCCTGGATGAGCCTGTGCAGTCTGCACAGGTTAATCCGGGACGACACTTAACGCTTTTATGGTATTTTCTGTTTCAAATAAGTCTCTTCTAAACATAAATCCACTGTAGATGGAAAGAGTCATCCCGAATCAGCCTGTGCGGACTGCACAGGCTAATCCCGGATGACGCTGTACGCATGTGCATTAAGCCCCGTTTTCCCACCACATGCCCCATATTTTGTTTTGCAACATACATTTTGCTTTCCTTTCAGAGCCATTTGAGGAAACTGTATGATTTGATGTACACTGAAATTCATCAGCTTCTGATGAAAACAAGGTAAAAAGTGTACAATAATGTTTTTGCCCTGATTGGCTAGTTATAGCATATCAAATACAGGCCATAATTTCGTCATCTTTAATTGTTAAAATATGTATGAGGCATGTTGTGGGAAAACCAGGCTTATTGCATGTTCGTTAAGTGTCGTCCCAGATCAGCCTGTGCAGTCCGCACAGGGTAATCGGGGATGACACTTTTCACCTACAGTGAATTTATGTTTAGAAGAGACTTCCTTAAAACAGAAAATACCATAAAAGCAGAAAGTGTCGTCTAGGATCAGCCTGATCCGGGACAACACTTTACACACGTGCATGAAAGCCACGACACATGACACACCTCATATAAAGTTCTCTTGGTCATGATGCATTATTCAACCCAGTGTTTGTTAGGCTGTTATCCTTTCTGTTGACCAAAGGCTATTATAACACCACTACATAAATATAGAATTGTCTTGTAGTTTGAAGTGCAGTAAGTCAGTTGCATGCACGTTTTTTTCGTCTTATGTTACATTAGTCCAAACATCTTTATGCAGAGACATTTACACTGTTGGCTAGTCTAAAGCATTGCTGAGTCCACTTAGTCTTGAATAAGTTATGAACATTCACATTTTGTATTTTTCAGAGTAAAGGACATAGTTTTGAAGCCAGCATTTGTCAGCCTGGCAGTGGATCTTTGTCAACAGGTAATCATAGAATGGTATTATTGTCCACGTTCAGAAGTAATTGGACTGTTCTTTGAAGATGAAACATTTCTTTGGTAATTATTAATAATATGTCTACATTTCTTTTGTTATGTTCATATGTAGTTTTTTTATAAATTTTATTTTTGTGCATGTAGGTTTGTGTCATCCATTTTGCATCGGATTGCACAGTGGAACAGTTATTTTTTCTCCAGTTTCGTGTTTGACTTTCAGTTGAATTTAGAAAACACCATTATAAAAATCACAGGTCCAAATTGAAAAGAATAAAGCAAAATTTTACTTTGGTTTCTTTTAATCCATTTTGACTAAATCATGTTTATTTTGATTGATACTTCCTTTTATATTTCTCTATTGTTTTTGTACAACTTACATAATTTACAGTGCAGTGACCTTAGGTATAAGCAATTCCTCTGCATTACAATTCCATGTTCAATTGAAAACTCACAAAGTTCATTTGAGATAATTGTATGTCCTCACATCTGCAGCTCTTCACGGAGGGTTCCAATGCCATTGAAGTGACCCAGCTGTCAATCATGGATGAGGACTCTGCCCAGCCGGGACCCGGCCCCAAACGTAGACGACGTGAGACCGGGTGGGAAGCCATTAGGACATTCATATCTGATGCCGGGCAGTCTGTGAGGATGGTACCTTGGTATGCTTTTTGTACATGAACTAGAGGCGTTACTTTTTATATCTTACAAACAAAGTTAATCTTATAGAGCCAGGACCATATAAAAGAAACTACATGTAGCGTTAAATACTGGTATGTAAATAACATATCGCAATATATTATCGCAAGATGTGATACCATTATATAACGGTATAGCGTTAAACCCTGCTGCACATCATAATTTTGTGCATATCTGTTACATTCTAAAGTTCTGTTTTAATCCAGGCTTTAGCCTGTTAAAGGCATCATTGACTCAACATAACTGCACATCATAATTTTCTGCATATCTGACACATTCTGAAGATCTGTTTTTCTCCAGGCTTCAGCTGGTTAAGGGCTTCATCGACAAGTATCCGGACAAGTTCCCCGCAGAGGAAGTGGTTCCCTATCTCACGTGCCTGTCGCAGGTTGTGGCCGGGTGCAAACAGGCCGACCTCATGGCTCACCTTCAGAAGTGTGTGGCTGCGTTCGCAGCCAACTGGGACCGCATTTCACTTTCTATGAGTGATGGGGCGAGAGAACAGTCAAGATCTGCCTGGAACCAGCTGTGGATGGCAACACTGAGGTATTTGGAGTGTCAACTGTTAAGTAATGACATGAGTGATAGTGGTAGAAATTAATACTAGGTTACACTGGTTGAGCTTGACTTGCTAAGATTCTCATTAACGGTTAACCTAGGTCAGCTTTTTGTATTTTCTTGAGGCCAAGTAATTATTTAAGAATTTCTCTTAACGGCTAATCTGCTAATGTTTTAAAGGGATAGCTGCTTTTAATACTTCTTGAAGATTATATCTACATTTGTCTAACACAAAAAAATCTACATACAAGAATGATGATTGCTCAATGACAAAATTAAAATAAAGTTGTATCATGTTGAACTTAAGTGCCATTTTTCCTGTTTGAAAATATAATAGCCAATATTCTTATCCTACTAGATAGTAAATATCAACCATAATTTTGCTCAACAGATTCGTTAGTCTACACCACGGGGAGGATCAGGGATACATGCTCCTGTCAGCCATGATGTCTCACTCGCTAATAACCCCTCGACGCGAAATCTGGTCTCTATTTGTACCGTCCGTCACCCAGCCAATCACACAGTCGGTCCAGTTTCTATGGCAGCAGTTGACGTCATCGGACATTCCCGAGAAGTTTGTTCCCAGTCTGGTGGTCCCTGCTACGGATGTGACTGGTGACACAAAATATCCCTTAAGAATGCAGCTTTTAGACTGGTTACTGCCGTCACTTGAAGATGCAGGTGAAAGTTCAAGGTCACACAGACTGAATCCCGACTGGACAGCAAAAACTTTGATGACCTTGACCTTAAATGATCCCTCTTCAGCAAAAATTGAGTGTGAGACAGAACAAGATTTTACAAGCAGTTTGGAGAAACAGTTTTTGGAAATTTGTCTTGAACTACCACTAACTTGTTTTATAACAGACGGTGTTATTTTGAAAACAGGGCTAAAAAGTAGCTCTGTTCATGTTCCTGTGCTTTTGCTGACTGTTGAGAATGTGATAAAAAGAGATGTGCAATATTTGTATTCAAGATCTGATGAGCAGGTTTGTAGATTCTGCGTTTAGTTTAGATGCTTTCAGTGTTTTAATTATAATACTTGTATGGCGTAACCACAGGGAAAGGTGTTTAGGATAGGACAAGAAACTTTCTTGGAATCACAATCCTGTACTTTTGTTTATGGTTTATTTCAAAATTTTATTTGAAAAAAAAATATGCAAAATGTATGTTAACAATACAAACAAAACTCCAAACAAATTAATACAAGTTAAATTTTACTAAAAATCTGTGACTGTAAGAGTATTGTTATCAAGCTCTCATCTTCTTTGGCAGTGAAGGAATATCGCATTAGAAAGTTAAACCCATATTTGTGTAATAATTTATATTAACCACTTCAATGACTGAACTGTAAAAGTTGATGAATTCATGAAGTGGTAAATAAATTCAATATGGTGTACATTGTTTCTGATTTAAGTTATTGTATTCAAGCTATATTTGATGCCATTGTTTTCAGGTTTCCCAGGTACAGGAGATGCTGACATACTGCCAAATGGTTGCCAACTTTCTGAGCCATTTGTTGACAAACAAAATACTGACCCCAGACACTGTCTTAGACTCTAATATGTACACTTGTTTGTCAGTGTTGTTGAAGAAAATCAGTAGCACCATGTGCGATATAGTGAAGAAAGATGGAGTCCCATGTGTTGCCTCCCTTGTTGAATCTCTGAAGTGCCTCTTAAACTGGCGCGACTGTAGTCTGGAAGTGGGTGGGGTAATGTCCTGCCTGTGTAGAGCAGCATCTCCGTCACAGCTGACTGACTTACTGATGGACATTGCAACTGATAAGGTAATACTTTTGGGGACAAAACTTTATGTTGATTTGCAAATTTTATTGTTTTGTTACAATTTACAGGTCAGATGTTACAACTTTTTACTCTTTCGCTTTTTGTCTTTATTCAATTAAGCAATTTCAGGTTCGCCTTAACTTGTTTCAATGTATTTATTATAGAATGTTTGATTGAAACCCTGAGGATTACTGTGTTTCCTGGGTAGAACGTTAATTAGGGTTTTTGTAAAAGATGGATTTCCTTGTGGTGGGACCAAACATAAAGTATGGGTCACTCGAAACAATTTCGCAATTCTCTGGTTTGGGTGATTGAGTTAGGGGCGAGTCGCAGTGGAGTAGACCTGTGTACTGCGCGAAATAGCAGAGTTGATAGGCCCCATCACTTGGCATCTGCTATCAGTTGCACAGGCACAGGCATTCTGATTGATTCTACATTATTTTCGTGGCAGGCGTCAGCTACCACTCTGCATAGATACGCTAAGTTCTTATATGAATTGAAAATTTTGACTCCACAATTACAATTGAGCTGTCCTTTATACTCTCTTGATTGTTAGTTAGATACTCCTTCCATTCAAGCAATGCAACATTTTCTAGTTAGGCGTAAAAAAAAATGCCCCGACCCGAACATTTTATTGGGTTTGTCAGATTGATTTTTGTTTTATTTACCTTTTTCAATAATTAAATGTGTTTTGGATAAATAAGTGTTTTGTTTTGATAGTATCCACTTATGAACAATGTTTAAGGATATAACTGATATGTTTTGAATATTTATTCAGTTTAGAATCTTCAAGTTGACCATTTACCAAAAAAAAAAAAAAAAAATCCCGACCTACCTACCCAAATTTTTTGGGGCATGTTACCTGAAACAAACATTATTTTTTTTTACGCCTTACATTAACATTTTATAAATGTCTAAAATGTTATGTGTAATTATCTTTTGCTTGCTTTCATTTTCAGCTTTCAAAGAAGGACATAAATCAATCCCAAAGTGAGCTGGGATTTGGTCTGAATGAGTCAAGGACAATCCATGAGAGAAGCCGATCACGAATCATGGAATTTGATGACAATGAGTTTGACCTTGACCTTGAAAAGGAGGCCAGTGGTAGCCATGGCAACAACAACATGGAGATTGATGACCTTGACTTTGAAGAGAAACTAGAGAGCCAGGATTCAGAAGATAATTTACACAGTATGGAAAGTAAGTGTTTTGTTGGCGAAAGCAATGTAAGGTCTGATGAACTTCTAATTTGATGTAAGATGAAGACATAAAAATCAGTAACTACTTTAATTTACCAATCTCTATTGTCTTTATTACCACGCCTATTCAGGTCAGACTTGGACAAAAAGCGTTCTTGTATACCAATGTTTTTACAAGACACATACATGTATCTCCATCAAGCAATGGAGTCCTAGCTTTCTGAACGGCTAAACACATTGTCAATAAAATCTTCTGGATTGGTTAATTATTCAAATGAAATGACTTGAAAAGAAATGGGAGACAGTAAGTCAAATTGCCATTCACAAACCTTTTGTCGGAGTCCAGCAAATTTTTATTTAACTCCTGCAAGGTTATGTTTTTGCCCTACAAGTTTTGATTAACGTCTATCAGGTCTTCATGAATGTCTTGCAAGTTTATGTTTAAATCTTTTGATTTTATTTAAGTTATTTTCATATTCCAGAAAGGTAGACCATTGGTTTTGATTCATAAATGACACATGTTTGTTATGGTACGAAGTTGGTGATGAATTTACATTAATGATACGCAGTATGTCAGAGTCTGCTGACCTCCCCGTTGAGTGAGAATCAGACCGTAAGGCTCCAAGCAGTCTCCGCCCTCTGTGAGTGGTGTAGTCGTGGTGCTGCGTTGCCATGGAAACTGAAACCGGAAGTGGACCTGAAAGTTCTCAAGTCCAAAGTGGTCCACCTCCTGAGTAATGATGCCTTTGACACAAAGAAGGCTTTTGATCTGCAGATGGTAATGGTTTGAGAGATTCACTTTTTTGTTTGTTCAGCATTTTGGCATTATTTTATGAAAAAAATTGTACTGATTAGTCATTACATAGTCTTGCTTTTAAAACAAGGTTGGTGAAGTACATTGATTTTGTTTGTGCCTTTAATGCTCAGCAAGCTTAGTTTGATTACTAAACAAAGCAGTCAGATTTTTAAAACATAAGCACTGGACAAATTAAATTGTCATATTTTTATCAATACTTAATATCTGCTTTTAGAGACTAAATTTGTTCTCAGAAAAATATAATTGCATAAATTTTAGGGTGGTACTGGTTGATTTCTGGTATATTTATTTCGTCTTAGTGTCTGGTTGTGACTGGTTTTGAATTGTAGATGATGATGATAGTAACCAGTCTAACTGAGCCCCATGAAACCTTGACAACCAAGGAACTACTGACCTTTGCTACAGCAGTCAGGTAGATAATGGTATACAGCGTTTTTATGCCCCCGGCATCTTGATACAGGAGGCATATAGTGATCGTCCTGTCCGTCCGTCCGTCCTTCCATCCGTCCGTGACAAGGTTAAGTAGATTTTACTGTTTTGTCTAGAACCAACACCGCTTACTACAACACTTGGATACTTACACATTTATTACTTATGACCATTCCCTACCCACCCATATCATCCAACCTCACTTTGACGTTGACTTAATTTGCACTTAGATGGGCTTTCGTTGGTTAACTAGATTTTACCGTTTTGTCTAGCACCAACACCGCTTGCTACAACACTTGGATACTTACGCAGTTGTTTCTTATGACTATCCCTAATCCACCCATATCACCCTACCCCACTTTGTCCTTGACCTAATTTGGGCTAAGAAATGGGCTATCCAGCACCAAACGGGGGCATGTGAGTTTATCAAGCACAGAATCTTGTTTCTCTATGTAAACTTGGTACCCTAAAAAGTTTCCAGTCTTAATCCAATTTTCCTACAAATTTTCCCAATTTGAAGTTAAAAAATCACAAATATCTGGGAAATCAATCTGAATGGATCCCTTAAAAGATTCACTGTATGTTTGTACCTATATTTAACCTTAATTTTACCTCCAGAAAACACAAGTACAAGTGAAGAATCTATGACAAGTTGTTTTAGAGTTTATTTATTGTAACTGATTGTTTTCTAATTCTTTTTGACAGTATTTGCTGAAAGTGATAACATTCCCAATTTGGTTGAAAACAACACTAATTTTCCCAATTTGACCAGTACCGTTCCCAAAATAGTGAGGAAATGCTGGTGCATACAGATCTAATGACCTTCAGCAGGCACGGATTCAGGCCTGGGCTTTCAGGCTCCAGCCCTCCAGCTGGGCCTGGTGATATCATTTTCGGCTTTGGTCTTTCACAAGTTCTAAAGGGCTTGCATGTCACTAAACACCATCTAGAATTGTAATCCCTAAACTGAGGGGCTGGTTGGTACAATGCTGAACATGCTGTTTAAAAACTATGTAGAATTATTCCCCTGTATGACAAGACACAGAAAACATAGCTTGAAGTTCAAAAAATCACTACAGTACAAAAGTACCACAAATTATATGCGTCTGTAAACTCATTCGTCAGCACTGTTTCAGGAGCTGCGTCTCTGGGCACTGGAAGGACACGGAGGTGTGTGCAGCCTGTATCAGCCTGCTCAGCAGACTGGTTCCACATATTGCTGTTCAGGAGGCTGTCTCCAGTGGGTCTCTGAGGGAGACTCAGTTTATCATTCTGCATTTGGCAGACGCATTTTGGTAAATTGAAAGATGTAACACAATAAAACAAAATAAATAACTTAACCTATATGTATTTAATTTATCCAGAGTATTCTATGACAAGTTTCAACATGATTGTTCTGCTTATCTTGAATTGGTTTCCAATCGCAGAATGTGTTTTTACGATGTTTTATTTAAATATGGTTAATATATAAATCAAATCATATCTAACATGCAGATAATATGAAAATAACTTTGATGAACTGCATACAGTTTTTGCTCTACATTACTTGGTATTACTGTATTAATTATTACCTATTCTACTGCAAATTTGAAGTGTAGCATCTCATTCAAGATAGCACAAGAAAGGATGGCTTTAAAATGGCATTGAATTTTATTCTTTGAAAAATTAACCATCTTGCATTATTTTTCAGGAAACTTGAGACATACTCTTCACCTGTTCGTAGACAGCTGACTATTTTGATGGAAAGATTGATGGAGGTGAGTCAAAATTTCACTTTCTGTAAAATTCAATTATTAAACCATTCCTTTGGCGATGTACCTCATTGCTTTTGTTCGTTTTCCTCTTTGTAACTTTTGTAATGGAAAGGTACCATTTCCAATCTGATTTACCTACACATTTTCCCAATTTGAAGTTAAAAAATTCCCAAATTTATGAAAACTATTGAAATCCAAAAAGATCTCGAAAAGATTGACGATGTTCTGTTATTAACTTTCATTTTACCCAAAATGTCAACCTCTGTACAGAGATTTTACTTGTTCTCAGCATATAGAAATAGCAAATTGAATGAAACAAGTTGTTTTAGAGGTGATTTATTGCAACATCCTTTTTTGCAGTTTTTGATGAAATTGATAAAGTTTCTAATTTGGGTGCAAACAACGCTTATTGTCCACATTTGACCAGTACTGGTACCATTCCCAAAGTAGTGAGGAAGAACTCTGTGCATGAATTTCAAACAGTTTTTGCTTCAGTCAAGAACTCTTATTAGAATTTCCTTGATAAACTTATGTACCTGTAGAATATTGAAACAAACAAAGTGTTGAATACATGTATTCTGATACTTAATTAAGCTCATTGTATTTCTTGATCATATTTTCTGCCCAACATTTTACTGAAGATAGTAAATGCTTCACATGTCCCATTTTTAGAACGACCCACAATGCATCTGGTCCCGATTCAAGTCTGAGAAGGACGACGTGTCGACGGACTCGCAGGACGCTACTGGCCCGAGCCCCACTGAGCGGTTTATAAATAGCATCTCAGACGACTGTCTTCTGGTCCGAATGAAAGTGTCTTCTGCCATATACAGGTAAATTATGGAAAAACCAATAACACACAGTGTTTCAAGACCTTACATAACTTTAAATAGCTTTTAGTATAAAAAAACAACCTAATGTTCACCTCTAATTTTCTGCAAAATCGAATATGAATATATGTTGCAAAGATAATATTGTTTTATTAAAAATGTTACCATTTGTATGTGTGTAATGTATATAGGATTTGTATGCTGGCAGGTTATTTCTACAGACCAAAGATTCATACCAGGAACCTTTTGACAGAGCTACACAGGAACGAATGTTTGCACTTCTGTTCAAGGAATTAACAGAACTCGTTGAATTAACAACAGCAGTAGGCATATTGCATTTATACATTTCTGTATCAATATTTCAATATTTTGAAGCCTTCAAGATTGATGATAATATATTTGATGGAATAATGGTACTTTGAATTGAACACTGAGGTTACACTGCAATAAAATGTAGACTCTTTAATAGAAAGTTTGTGTTTTGGGTTTGACAATGTATTAAACCCTCATCCCATTTACTATATGATACTAACTAAGTATTTCATTGGCATTGATCCATGTAGAAGTTGGCTTAGACCTGTTGTACTAAATTTGTCAAAATGTATTTGAGGCGCATTGTGGGAAAACCGGACTTGATGCATGTGCGTAAAGTGTTGTCCCGGATTAGCCTGTGCAGTCCGCTTTTATGGTATTTTCTGTTTGAAGGAAGTCTCTTCTAAACATAAATCCACTGTAGGCAGAAAGTGCCGTCCTGGATTAGCCTGTGCGGATTATGTTTCGTTTAAAATCGTGATAAAAAGATCTGACACTTGTTGTCCTTTCGTTCCACATTTTATCAAACTCGTTCAGGAAATTCGTTAGTAAGCTTGCGAAAGGCTCGCTTACTAACAAAATTCCTGAACTCGTTCAATAAAATATGGTATAAAATGAAACTAGTGTCAGATTCTATATATCAGATACAGTAGTTTCACCTTCAACCCTCCAAATGTAAACCTTGCTTGTACTTTTATATATTAACATTGTGTAATGGAGATGTTTGTTGAAAAATGAATAATAAAAAAACAACTGTAAACCTTTTCACTATCTCCGTCCAGGCCAACCTGTCTGCAGAGAGGCGCGAGGATTTCTGTTCCACCGTGGACTCAACGCTGCTGAGAAGTCTAGGCGCGGTGATGTGCCACAGTAACGTCTGCGAGAAGATTGCCCTCTTTTCCCTTCTGCAGTTTGTACAGCAGAACAGTCTCCATGTCAACAAGGTTTGCAAGGTATGGTTCTTGTGTCTTGTCTTATTCTATTTCACGACTGGTTTAGTCATCCTTAATTGAAATCTGTGCTGTGTGCACAATCCTTGTGCTGATGCAATATTGGGAACGCTGTCCGAAATTTTTGTGTCAGTAACTTTTTTAGCTTTTTAACGCAGATTTAACACATAACACTATTGGTGTTATTCCTTGCGAGTTTATTTACGCTCAGATTTATTGTGTGGGTCATTACTGTGAGTAAGTTGTCTTATATTGGCATGTTTTATTTTTAGTGTATGTATGGCTTATCATGCCTGGTACTACAGGAGTGATCAATATACCAGGCGTGCCGTGGGAAAACCGGGCTTAAAAATGCATGTGCGTAAAGTGTCAACTCGGATTAGCCTGTGCAGTCTGCACAGGTTAATCCGGGACGAGACTTTCCGCTTTTATGGTGTTTTCTGTTTCAAGGAAGTCTCTTCAAAATATAAATCCACTGTAGGCAGAAAGTATGCACATGCATTAAGCCCGGTTTTCCCACGGCACGCCTCGTATATTGTCTGACACACATGCATTAAGCCCGGTTTTCCCACGGCACTCCTCGTATATTGTCTGACACACATGCATTAAGCCCGGTTTTCCCACGGCACGCCTCGTATATTGTCTGACACACATGCATTAAGCCCGGTTTTCCCACGGCACGCCTCATATATTGTCTGACACACATGCATTAAGCCCGGTTTTCCCACGGCACGCCTCGTATATTGTCTGACACACATGCATTAAGCCCGGTTTTCCCACGGCACGCCTCGTATATTGTCTGTTGAAAAACCAGGTTTGGCAAAGTGTGCCTGGTTTATTCTGACGATGTGCAGATAATGTGCAATTTTGTGTGTGTGTGTGTGTTTACAAGGTGTATTTGATGCATTTGTATATGGAATTGCGACTGTCATATTATTATTGGCTTTATAAAAAGAATATGAACATTGAACAAGATTTCATAACTTACACTTCGGCAGCTGAATAATAAGGGTGTACTGGTTTATCGTATGATGGTAAAGAACGTTACCCTAGCGCAAGGTGAACATACAATTCAGAGGTGGTAAAATATTATAATGCCTTACTTGTATGTTTTTGACAAATAATTGTGGCTGTTTGTCCATACATGAATTATATAGTAAATTTCGGCGATAATACACTAAGTCACCCACAATGCATCCACATGTGCTCTCGAACAAGCTGGGCAATACCAACAATTGATTTCGCCATCCATGTCATTTACACCCTTACTGAGTAAACACTTCCATTCATCTTGCTGCAGCTGCTGTCGAACGTGTCCTCCATACATGGGTATGGTACTGTAGAACAGTATGTGGCCAGTCATCTGCCCTACCTCGTACACAAGTGGCTGGTGGCAGAGTACCCTGTGAAGAAGTTCCCATTCCAGATACTGAATTGCACCAGTCTTAAGCAGTTCTATGGGTGGGTACAGTGCAATTATAAGATGGAATTTGTTTTCAGTACCGACTGTAAGAACCAACAAAGATGAAAAAACAACGAAATAGAAACAAAACAAGGACGGCATAGTGTTAAATTTGCATGTAATATGTTAGACAAATGAGATCTTACCTCTTACGTGTTCACTACTAAAGATGCTCATTGCATTGAAATACAACTTTGCTGAAGCCTAGTTCTGATGTTCTAAAACCTGGTTCTTATAGAAATACTTCAGAGTTTCCATTTAAACCATACATATCATATATTGGTAAATCAGAAGACAGAGTTATACCCAATTTTATAGTGTTCTGAAACAGTGTTCCCAAAACCCCTCAGTACTGGGTGGGATACCAGTTTTAATGATGAACCACCATTTATTATGAAAAGCTCGTTTAAATTTTTCTGTTAATTTCCACATCCAAGTGATGCTTGGGTGTTTAGTGAACCCCCATTTGTGAAAAGTAGTGTGAACACTGCTGAAACATTCGTAGTATCATTTATTATTGGCAATTTCCAGCGAGTACCACAGTGTGCTGATCCCAGAGCTAGTTGCCTGTAAGGCCCTGCAGGACGTACAGAACTTAGCGGCCACCCTTGGGCAGCCCCACACGGACCTTTTGAAGCTGCACATTCCACGAACGATGACCCACATTCTGCCTGCGTTCGCCTTTGGGAAACGATCCACAAAAGCCACTGCTGCTTACGATCTACTTGTGCAGGAGTTGACAAAAACGGTGATACCAGGCCCAATGATTGCATAAGTTCTCAATCTTAGACTTGGTCTCAGCTTAATGTATTCACCAATGAAAACACTCGATCAATATGAGCTTTGATTTTCATTGGCTAATATTTATGACGAAGAATAAGTTTAAGAATGATCATAATCTCGGGGCCTGGGCCCAGTTGCTCAAAACTTTAACGGCCAATTAATCTAACGGCCAGTTAACTTTAAATAAAAATAAAATAAATTTATATTACAGGCAGCTGGCTTATCAAACATTTCAAACTTATTTGAGCATAGCAATGTATTCAGAATTAACTTTCAGTTTCAAATTGTAAGGTTTAATTTACATAATTTACTTTATCCAAAAGTTAACGCCTGTTAGCTTAATTGGCCCTTAAAGTTTGAGCAACTGGGCCCTGATCTTTATTCTAGACTTGTTAGTTTTAGCTGTTTATTTTAGTTTTTTCTTCCCACTTATAACAGAAACAAGATCCGTTACAATCATTTATATTACTGCATGTTGTAATTTATAAAAACCAATCATTCCTGTTTTCCCACATTAGGTAGTGGAGGCCGAGATAGTGAACAATCTGGACGAGATCGTTGTCAACCTCCTCCTTTGTCTACATGAAACGGAGCACGATGTTGGAGCCATCAGGTGTGTGGGGCCTACTTTTTGTGTCGCCTTAAAAGCGACATATAAGGGTTACTTTAGTGGCAATGGCGGCGGTGGCCCCTTTAGTTTGTGCAGACAATAACTTGAGAAGTTTTTGTGCAAATTTAGGGAAGTGTTAGTAGTCATAAAAGGAAGGTTTAGTTCGGTTTTTGGCATAATTGCTCTTTTCGTACTTGACTTATGCAACTTTTTTTTTTAACTACTTCAAATAATGCTTGTGCAGACAATAACTAAACAAACTTTTGTGCAATCATTATGGAACTTTAGGGAAGTTTTGGTAGGCATAAAATGAAGGTTAAGTTTTGTTTTTGGCATAATTGCTTTTATCATACTTGAGTTATGCCCTGTCAGGCAACACATCCGACGCGCAGAGTTCTAGTTTTATTTTCCGTACCATTCTGGTGATCCTAACATAACCTTCATAGACTTGATAATTGAGTTTTCAGTACACCTGCAACCAATCAGTCAACTACAATAGACCATTCCAGGTTTTGCCATAAACTGTTTAAACTTTTCCCTAGCTATTGTTTACCGATAAATTTCCATTCGTTGAACATCACAAACAGATCACAGCCTTGCTCTTTGGTGTAAATAGGTTAACCCTTGTGATATTCAAGTACAGTGATTATTAATTTTAGCAGCATGGCTCATTGTATTGATGGTCTTGTAGTTTTGTCCAAGTTTTGCATGTAATGGTAATACATGGACTTATATAAGAAGCTCTCTATGCTGTGACCCAAATGTCCTGAATTATTTGTTTGGCAAGTGGTGGCGTACAGGCATTCATGTCATGATATTAGAATAATTATGACATGTTTAAGTCATCTCTTTCGGAGTTTTATAAATGTAAAACAATCAATTTTCTTTCACAATTCTACTTCAGGTGCTACTTCTTTTAGTGTTTTGTATGTTGTATTATGTCAAAGTCCATGAAATTCTTTCGTTTGAGCCGCAATGAATTAAACATTGGCCAACCATTGTATGTTAATATGTATAGTTAATATATATATATACGTGTAGTTTTAGTAGAAATCAATGTAGTTACATAAAGCATTTATTTCCTGTTGTTGTTGATTATGTCTGATTTCCTACTGTTGTTTAGGGACACCAACCCAGAGCCTAACCCCCCGTTCTACAGTGGCACGATGGCGTCAGCAACACTTGACTACCTCACCAGGAGCTTCTCCGGGACTGACTCCTCGCTGGTGGAAAGACTGTCCAAGACTGCTGTAAGCTGCAGTTGTGTATGCATGTGTATGTGTGCAAGATGCTTACTGATTGTTTATTAACTGAATCAGGGAAATTGAATCGTAGAATCAGTAAGAAGTAAGAAAAACAAAACTGATTTTTTTGAAGTTCCAGTAATTAGTTTATAAATCAATTCATAACTATTCCCGTACAGGTATGGATTATGTTAATGAAAACGTCATAAAAAAAATAATCACACGAGATGTGCTACAGAAACAATCCATCAACATGAATGTTTTTGAAATACATCGCCTTATGTCTTTCTATTATTTATGGTTATTTATGTGGCTGCTTTTATTTTTATAGGACAGTTTGCAGAAGATCTTGCTGAAGCTGTCGTCTGCCCTTTGCAACAGTCGACGGATGTCAGACAGGCGCAGCATGCTTTTCAAGTACCGTCTGTTCACGCGTCTGCTGCTGAAACATTTCCACACGCAGCTTGGAGGAAGCTGGGCCTTCGTGCTCCGGGACATACTGACGCGGCTTGTGTACCTGGTGACGGACATGTGTGACCGGGACATGTGAGTATCCATGTGCGACAGGGGTCGTACTGATCTGAAAAAGTCATGGAAAATGGGTTTTGTCTGGAAAGATCATGGAATCTTGATAATTTGGATTTTATCATGGAAAAAGCATGAAATTTTCAAAAATTGTCATAGAAAGTTCAAAAGTATCCTTGAAAATAGTTACTTATATGATACATGTATTTGTATTTAGTGAACATTGTCATAGTAGAAAAAAAACCCTGATACCCTGATTTCAGAGGGAAGGACATAGATAGCTGTTACAGGGAGAGTGTAGCCTGTGTTGCCTTAGAGCTGCTGAGGGAGGTGTGTCAGACAGCTATAGACACCTGTGCTAAGGTACAAATGGTCATGAGCTTTTCCTGTTTTCCAGTTGTATTTGTTTGTCCATTATACATTCTATATCATTGTATAATTAAGAAATAATTTTCCATTTATTGTTGCTAATCGACCAATAAACAACGATTGGGAATTCTGATGCGTAGGAATTAAACCACGAGGGCGTTAGCCCGAGTTGTTTAATAGCCACGCAGCCCGAGTTGTTTAATAGCCACGCATCAGAACGACAAAGAGTTGTTTATTGGCCGATAAACTAAGATAATGCGATAATTATTTTGATTCAAACATGATTTGATATAATTTTTGGGGCAGTTGTAATTGGAACTACTTCTTTTATGCTCCGCTCAGAATTGGGACTTCTTTTTGGGTTGTTTATGGGTAGTTTAGCAATGATTATTTTGTTCTTTGTCTGTAGAAAAATTACCTAGTATCATGTTAGAATGTGGATTTGATGTGTGTATGGTCATAGCAGAATACAAATATAAAATTGGTTGAAATGCATACTTGATATCTGCATGTTTTGTAAATTGGATTGTAATTGAGACTTAACAGAGAGTTTCCGGAATGAAATACAGACATGGGTAGTTTGATTCTTATTCGACAGGGAGCTCCATCTTTTCAAAATGTTGTATCTTAAAAATGCAGGCAAATATGTTAAAAAACCTCCTACATAAATGTATGTTCATTTAAGAAACAATTTTTGCTTTATCGTAATCTGTAAATAAAGAACAATGTTGAATTCTGATGCGTAGGAATTAAACCATGAGGGTGTTAGTTGTTTATTTGCAATTTAACAACGATTTTTTTCTTCTTTGTCTACAGAAATCTTGGCGCGCGTCATGTTAGTTCTTTGTCTACAGAAATCTTGGCGCGCGTCATGTTAGAATTTGATGTAAAACATTGAATTCAGTTATTTCTACTCTGTTTCAGGAGTTTATAAAGTACATGGGGTTTCTCACTAGTAATTTGATATCAATTGCTGAATTACCAGGAGATATTGGTCAACAGGTAGTACTCATTCACAGATTAACTCTTATGGTATCTGATGTCTTACTTAAGTCTTCATTATATCTTGATATGTAAATGACGTAGTTATGATGCAGCTTTACGTAGTTACATGTATATGCTCTTTGACAAAATAAGTATGTTGACGCATGTACAGAGTTGTTTGCCCTTGCGACAATATATGCAGACTGTTCGCATGTCTAGAAATTAATGTATTTAAATATTCTAATACAGTCTCACATTAAATGAATACATCAATGTTAGTACAATTAATAAATTGGAACATGTGAAGGTTATTTAAAGATTAACTATTCTGTATTTGAATCTTCAGGCCCTGGCCATACTGAAACTGATGATTATTGAAAGGGGAGGTGATTTAAGGACTGGAGTTGCGGCCCTTGATAACTTTCCAGACAGACCAGCATTTAAAGAATGTAGACATATGCACCATAAACTGAAGTATGCTGCAGGAAGATTTACATTAAAGCAGGTGGGAAGTAAATACGTTTTAAATGGAAATAGTTATATTTTTAAAATGTTTTTGTTTGAGAATTAGGTTTTACTAAGTTCAGTTTACTATTTGTTATTTGCTGTTTTACTAATATGTTGTTTATATATTAGCAATAAAATTTACAGCAAACTTTGAATGAAGTGTCAGTTTTTTTCAATTTCTGTAAATAGTGTACATGTTTTCTCTTTAAAAAAAATAAGGATAATAACATTTTTTGAAATGCATGTGTGTATTATAAAGCAGAAAACCATTTTTCCATAGGAGGTAGAGCATTTTCTGTTAGCTGGAAGCGATCATATCATCGGATCCCAGTTACGTCTTGAAGGTCTTCACTTCCTATATGAACAATTGAAGGAGAATGTTGACCAGCTACATACACTGACGAATGGTTGGTTGCCATAACAGCTTTAAAAACAATTGTAAAAAAATGTGTATTTGCCATTTACATTTAAGCCTTCTATTATAAATCTGTAAATTTAAATTTCAAAATATCAGCAACAGAAAAGAATGCATTTAGCATAAAAAATATGCAAAGCTGAATTGGGAATGATTATGATGTGTTATAATAATGATATTTTTGGTTTGTGCCAGCAAACCTTGTTGATGTAAGACATTCTTAACTGTTTCAGATGACACCCTCCTCAGACTGGTCTGCAGTTTAGTGGAGCTGAGTAAATGTGGGAACCAGTCTGTTGTCCAGGCAACCAGCAGGTGCTTGGGAGTGCTGGGCCCAGTCGACATGAAGACCATATGCTTTCCCCAGCCGCCGAGGCCAAGAGCATTGGATGTGGCCCTGAAATGCTTCGAGGATATGCCCACTGCACACAAATACTGCTACATATTCCACAGATTGAACGATTATCTGACCGACAAAAGGTTTGTGGTTTTGTGAGCAAAAGATAATCGATTTTGTCCAAAGACTGTTAGAGTCTTTTCCAAAAAAAATTATGAATAAAGTAAAATACCTTTAATGTGTTAGCAATAAAATTGATGTTTTTGATAAAATAACAATAATTTTGTTAGATCCACTTCAAAGCAATTATTTTGTCAGTTTCACTTAAAAGTTTACATATTATATTGGCTCATTGGTCATCTTTTTGCCATTGACCATTATATGTTTAATAGCTATATTAAATTTCAGTAGGCCTATACTTTAATAGGGAAACTTACAATAATGCCATGACAATACAATATAACACAACCATGGAATTTGCTGTGTGTATCATAATACATTTTTTTTTTCAATTTAAATGCAAAACTTGACATTTGCTCTGTATTTTGACTCAAAAAAACCTGTCGAATTAGTAATCTTCCAGGTGTGTCTTCTAATATATTAGTTAGGCATCTAATATTTATCATGATATCAGTATTAGTTTACGCTTTTTGCCATAATAACGCAAACTGGCCCATTTCAGAGTCTGGCCCCAATTTCTCAAAAATTCTTAAGTATGTTTTAACAAGATCTAAGCTCACTATTTTCATATTTCAATGAAGTCTGCATAAATACTATTGACACGTCACATTACATTTCCAATAAAAATTTCTATATCAGATCATCATGATTAATAATATTTTGTGTTGTAAAATCAATTTTAAAACAATAATTTTGATCTATGAAATATGAGACTTAAGCCCATTATTCTTAGGAAATTTCAAGAAACTGGACCCTGTGGTTCAAATCTTAATATTTTTGTATTTTAGCATTGAGCTTGTACAGTGCACAAGTGATGTCCTCAAGTTGTTGCTGGGTGTGAAACCAGGCTCTGTGTTTTCTGTGTCCTACAAGACAAAGTTGGGAGATCTGGAGTTCTTGTTCCATTATCTTCACCCTTTTAGAGGGAGCAAGAAAAGGGTAAGCAGATTTCTCATTTCATTAACATTTGGGCGGAATATTGCCCCCATTCCCCCTGGTCAAAAGCACGCCCCCACACCCAACCATTTTAGTACAAAACTCTCTCCAGTGCCAAATAATGTTAACTTTCTGCTCATACTGAGTGCCAGTCTTCGTATCAAAGTAAGCGAGTTCTTAAAATGCAGACTTTCTGACAGTGAATGGTTGTTATACTTTCCTAATAAAATACACATTTCTAATCAAATGACAGATGGCCATTCATTGATTTATTCATCATATGATTCACTGAGTTTTTAAGAAAAAAACAATACTGTATTCAGTTATTTGCCAGATTTCACAGCTTGGTCTATACAGTTCACTGTCCATCCTCGCCCATAATGCATCTGAGTTCTGGTACTTGAGTTATGCCCCTTTAAAAAAAAAGAGTTCAAATAAGGCTTGTGCAGACAATAACTTGAGAAGTTTTTGTGCAATCATGATGAAACTTTAGGGGAGTGTTAGTAGGCAGGAAGGTTAACTTCGTTTTCAGCATAATTGCTTTTATGGTACTTGAGTTATGCCCCATCAGGTGACACATCTGACTAGCGGATTTTTAGTTGTGTTTAATCTGTTTCTTATTGTCCTATGTCAAGACATTGCATGTTACTATACCCTCTGCCAACTGGGAAAGATTCCAGACCTTGGTGGACCAGGAAGACCTGTGGAATCCCCCACGTGGTAACCATAGCAACTGGCTGGTTACCTTGACAACCGTGATTGTGTTTAATATATTTTATTGTCTGATTTGAAGGCACTGCATGTGACCATTCCCTCAGCCAACTGGGAGAGGTTCCAGAACTCAGTAGACCAAGAGTCCCTGTGGAATCCCCCGCATGGTAACCATGGTAACTGGCTGGTTACCATGACAACCACACTGCTGGAGAGTGGAGCTGTCAGAGATGAAATCCTGGTACTTCTTGGTCCTGTCTGTCAGATTAAGGTAAGAGTTGTAGTGGTAAAAAGGTTTGTAGTGTCTGCCTTGTGATAGGAAGATTGAGGGCTAAATCTCTACTGGGGGAGTGTCCAAATGATCTTTCACAAAAGTCACCATGCACTAGTTCTACTCAGGAAAGAGACTCAAACATGTTTCAATAAATCTCAGGTTTGCTACTTAATCAATCTAAATAGGTTTAAACTGTTGGTATTGAAGTGTTTTAGTTATTGACACCGTCATTGTAGATGTTTCATTGCTATGTGTGTGGTTCAAGTTGTGTACGTTTTTTGTAAGATACCATTATGATATATTTCAATATATGCATCATATAAAATTTACTCGTCTTTCTTGTGTCCTTGTAATCTGTTTTAAAGGTAACACAATGATATGTTTTTGCTTCGTTGATAATACATTTTGCCTGCTGAAGTAAGCAGTAAACAAATACCCAGTACTGTGTACATAATCTCTAATTTGTATATATTGTTTATGAACATTCTTGTGGCAAGCAATCCTGTGTTACAATGAATATCTTAAAGCAACACACCGTACATGATAGATAACTGTTAAATTCGCTTCCCAACATTATCAGTGTCTCGTGCTGTAAAATAAAACTTTAATCCTGTCATTTGTTATGTGATATTAAATGAAACTGTTACTGAGCCTTTACAATCCATTGTGTGTGTGTGTCAAACTTCAGTTTTGATAAAACAAAATTTAATGCTGTACTGAAAAGAATCAAAATTTAAAAATAAATATTTAACCTTGAGAATAGTATGTTTAACAGATAAATTGTCTAAAGAAGTTATAGAACAAATGTTTGTATGAATTTCAGAGTGAACTCTGTGAGATGGTATTGCCCTACATCATACATGACATTTTGGAAAACGGGTCTACCGATCACCGAGACGTGTTGTCGAGGCAGATCAGTGGGTTCTTTGCCAGCCACTGCGGCCAAGTCCGCGGCTGTGTGAGTCGATGCCAGTCCTTCACCTCTTCAGCTATGCTTTCTGGTGAGTAACTGAAATTTCACTGTTTTTGTTGGGAACAATTTATCTGATGTGATATATTTGTGTCAAAATACATGTATGTTTGTAGCAGATATATTTTTGGGAATTCAATTTGGCCTGATATAATTTGTCCTAACATCCTCTGGTTTTGCCAAGATTTAGCTTATCTTTGGACAGATCATATTCTCACGAGTGGTATTTTATTTTTAGAGGGAAAAAAGATCGCTATATGTATGAACAAGGAGTCTGTTCGTGTCATGTTGAACATTGTACAATACCTACGGCAACAGGAGAGGCCAAAACAAGGGTAAACTTCCTGGTTTGTAATTGTCAAGCCATCTGAGTGTTTTTCGT
Source organism: Congeria kusceri (assembly GCA_027627225.1). Classification (NCBI taxonomy): domain Eukaryota; kingdom Metazoa; phylum Mollusca; class Bivalvia; order Myida; family Dreissenidae; genus Congeria; species Congeria kusceri. The sequence goes on from CM051024.1 coordinate 45,883,381, forward strand.
TAATTAATAATTGCATTAAGTCATGTATGGTAGCTAATTTTATAAATCAATGTATGAATACCTGTACATATTACTTGTATTGGAATTGTTATGGTATAATGCAGAACTTATTTGTATTTTTATTTTTTTCACCATTGTAAACCTTCATGTTCCTTGTCAGTAGGCGCGTGAAGGTCGAGGGCATCCTCCTTCCCACCGTACAATAGATCGTAATTTGCAAATGAAAATAATTCAAAGTATATGTACAATGCATGAGTAAAAAAGACAAATGTGAAATACATTTGCAAGTATTAACACATCGCCTATAAATATTCTCTTTAATGTGGGTATACTCCAGTAAAAAACCAACAACAACTTGTGCAACAGCGAAAAAAAGAACCAATAAACATAGATACGCAAGTGTATATGCATGGTAAACATTCCTTCAAGTTGTTCAATTAATGTTATTGCTATTTGTAAAGATTGGCAGAAATTAGTGAGCATCATGTTGATTTTTTAATTTCTGTAAAATGTTATTCGATTCTAAAATATTGTTTTGCAACAGAGACAGATATTATGCAACTGTAGATGAACATTTTTGTTATAAGACAAACGATATTCAGTATTGTATCTGATTTACCGTAATTACCCTAGGTATTGGGACACTTAAAAATAATTAAAAATTTTATTGTTCCAATATTAAGGGACAGAAAAAAATAATCATGGAAATTGTGTCCCAGCATTTAGGGCAATATATGATCAAATCTATTCTGCATATATCTATGTCTTGAAGCAATTAATTATTTTTATTTCTTTGAGATTATAATCTCTTACTAAAATATATTAAATATTTAATTATAAATAATTATAAGGAGTCTTTTTTAGTAGACTGATGTTTATAAGATCAAATATTTCTTGCTGGGGACTTAATGTAAGGTAAATAATTGAGAAGCTTAATTGACCAAACCATGCTCCAGTAGAGTACACAGTTTGCACCACGTGTCAACTACATGTAAACATACCCCTGATGGTGTACATTATGGTGTATAGATAAGCAAGTGCAATATACTGTGTCACAAGTCACTATGCAACCAGCGTAGTGGCAGGGTATGAAATGCTTATACAGTAACAACATAAGGTGTTATTTTGGTGTCCCAATATTTAGGGACACCAAATAAATCAACTTTGAAATGTGTCCCAATATTAAGGGGTGCGAAAAAGTGTTGTTTTTTCAAAAAATTAGGGGTGTCCCAATAGTTAGGGTAATTACGGTACTCTTGTAAACCAAGAGTAAAGCCTTCACGGTAAAGAAAATCTGTAGAGTTTGGGATACAATTAAACAAATCCATGCTTATAAAAAACTTACGAATATTGTTGTGATGATCCATATCACCGTCTCGACCCAGATATTTTCCAGGTTTCTTTATTAGTGGGAGATAGCTAAGGGCAGATTGGCTGCTTTGGCGGAGGTCAACCCTCTCCAAGTGCATTCTAGTTCATCATTAAATGTAATTGTATGATCAAAGAGAAAAAAACGTTTTCTGAATGTTTTTCAGCACAAAGCTATCAGTTTAACTCCACATATTAATATACACTAATCATAAGAATCTTCCTCAATTTAGCTGACTTCCCCTTTTTCCACTGAAAATTGGCATTATTGAGTTGCTGAACTTAGTCAGAAATTGGTAAAACAGGCAAAATGTTCAAGTGGGATTCGGGTTTCAGCTTTTTTTCTCATGCCTGATAATGTTTTGTGATTCAGTCGTAAAGAATCCACACCCTGGGACAAGAATTTCTGGCTGGACCTGGACTACCTGCAGGTTGCCGTGGCAGCCCAGTATTGCTCCGCCCACTTCTCCACCCTGCTATATGCAGAGATCTGGTTTGATGTGCAGAGGTAATATAATAATGTATTGGTTTTGTTGATTTGTTTAGTAAATTAAAATAATGTAAATGTTACCATGATATAATATCCCATAGTTTAAAATGATCGAAGTGATATCGTGTCTTTCTTTTATAATGGTGACATGCCATATGGTAGTCAGTTCAAATAGTATTGTACATATGGTGTTCTGAAAAGTGCACATCTTGATCAATGTATAAACATGCATGTATATAATTATGCTGTTTCTATTTGAATGTAGATTGTTGAATTATTTTCCTGATAATCTACCGCTGTTGAACTTACCTCAAACTGGCAACAAAAACACCTAAAGTTCCATCAATGTTTCTATGGTATAATTTCCAAAGGGGAAGATCTCAATTAGGACATGGTATTCAGTTGCACTCTGATAGTTACACCAGTATTTGGGAAAGAAAATGGTATTTGTGTTCTTTACCAAAGGGAGAGAACTCATTGAGGGTCAGTCAGTTGCACTCCCATAGTTACGTCAGGTAAAAAGGTAAATTTGTTATATACCAAAGAGAGAGAACTTAAACAGGTTGTGTGTCAGTTGCTGTCCCTTAGTATTTGGAAAAATTGGTATTGTTTCCATCTTGAAAGGGAGGGAACTCAGTCCGGCCATGGCAGCCAGTCGCAGTCCCAGAGTTCGTCTCAGAGCCTGAGCCAGGAGACGAGGATAGATGCCCTGTCTGAGGCCTCCAGCAGCCAGTCAGGGGTCTGCGTACAGGACCTGCTATTGGAGGCCTACACGTGGATAGGGGACCCTGACGGGGTGTATGGCTGCGGAGCTGGTCGAAAGGCTGATGCTTCCTCTAGGTAAGGCGTAAAAAAAAAGTATGTTTGTTACAGATTTCCCGACCTACCCTAAAAAAATGCCCCGACCCTAAAACATTTTTATTGGGTTTGTCAGGCATATTTTTGTTTTATTTACCTTTTTCAATAATTAAATATGTTTTTGGATAAATAAGTGTTTTGTTTTGACAGCATCCACTTATAAACAATGTTTAAGGATATTACTGATATGTTTTGAATATTTATTAACTTTTAGAACTTCAAGTTGACCATGTACCAAATAAAAGAAAAATACTAATAAAAAAATAAATCCCGACCTACCTACCCTAATTTTTTGGTCATGTAATTGGAAACAAACTTTTTTTTTTCGTATGCCTAAACAGTCATCAAAGTTTGCAGTTTGGGCAAGCAAACTTGAATTCTTACATTACGAGGGTTGAGCATGAAACTGTTGTATCTGCTTAACATTTCTATATCAGATACAACAGTTTTATGCTCAACTCTCGATATGTACTCGAGAGCAAGAAAAGGCTACAAGCCTGCACTGAGAATCTGTGAATTTACCAGTGCAGGTCTAGCATGAATGTGCTAATTTCTACCTCTTGGTAAAAATTTTTTTCCATTTCTTGTTGATCTGTTTTTTCGTAGCATTTTATTGACTAAATGTTTACTTAGTTTTTTTTGTTGTAGATCTAGATGTTCCATTTTTTCTACTATATAACCTGTATGTTTTTAGTGTAAATGTCAATAAAAAATTTGTATTAATGAAGTTATAACCTCAATTTGTTACAGAATCTGCTCTTACCAGCATGAGAACCAATGGGATAAGGCCGTGATGACATGTGACATCCAGATGAGCCAATCAGCACAGTCCAATCAATATGACATGCTGCATGTATGTAGTGCTTGTAAACCATTCTTACTTTGTCTTTGACTGGTTTGCTAGACGAACAAGCCGTCGCGATTAAATAAAGAATACAATTTCGGATACATGTTGCTTTTATCCGTAAGGTAAACAAACCCGGAAATGTTGACTGACTAATTTCGAACGACTGTTACCTCTAATTTCCGAAAAATAAGTGTTGTTATGCTTATGTTATTTAATCATAATGAACATTGTCGTCTTGGTTTTGGTACTAAGTGTGTCTTGTTCTTGATAGAGTAATTTATTTTGAATTTCATTAATGACGCACCTTAGAATACAACATGTAGATTTCTATACAACTTTCACTGGACAAATGGTGTTGAGTCTTTTTATTCTTTACTTAATGTGAAATTTCTTCCTATTCAAGGTTCTGCAGAGGTTTGGTACCAGCCATGTGCTTTCCACCTATCTACAGGGCATGCTGGGAGAGGAAGTGAGATCCAGTGTTAGAGAGCTACAGACGAGCAATCTCTCCTCCAGTGTTAGAGAGCTCCAGTTTGAGGCAGCATGGAGAGTCGGCCAGTGGTCCTTTGAAATGCCCGGCAGGTGAAAAAGATGTTAATTAAAAAAGATTTACCTGTCAGAAGAAACATAGAAAAATTATCCATTCGATATAATGAAAGCTTTATTTGAGACTGCGTAGAGATTGGCCTATGAAAACATGATAAGAACTGATGGGCTTGTAATATAGCAATAATTTATATCTTAGTTTGGTTTATATTGCATGCTCTAATTTTTCCTTTGGTATTTAAGTGTTATGTATTATTTGTATTTGCATTAAAGAAATAGCATTGTTTGTAACAAAAAGATTGACTTAACATGTGTGTAACAATGAAATTGGTCCATATTTTTGAAACCTTTGTGGTGTGACATAAATGATAGCATTTAAGTATTATTCTTAACTTACCGGTAATATAAGTAATTTATGTTTATAAATATTCTACTACATCTGTGAACATTTGTTGACTTCAGACAAGGGGTAATGCAGGGTTACCATGAGAAGATGTTCCGAGCACTCAGATCTGTTAACGAGGACCACTTCAGCCTTGCTGATAACATGTTGACAGATGCAAGGTTGGATTTTGTAACTTGTATTCTGTTTGTTGCTACTTTGAAACTTAATAAAAATGCTTTTAATGAAAGGTACATGTATATATTACAACAGTAAGGCAATATTTCATTTTATTCATACTGACTGAATAATTATTCATACCAACAGCTGACTGAATAATTATGACATAACAACATTGTTCTTGTTTTAAAATGCTGCTTAGGCCAAAAAAAAAAAATTGTGGTTAAGGCAATAGTCTCAAAAAGTTATGTAGGGTAGAGACTGAGGTTTTTTTAATAGTTTTTTTTTCAAGTCCAGCCATAAAAGCGAAACACATTACAAACACTAAACCGGCAATACTGTTAATAGATAAAATACCACCAAAGCATATAAAGCGCATTTTCGACACAGATTATCTAGATAATCATGAAATAACTTCACGGAAAACGACTGTCTAAACAAAATTCAGGGTCAGGGCGTTTTGCTAGGTAGGGTTGGGCTGCTCGAAACACAGATTATTTTTGTTTTGGCCTTAATTTTTAAAGCATGCAATCATTTGTTTAAAAAGCTCCAATATCTGTGTCATCTTTTTTTTTTGTCAGGTTAATAGTTTTCATTGCAAATCATGTGCATTTCAGTTACAAATGTTTGTGCATTTTTATATACATGTATGTTTTTTCTAAAAACATTTCTGGTTAACTACCACTAATTATCAACCCTGTGTATTCTTTGTCCCTGCAGGTTGAGCGCAATATCTTGCCTCTGGGACGGATGTTTGGACAGCACCAAGGGACTGTACTCCGTATTGGCCGACCTGCAGTGTGTTCAGATCGTGCAGAATGTGGCCGGTGTCCTTGCCATGTATGAAATTCAACAAATTAAGGGGTGAGGGTGAAACTGTTGTATCTGCTTAACATTTCTATATCAGATACAATGGTTAAAACGCTCAACCCTTGAATATTCTTTCTTTTCATTCAAAGTTGTGTGTTGCACTGATAAATGAAGGCAGCCAGCTCAGGGTATAAGAATATTTAGTAATAATTGTTTTCAACTGCTGTTTATACATTATACATGAAATTTGTCACTTGATCAGTAAACAATATCTATATAATACATGCATATGTTCACTAATTTTAGTAGAGGCATAGCTATTTAGAAGTGATATTTAACCAATTTTCAAATTGCATATGATGGTTTTTGTGTCACCTGATAAGGCGACATAAAGGGGTTAATTATGTTGTCGGCGGCGGCGCCCCTTTCGCTTGTCCTTAGAATAACTCTTAGACTATTAAAGATATTAACATGAAACTTCATAGGTAGATAGATCTTATTGAGGGGAAGTGCAGTGCACAAGAACCGTTACTCTGCACCTCATACTTTTGGAGTTATTGCCCTTTGTTTATCTTCATACTTAATTTTTGTCCGGAGCATAACTCTAAGACTATGAAAGTTATCAACTTGAAACTTCATAGGTAGATAGATCTCATTGACGAGAAGAGCAGTGCACAAGAACCGTTACTCTGCCACTCATACTTTCTGAGTTATTGCCCTTTGTAAATTTTCATACTTATTTTTGTGTCGCATTTTTGCTTTTAATAAGTCTTTTCTTTGCAATTAGCCAGAGTGCAGTGTTTTTGAAGATTTCAATAAATCTGTTAAAAAAAATTTGAGCATTAACCTTGAGTGCTTCTTCATTTGGATTCACGTAAGCTATCCGGCGTCAGGCGACACATCCGACTCGCGGAGTTCTAGTTTAGTTTAGTATGGCTTCAGTAACCTAAATTATAATATTGTGGCCAGCAATAACTGTATTGTAGCCCACAAATGTTTTTGAAACAGACCCCAGAATAGGCATTTAGTAGGAAAAAAACAACACTGTTGCATGTTTTCTTGTAATATAATCTTGTCTTTTCCAGGAATGCCAATCCACCGAGTGTGAAACTAATCAACGACAGTGTATATACAGACACAGATTTCTCGTTCACTGACCCTGTGTTACACATGCAGTGTTCAGCCGTCAGCCTGATGGTCGAGAAATCTCAGAGAGAGGTCGAGAAATCTCAGAGAGAGGCTCTGGTGGGAGAGTACGCAGCCAGTCTCAGGCAGCTGGCTGTGGCCGCCAGGAATGCAGGACGGCACCAGGTAGTCCATGGTTACTATGTAGAAATCTTGTACAGTGTTGAGTGCCTGAGCTGCAAAAGTACAAAGATAAAATTTGAAGTATTATAAAAACAAATATACAAACTAATATCAAAATTTGAATGTTAGCCAAAGAAAATTTGGTACTTGAATGCAGAGTACTGAAAATCAACTTTATGATGACGAAAATACACATTATGATTACTTTCTCAATATTATGCTTAAAATTATGTGTTAATTGAACAAGTTGCTAGGAATTATAAGAACACGGAAATCAAACATTATAAATAATACATTGAAAAAATTTGTAAAATAGAAAATACATAATTTTTGCATGTCCATGTACATGTTTACAAGTTTGTTTGTCCGTTGAGTATCCATCTCAAGTTGTCAACATGGATTATTTCTCCAAAAAGCTGGGCTTTGAAGGTTTTCTTGTAATTTTAACTGCAGGTGGAGCAGTCCATTGTGAACTTGTGTATATGTGATGCCTAATATACCTTTCTAGCAAAAAAATTATTTGCCTGTTCAGATAGCAGAAAAGGCCCATAGGGAAGCTGAAACAGCTGATCATCTCAGATCTCACTTTGAATGTTCCTACCAGTCTTTATTGATGTTCTAGTTCATTGGGAAGTTATTGTATAAGAGCTACATACCCAACTTCCTTTGAAAAAAAAAGACGGCATTTCCTGCTGCAAAAAACGCCAGTTGTTATATTTGCCTGTTCAGATATCAGAAAGGGCCATAGGACAGCTGAAGCAGCTGAATATGTCTGATCTCTCTATTAACATTCCAACCAATATTTATTTCCCCAAAGAGCTGGGCTTTGAAGGTTTTCCTGTGATTTTGCTGTAGATGGACCAGTTCATTGTGAAGATGGGTGTGTGAGATTTCTAAAGTGCATATATTTTTGAAAAAAGACATTTGGTGTAACAAAAATAACTATATTTGCATGAAGATTGTTTGTTTTGCCTGTTCAGATAGCAGAAAGGGCCATAGGGAAGCTGAAGCAGCTGAACATGTCGGATCTGTCGCTGAATGTTCCCATCAAGCTGGAGGAGTCGAGACTGTACTGGGCACGAGGGGAGCAGGACATCGCCAAGCATCTGATCAAATCAACCATCGAGACTCTGAAGAAGGTAGGTGTGCAAAAATTCTCAAGAAAAGTTTTGCCACAAACATTTGTGGCGCGTCATGAGAAAACCGGTCTTAATGCATGTGCGTAAAGTGTCGACCCGGATTAGCCTGTGCAGTCTGCACAGGCTAATCCGGGATGGCACTTTCCGCTTTAATGGTATTTTCTGTTTCAAGGTGGTCTCTTCTAAACATAAATCCACTGTAGGCGGAAAGTGACGTCCCGGATTAGCCTGTGCGGACTGCACAGGCTAATCTGGGACGACACTTTACGCACATGCATTAAGACAGGTTTTTCCACGACGCGCCACATTTAAACTTTTCCCCGGCTATTGTTAAAAGATTAATCTCCATTCTTCGATCTTCACAAACATGATCATCACAAACTCTTCACAAGCTTTCCACATGCTCTTTGCTGTACAATAGGTGAATGGCTCAATGGGGGATATATTGTTCAATGATTTGATGAAATACTAGATTTGCATATCATGGACATTGGAGGAAACGTCTATAGAACTACCAGTACGTATATTTGCAATGCCGGAAGTGATCATGTTTAGTTAATCATTTGAAAACTACCATTCAAGGATAGTGAATAATACTTGGTGTTTTCTTCAAAATTCATATTAATCCCAGGGCTTTCATTAACTTTTGAAAACAGGAAGTTTGAACTTCCTGGCCTCTGATTTTGGAAGTTCTGCTCATAATATTTGGAAGTTTTGACAATATTGCCGTACATAAGTCCTAACCATTTCAGAAATGTAATTAATGCTTAAAATTCAAGGTGTTTTTAAGGCCAGTTCTTCTTCATCAAGTGTTTATATGCCAATTTATTGAGTGGAAGCGGTAAACATTTAGATAAATTACTTAATTTTTCTTCTAACTTGTTCATCTTTACATAATGGAACTTCCATGGCTGAAATTTTGGAAGTTCTGCAACTTCCGTGGCTGCAATTTTGGAAGTCTTGTGACAAACACTGGGAGTAATTACTCCCAAACTTCCCTTAATGCAAGCCCTGATTGTTCCCTAACTATCAAGAGCAAATTAATATTTTTGTACTTAGCTTTTTTTTTTTTTTAATCCTAAATCATTTTACCCTAATAAAGAGTCCTGAATATATATTCTTAGCATTTTCTATACAGATAAATCAACATACATACTCAAAACTTTGGTGTTTGGCAATTCCAATTTTATGTAAAAGATGACATCTATTCACGTGTAAAGAAGTGTGCTTTCAGTAGTGATTGGTGCCAGTGTTCAGTCACTCATTTGACGATATAATTACTACCAGTACTTCCTCTATCACCAGTTACGAACCACAGACACCACTGCCGCCCGGCTCTACCCCGAGGCACTGAGTATCTATGGCAACTGGCTGGCAGAGACGAGGTCAGAGAATCCCAACATCATTATGAAGCATTACATGGAGAAGGTAACATGTTGTACTTAGCTTTCTGAATACCAGGGTATTTTAAATTCCAAAAATATTACGGGGGGAAGAAGTGTATAATTTATGTAAAATACATAGTGAATTACATAAATAGGTGTCCGTTAGTTTTAGGTGGCGTACGCCCACTCCAAAAATTGTCCACTATTCAATTTTTGTATCCTCACAATATCTTAAAACATATGCATTGTGTTGCGATTGATGTGTTCTTCAACCAATTCATTGTAATAACCAAGCCCATTGTTTGGTTAATAGTTCCTTTTGAAGATAGAACATCTTTTTGATATCTATCCTAACATGTAAGAGAGACCCCCACCCCCCCCCGGTAAAACAAATTCATGAATCTGCGCTTGCTAATTGTTTTTAAAGATAGTTGCCAATACCATATTAAATTCTTGGTTTATAACTTTTTAACAACTGTAACTCACTGTTTGGGCGTTACAATTTTATGTTAAATCCATTTTTAGCTCACCTGAGCACAAAGTGCTTGGTAAGCTATTGGTATAGGGGACCTCTTTGGCGTCATCTATCGTCCGTCGTCAAGGTGCCGTCAACAATTTGGACCGTTATCACGATAAAGACTACATTTTTAGCTCAACTATTCGAAGAATATATAAGCTTTCCTACAACCCCCGGCGTCGGCGTACGCTTCCACGTCTGAATTTGGTTAAAGTTTTTATTCAGAAGTCTTGTAACTTCAACAATACATCAGTTATCCACTTGAAACTTTTAATATACCTTTGTCATCAACTCCAGTGTCAGGGGCAACATTCCCCGTAACTCTGTTTTGTATTTTGACAGAGTTATGCCCCTTTTTCACTTAGATTTTCTGGTTGAAGTTTATATTCAAAAGTTTTGTAACTTCAAAACTACATAAGTTCTCACTTGAAACTTGTAACTAACCTTTGTCATCAACTCCAGTATCAAGGGCAACATTCCTTATAACTCTGTTTTGTATTTTGACAGAGTTATGCCCCTTTTTCACATAGATTTTCTGGTTAAAGTTTATATTCAAAAGTTTTGTAACTTCAATACTACAAAAGCTATTCACTTGAAACTTGAATATACCTTTGTCATCAACTCCAGTATCAGGGTGAACATTCCCCATAACTCTATTTTGTATTTTGATAGAGTTATGTCCCTTTTTCACATAGATTTTTTGTTTAAAGTTTATATTGAAAAGTTTTGTAACTTCAAAATTACGTAAGTTAGATTTTCTGTTTAAAGTTTATATTCAAAAGTTTTGTAACTTCAAAACTACATAAGTTATTCACTTGAAACTTTTGTCATCAACTCTAGTATCAGGGGCAACATTACCCTGAACTATGTTTTGTATTTGACAGAGTTATGCCCCTTTTTCACTTAGATTTTCTGGTTAAAGTTTATATTCAAAAGTTTTGTTACTTCAAAACTACATAAGTTATTCACTTGAAACTTGGAAGTAACCTTTGTCATCAACTTTAGTATCAGGGGCAACATTACCCATAACTCTGTTTTGTATTTTGACAGAGTTAGCCCACTTTTTACACAGACTTTGTGGTTAAAGTTTTTGTTCCAAAAATTTATAAACGTGACAAGGCTTCACTTAAAAATATAGTATTTTAACAAAGTTATGCCCCTTTCAGAATCCAAAATATGTACCACCTGAAATACTTAGAATAGTCGAGCGCGCTGTCCTCTGACAGCTCTTGTTTATTCAATCTTGACCTAACTTGCACAGCTTGTGTAAGACCATTAAATCTCGGTGGGATTGTTATTGGGTCAGATCATACCAGTAACACCAGAGTTATTGCCCCTTTTACATGCAAAAAAAGTGCAAAAGTGCCCTTTTCCAACGTATAGACTTTATTTTCCATCCAATCTTAACCAAACTTTCACAGTGTGTGTTTGACCATCAGATCTCAGCAGACGTTAAAAATGGGCCAGATCGTGTTTCAAACACCAGAGTTGTTGCCCTTTGTTTATATTAATAAAATATACAAAAATGGACATTATTCAGGATAGCGAGAAACATTTTTCATCCAATCTTCACCAATCTTGCACAGTTTGTCTATTACCATGAGATTACAGTTGAAGTCGAATATTAGCAAGATCCGACCAGAAACACCAGAGTTATTGCCCTTTGTTTGTGAAAAAAATATGCAAAAATGGACATTATACAGGATAAAGACTTCATTTTTCATCCAATCTTTACCAATCTTGCACAGTTTGTCTATGAGCATAAGATTAAAGGTGAAGTTGAATATAAGCAAGATTGGACCAGAAACATCAGAGTTATTGCCCTTTGTTTGTGAAAAAAATATGCAAAAATGGACATTATTCAGGATAGAGACTTCATTTTTCATCCAATCTTCACCAATCGTGTACAGTTTGTCTATGAACGTAAGACTACAGGTGAAGTAGAATATAAGCATGATCGGGCCAGAAACACCAGAGTTATTGCCCTTGTGTTTGGAAAAAAACATCAGCAAGTTATCAATGATTGGCTTGCACACACGATTTTTGTTTCAATGTTGACCAAACTTACACAGTTTGCGAATGACCATAAAAATTGATTGATAAAATTTGATTTCCAACAGTTGCAAGACTTGCATGCAGTTATTTGTACATGCAACTTTGATGTCTTCAGAGCCTGCATTAACATCATTTATCATCATTGGAAAGAAAATTTTCATAGAAAAAGCAAAACTTTACCTTATAGCACAGCCATCGCAATTATCGCATTGCAACTAGTTCTCCAAAACTGTTTGCCAAAAAGACATCAAAATCTACTGTTTGTGCATTTTCCAGAATTGTCAATGACTTAATGAAAAAGGGTCAGGTAAGAATGTCGCGAAAAATGATTTGAGAACCATTAGCAAAAAAATGCACATCCACTACCCAACTCATACTTTAGTTAGCCCATTGCACTTACCGATGTTTTAAATCAAAATTGATCCTACCCCCACTGTGTATTGTTCAGATACCTTAATTTTCAAACCTGTCACAACAGTATGGTCTTCATCTGTACCAGTTCTCAGGTGAGCACTTTGGGCCATCATGGCCCTCTTGGTTACAAATTTACACATGTGCTTGAAAGGTACAAGTTCACTCCAGTATCAATTAAGGTTCCATTAATCAATCCTTACTTGTTTTCTCAGACCATCAGTTTATTCGAGGAGCGTGGTGAAGCAGAGGGTGCGTCGGTGGACGCCTACCTGTCACTGGCGCGTTACGCCGACACCCAATACCAGAACATTGTCAACTACATGCGCTCAAGCACATTTGAGGCCAAGCAGACGCTCATGAAGGAATCAAAGGCGGAAGCCGAGAGGCTGCGAGAAGTTATGGGCGAGATGGCAAAAGAGTGTGTTTTTCTATACATTGTGACCTTGTCTTTTATGAAATTTATGTACATCTCATTGACAGAGAGTTTTTGTTTATGCATTTTTTAAATACAATAATTATCATGAAGATTCATAATGCTTTTGAGATTTTGTTTTAGAAACACTTTTGTTAATTTGTGCTGTGTGCCATGCCTATTTCTTTATATTAACAGCAGAAAGGCACCTAAGGACCTGAGGTCAGTGTTCTTTTGTTGTGGCTGAAGGGGCATTGCTAGTTTTCGATTTAGTAAAGTATGAATGAAACAGTGCTTTTTGAATGCTTGATGATGCATTACATGAATGTAATAAAATCTTTGTTTTGGTTTTTGAATGGATCATGAGCATCTAATGTATGTAATAAAACATATGTGGTGTGCCGTGAGAAAACCGGTCTTAATGCATGTGCGTAAAGTGTCGTCCCGGAATAGCCTGTGCAGTCTGCACAGGCTAATCCAATACGGCACTTTCCGCCTACAGTTGATTTATGTTTAGAAGAGACTTTCTTGAAACAGAAAATACCATAAAAGCGGAAAGTGCCATCCCGGTTTAGCCTTTGTGGACTGCACAGACTAATCCGGGACAACACTTTACGCACATGCATTAAGACCGGTTTTCCCATGACGCCCCTCATATGAGTCAAGAGTTGAGGTGGAGTACTGTGGATATGGTATCTGCCTTGTGATAGGGGAATCCTAAGTTGGATCCCTATTTGGGGGGCATTTGTAGGATCTTTCCTTAAAAGACACCAAGTACTGGTTCTACTCTGAAAACAGACTCGAATGTGTCTCATAGCCTCAGGCTTTCATTAAAAGACAGAAGGTTGGTCTAAATTGGTAATTTTAATGAGGCGTGTCGTGGAAAAACCAGGCTTAATGCATGTGCGTAAAGTGCGGACTGCACAGGCTAATCAGGGATGATACTTTACGATTTTCTGTTTCAAGAAAGTCTCTTCTAAACATTAATCCACACTGGAGGCGGATGCATTTATGCAGATGCATTAAGCCCGGGTTTCCCACCACACGCCACAAATTGTCTCTCTATGTTTCGTTGTAGTCGCTACCTTAATACGTTGGAAAAGCAGTCAAATATCGATGAACACGAGTTAGAGAGCATGAATCAGGATCGGAACATATTCCTCGTGAAAGCTGTCGAAAATTACATCAAATGTCTGCGAAGCGGAGACGAGCACAACCTGCGTGTGTTCAGACTGACCTCGCTGTGGTTCAACAACTTGGACAATGAACTGGTCAACCAGATGATACAGGTAACTAATGATGATGATAACAGGTAGCTATGATAATACAGGTAACTAGTGATGATACAGGTAACTGATGATGATACAGGTAACTGATGATGATACAGGTAGCTATGATGATACAGGTAACTGATGATGATACAGGTAGCTATGATGATACAGGTAACTGATGATGATACAGGTAGCTATGATGATAACAGTTAACTGGTGATGATACAGGTAACTGATGATGATAACAGGTAGCTATGATGATAACAGGTAACTGATGATGATACAGGTAACTGATGATGATAACAGGTAGCTATGATGATAACAGGTAGGTATGATGATACAGGTAACTGATGATGATACAGGTAACTGATGATGATAACAGGTAGCTATGATGATACAGGTAACTGGTGATGGTACAGGTAACTGGTGATAACAGGTAACTATGGTAATAACAGGTAACTATGATGATACAGGTAACTAATGATGATACAGTTAAAGTGTTAGATATGTCTCTCAAACAGCATTACTGCGTCGCTAGTATTACCAAACGCCCTTGTTTTTATACTCCCAAAGGGAGCTTCGGGGGCATATAGTGATCACATCGTACGTCCATCCGTCCGTCCGCCCATCCGTCCATCTGTCCCGCTTTTTGTGCAGAGCCTAGCTCTAAAAGTATTGAAGGGATTCAAATGATACTTCATATAATGATTGAGGCCTTTGAGAGGAAGTGCAAAGTACAAGGACCATAACTCTTTCTTCAATATTTACAGAGTTACTGCCCTTTGGTTAATTTTCTTGTGCGGAGCATGTCAAAACACATCTTCAGGGGCATTCATCACTTATAGTGACAACGCTTGGTTTTGTTTTGTAGACTAGTTCATCAGGTGATATTTATTTAAACAAAATGGATGAATCAGTCAGTTAATTTGAATAAGATTAAACTAGTAGATATCATCCATGGTTGTACCTTTATTTGAAGCATCTCAGGTCTGTCTTTTCAAATAGGTATGTAGTAAATCACTTGATACCCAATAAAACAAATGGATAAATCACATGTGTGTATCCATGGTGACAGCTTTGTTCCAATGGTTGCAGGGCTGTATCGAGGGTATCAAGAGCTACAAGTGGCTGCCCCTGATGTATCAGCTGGCCGCCCGCATGGACATGAAGGCCCGCAAAGACACCTCTGTCCAGTTCCTTAACACTCTCAATAAGGTACTGACTTTTGTTTTAATATTTTTAGTTTAGTTTGGACCTTTTTTTGGCTGGATTGTGAGGCTTCCTGAGACACTTTCAAGTCTGTTTCCTGGGTAGAACCAGTTCTTGGTGCCTCTGCGAACGCTCACTTAGACATTTGAAAATTAGTTTTTTGCTTTTCTGTAAAATTAAGAAATGTCAGATAAAGAACTTTTGGCACCAAGCGAGCAAGCCGTAAAAGTAAATGACATTTGTCAAATATCAAATTGAGTAAGCATGGTTATAAATCCTGAAGCGATCAATTAACTTTCTATCGGACTTAAGTTTCAGCTCTTTTTTACCACACATTTGTAACAGTTAATCCTGTGTTTTCAGCTGATCTATGATGTGTGTGACACACCCACCGTTAACTGTTCTATCACTCATTTGTAACATTTTGCCTGTGATTTAAGCTGATCTATGTGTGTGACACCCCCCCACCACACGCTGTTCTGTCACTCATTTTAGCTGTGATTTCAGCTGATATATGACACTTGTGTGATGCACCCTCACCACACACTGTTCTACCACTCGTTTGTAACATATTTTATCCTGTGATTTCAGCTGATATATGACACTTGTGTGAAGCACCCCCACCACACGCTGTTCTATCACTCATTTGTAACTTTCTCTCTGTGATTTCAGCTGATATATGACACCTGTGTGACACACCCTTACCACACGCTGTTCTGTGTGCTCGCCCTGGCCAATGCCAACCGGGACACAGAGCTCCTACAACAGGGCCGAGCCACCAAGAAGGGCAAACTGTCCAAGAGCCAGCCGGAGACGTGCATTGAAGAGGTGTGTGTGCATGTGTGTTCTGTGTCTATTCTCACATTTTTAGTGCAACATTGAAGTTTGCCACGACCTGAACGATATATTCTTCAATTATAGCCGAAATAAATATCTGGGCCCAGTTGTTCAAAATTTTAACAGTTAAAGTAACCAAGTCTGGAGACAAATTTTCTACTGAGATGATGTTCACTACGGAAGATAAAACCTGCAGAACTAGGTAAATACTTTGTGCTGATGTTGAAAAGTGACAAATTTATTGAGGGAAATAAAATCCAGGTATGTTAGAAAAATAAACAATGGTTAGTTTTAACCAATTGTTAAACTTTTTAACAACTGTGGCCTGTAATCATTTCAATTCATTACTAAATACTAAAGAAAATATATTTTACCACTTAAACATATCCAGTTAGGAATTACCTATATCAAAAAATAAAATTCACAGGTAAAAAAATCTATATTCAAATCCAATTGGCAGTTGTTAAATTTACAGGTAATAAAATCTATTTTCAAATCCAAGTGGCAGTTACATGTATAAGTTTGTATCCAGGGTCGAGTGTCTGCTGCCAAGGCGTTGGTAGAGAGGTTGCGGAAGGACAAGAAGGTCGGGGGCGTGGTCAAGGACATGGAGACCCTGTGTGATGCCTACATACAGCTGGCCAACTGGAACGTGTCGCAGTATGCAAAGTGCACTAGTGAGTGGGGCATCTATGTGCCTTTATTATTTTATTCATCTCGATAGATAAAGCTCACAAATTCAGTTGTTGTCCAAGTAGTTGGTTGCAGAGTTTCCAATGAGGCATAAACAATCAACACACATTGTTAAAAATACACAGGGTTGTATAACTCTCATCCAAAAACAGCTTCATTTAGTTGGTAGTAATACAATCATCTGTAAAAAAAAAAAAATGTGTAGTGTTTGCCTCAATACCTGTATTTCTGTGAAAAAAAAGAAGATAAAATACTGTGGGAAATGTCAATATTGTGTTTGAATCATCTTGATGGTACCACTCTTAAAAGTCCTCACATTGAGAATTCTTTGTTAAATGCTAATAGGTCTACATGTATGTTAAGTAAGATCATATCTGTGTTTAACTACATTGTCCGATTTTTAAAATGGGGCTGTAAATTGAGGTATTAAAGAAACAATTTACCTACCCCTTAAATGTGTTATCATTTTGACTTATTTCCTGTTCTGAGCTCCACCTAGAAAGCTGCATTGGCTCAATTTTCATTCATCTCCTAAAAGAGGTGGAGCCAGTGTTTACAGGCCATGATTTTGCATGTCGATCAGATAGTGGTATGATTATTTTCAGCGGCCATTGCCTTGCCGGATGCCTTATCGATTGCCAAAGTGAAGGATCTGAAGAACGTGCCAATCCCAACGAAGGAAATTAAGGTAGGACAGATCCTATCATCTGTCACGTGCAGTTTCCAGTGAAGAGGTGCTCTTGTTTCTTGTTTCAGTGTGAATCTTAAGAATGCACAGAGTGCTTTGTGTTCTTTAACCAGAATGTAATCGAAGAAAATGGATATATATAATATATATGAGGCGCGTCGTGGGAAAACCGGACTCTGTGCATGTGCGTAAAGTGTCGTCCCGGATTAGCCTGTGCAGTCTAATCCAGGACGGCACTTTCCGCCTACAGTTGATTTATGTTTAGAAGAGGCTTCCTTGAAACAGAAAATACTAGGGATGCCAACGAATAATCGAATATTAGAATACTAAATGAGTATAATAAACTAGTTTAATTCTATAATCCGCGATCATGATGTTTTCACAGTTACATAATTTGACACGTTGACATGTTATTTAACACCATTGATATTTGTATGCGCAGTGGGAGATAACAGATTAAGCAAACTGTGACAATCGAGTTGTAAACTAAGAAGGGACCGATATTTGCGCAGTTTGTACGTAACATTATTTGGGTGCTAATCTGAAGCTAATTGGAGACCGATGTTTTCACACTGATGCTAATTGGAGACCAATGTTTTAACAATGTATGGTGCATTATGCGATTTAGTTGTTACTAATTTTATTTCATTCCTTTAATTAGCGGTGCATTAACAACAACATTTTTCATGCCGACTTTAAAGCATTTATTCGCTCAATATAACAAACACAAATATGTAAAACAGTACAGGTATATATTCTATGTGTTTCCCGAGTCTTCTCGTTCATTAATGTGTTTATTAAATATTCAGTTTGCATTTACAAATCATCATACCTCCGCGTAAGGCTTCAGCTGTGTGGAAGCATTTCTCACGGTCAACCGATAAAATGTCGGCAACATGTCAGCTATGCAATAAATGATTCGAAATAAAATCTAAGAACTGTTTTCTATGTTGTTTTATTATGAAATCAATGAATCGGATGATGATGATGATGATGATGGTGATGATGATGATGATGATGAAAAATTCGTAATAAATTCATAGAGTCGACAGCGATAAGAACGGTTTTTAACGACACATTAATTCGTTTACCTATAATACTTCCTGGATAAATTAACAAAGACTCGGACATTTAAAAAACGAACGAATATTCGAATATTATTCAAATATTGAATTTGAATATTCGAATAGTGTTTTGGTATTCGTTGCCATCCCTAGAAAATACCATAAAAGCGGAAAGTGCTGTCCCGGATTAGCCTGTGCGGACTGCATTAGGCCCGGTTTTTCCATGACGTGCCTCATATTTTTTTTATCTTCTCAACATTTTGGTCTGAAATACCGTTGTCAGGTGGTCTACGGATGTATATCTGGCCAAGTTTTATAACCAGTCAAATCCCCTAGTCATTCTAACAATTTTGTATACAGATTGCTCTGGACCCATAGGGTGCATATCAGTTTTATAAACAATGCTTGTTTCATTTTACCTGTTGAGAATATGGACAATGGTGTGTGTACTATGCATGCATTCCATTCTGTGTCAGGTGGAGCCATCAGGGGAGTACAGGGACATCCCGTACATTCTGCAGTTTGATGGTCATTTCAAGCTGGCAGGTGGTATAAACCTTCCCAAGATAATCACCTGCCTTGGGTCGGACGGCTCTCGCAGCAGGCAGCTGGTCAAGGTAATCATGGTTAATTTGTTAACCTTCCCAAGATAATCACCTGGCTTGGGTCGGAGGGCTCTCGCAGCAGGCAGCTGGTCAAGGTAATCATGGTTGATTTGTTAACCTTCCCAAGATAATCACCTGCCTTGGGTAGGACAGCTCTCGCAGCAGGCAGCTGGTCAAGGTAGTCATGGTTGATTTGTTGATGTAATCTTGTTGGAAAAAGGTTAATTCTTTATGACAAAAATAGCTAGTTAAAGTAATCTTATTGCACAAAGATATCTCCTAAAAGTAATACATATACTATTAAAGAAATATGCATCAAGATTATTCTGTTAGACATAAATATCTTAAATTATTTGTATTTTAATTGAAATTAATCTATTCCACCAAAAATTGTACCCTTAATGTCAAACATGGTCTTGACAAGAGCCAACCGTAATATACTATCAAAACTAATGTAAATGACCTCAAAGCCATGTCTGGTATCTACCGCAGGGTCGAGATGACCTTCGCCAGGACGCTGTGATGCAGCAGGTGTTTGGGATGGTGAACAGTCTGTTGCAGAAGGACGCTGAGACCAGGAAACGACAGCTCCAGATAAGGAAATACAAGGTAAGACTTCAGTATGATTATTACTATTACTACTACTATTATTATTATTTTGAAATAGTTGGACACATTTTTTTTTTTTTTCATTTTAATAAAAACAAATATTTTGGTTCTTTGTATGCCCCTCATCGAAGATGGCGGGGTATATTGGTTTGCTGATGTCAGTTGGTCTGTCGGTCCATCAGTCTGTCGGTTGATTGGTAGACCAATTTCGTTTCCATTCTGTAAGTCCAACACTTTTCATCCGATCTTCACCAAACTTCATGGAAATGTTTGTTGCCACATTATCTTGGCCAAGTTTGATAATCAGCCAAATCACCCCAGGAATTATGGAGTTATGGCCATTTAATTATTTAAAATTGGTCTTTTTAGCAGATTCCACTATCTATGTCCAACAGGTTTCATCCTATCTTCACCAAACTTTATATTTTAAAGATTGCTTTTAGCCTAGAGAAGGCATTTCTGTTCTGCAAACAGCTCTTGTCATATTAGACTTTACATGAATTACTTAGATAGGTTGAAATATAACTTACAGTAGATATGCTTAATTTCTTTCAGTGTTAACAAACAATAGAAAATGTGTATTTTCTTTGGAATAACATTTAAACAGTCATTTATAGTAATGAACTGGGCATACATTTCTAAAGCTGCGGAATGTTTTGTTTTATTAGAAGGTTAAGGACAGTTCTCAACTTCTCGTCGTAGATCAGTATTATCACCAGCAACACCATGTATGAGTAAGTTAGTGAACAGTATACAGTCGTAGATCAGTATTATCACCAGCAAAACCATGTATGAGTAAGTCAGTGAACAGTATACGGGCAGGGTAACTGTAATATCTTAAGAGACTAATAGAACCATTTTGCATCTGTTATTTTAAACCTACTTATTTAAGCTCGATGGTGTCAAAAGCCAGATGCTCATTGCGACACGTTTGAGTCCATTTCCTTCAGTACTTGGTGTCTTTTGAGAAAGAATATTTAAACGCTCCCCAAGTAGGGATCAAACTCATGATCTCCCAATCACAAGGTGGACACCATTTCCATTACACCACTCACACTGTCAGCTATTTTTTTCTGAGACTGTGACTATATTATCTGTTACTGTCAATGTTTGTATTCAGGTAATCCCGTTGTCGCAGAGAAGTGGTCTGCTGGAGTGGTGTGAGGGGACGCAGCCCATTGGGGAGTACCTGATAGGGAGTGCCACCTCGGGGTCGCAGGGCGCCCACGCTCGGTACCGGCCCCAGGACTGGCAGCACATGGACTGCAGGAAACACATGGCGGTAGGTGTGATCATGTTATTAAACCTTGGTGAAGTGGATGTAATAGATTGCTTTGAAGTTTAAAACAACTCTGTCCATGAAGGTTTACGAGTTTGCTTTAAAATTAAATTTCTGACTTACCTGTCCTCAGATCCAATGGTTTACAAAATGTACTCAGTATTTTATGAAATATATACTGCTAATTGCAATGATTGTCTCTCATTACTGTCAGCAATATTTTATACCATGTTGTATGTTAAAGTGTCATGTACTTGACTGTTGTTGTTTTGGCTTGAAAAAAAGGTGGAAATTGTTTTCAATTTAATTAATTATCTTATTTCATTTTCAATTTTGCCATGTTCCTGTAGTATGTTTAGGTGTGATTTACTTGAATTTTGAAAAAGTTGGAATAGTTTTCTATTATGCGTTATTTCATGTTTAATTTTCTCACAATTTCAGACTGCGTCTACCACAGAGGGCAAGCTGACGGCCTACTTGCAGATCTGTGCCAAGTTCCAGCCTGTGTTCCGTCACTTCTTCCTGGAGAATTTCCCGGACCCTCCCGTCTGGTTCCAGCGACGACTAGCCTACACACGTAGTGTTGCAACAAACTCTATAGGTATGCATACATGTAGGCCTGGGAATCAAAATTTAAAAAGTGAAATAAATATTCAATCGTTCACCGAAATCAACAAATTTTCTTTTTATTTGATGCTTTTGGACAATAAATAAATAAAATTGCGTGAGATAAGATTAAACGTCACACGTTTGTATATTCTGATGTCATAAAAATGACGTCATAAATGATTCCAAAATTGTTTATTATAAGTATGGCGGAAAAAAAAGGGCCATAATTTGTGCGTCGTTATTGCTAAATCATATTTTTATTGAATGTTATTACGTGTTTTATGTAAACAAATGTATGTAAATACTGTACATGTCTATAAATTTGCCAAGGGAGGTAAACCACTACTGGTAGACTGATGCAATTGAAAGAAAAATAGTGTGTTTTATGTTATATTTTCACAGGAACAGTGAAAATTTTATTTCACCAATAAAATTCTATATTTCACTGAAAAGTATGTAATAAATCTTTTTGTGTGTGAAGTACTTGTTAACTTTTTCTCTAAAAACATGGAAGCAAGTTTTTCAATAAACTTACAGCAGGCACCTGTTGGTTCTGTTGCATAAAACTTATATTTTGTGATCCTCTGAATACAAAGGTTCACATTTGTAACATACTGGTAACATTAAATCTTGGAAATTGGCCAATGACATTCTAATGTTGCAACTGAACGTCATTATCTCGAACTTGCTTATTTTGAGATTTGGGTTATGTCGAAGTTAAAGTAATTCCCATCTATTATCCTTCTTATCACAATGGGTCTTATCACATTGGGTCTTATTGCATTGGGTATCTCAAACTTTCTACTCACATTTTCTGTCATGTCACTGTTGTTCCTAGTCCACATCCATGACACCATATCATAAGCGACAGTAAACACATAAAACTTACGAAAACCGCTGAAAATAAAAAACACAGGCGACAATATACACTTACGAAAAACGCTTATATATAAAAATTCACACTCTTTTCTCTTCGTTTTTCTCAAAGTTTTACTCCTATTGCACGACATATCCAGTCATGACCCTAGTTTATCACACATTGCAACCATCTTAACACATCTTTTCTCAAATTTTAATGCTTACCCATTTTAAATGAATAATTGATATAAAGGTCAGTACATGTGCATGTATGCTAAATTGTTATTTTATATTTAAGAAATAATTTTCTATTTATCATTGTTTATCGGCCAATAATAAACGATTTGGAGTTCTGATGTGTAGGAATTAAGCCACGAGGGTGTTAGCCGAAGTGGTTAAATAGCCACGCATCAGAACAAAAAATAGTTGTTTATTGGCCGATAAACGATAATGCGAAATTATTTTGATTATAACATAATTTCACAAATAGTTTGCAATTGAAATGAGAAGTATATTTTACTATGCTGTGCTCAGGATCGGGACTTCTTTTTGCGTTGTTTATTGGGTAGATTAACAATGATAATGGTGTTCTTTGACTATAGAAAAATTAGAGAGTATCATGTTAGAATACTTTTTTTTACTTTACATTCAGACTCTATAATTCCATATATTTTATATTCAGATATGTCAAACTTTGGATATCTCATAATGTAACATCATTTGCTTTTGTATATAAAATGAATGTAATACTTTGAAATTTAGATGGTAAAATTTGATGTTGTTTATATATAACATTGTACAGACTAGTTGTTAGAACAGTGAAAATATTACACTAATTCCCACGGTTTCAGTGGGCTATATTCTTGGACTTGGTGACCGCCACCCACAGAACATTCTCATAGACAAGAACACTGCAGAGCTGGTGCACATAGACCTGGGTGTGGCCTTCGAGCAGGGGGAGATACTCCCCACCCCAGAGACTGTGCCCTTCCGTCTCACTCGAGACATCGAGGACGCCATGGGGGCTTCTGGTGTGGAGGGAGTTTTCAGAAGGTAAAATTGTGATGCATTAAGGGACAGAAATTTGACACCTTTTTAGTGTACAGAGTTGGAAAAAATATTTAAATGCAGGCTTGAAGAGATGTGCAATCAATTTCTTGACATGTTTATGGATAAATATTTCCAATATTAATCCCAATTCTAGTAAAAGATGAAGGGGTAAACTGGGTTGTTGCTAATGTCTGTCGGATGGTCCGTCAGTAGACCACTTTCGTTTCCACTCTTTAAGTCTGATCTTCAACAAACTTCATTAAATGTTTGTAAGGAACAACCAGTAAACCTACATGTACATGTATATACTTGTATCTCAGGTTTTTATTGGTGTACCAGGTGTGTTTGTTTTGAAACTGCTCACATATTATTCTCACGCTCCAGATGCTGTGAGAAGACCATGGATGTGATGAGGAACAACCAGGAGGCCCTGCTCACCATTCTAGAGGTGCTCCTGTACGACCCCCTACATGCGTGGACCATCTCTCCTGCCAAGGCCTACGAGCTGCAGCGTCGCCGCGGTGACAGCAACGACACTATGGACGTGGCTAATATCACTGCAGCAGATCTGATGGATTATGCAGAAAAAAGTGGCGAGAAAACCAACAGTAAGTCTGCAGCCTTTCTAGAGCTTTCAATTATTATGCCCCCCATCGAAGATGGCGGGGTATATTGGTTTGCTTATGTTGGCGGGTAGACCAGTTTCATTTATCCAACAGTTTTCATCCAATCTTCACCAAACTTCATGAACATTTGTGTGGCAATAATAACTCAGCCAAGTTTACTTATAAGCCAAATTGCCTCAGGAATTTCGGAGTTATGGCCCTTGAATTATCTAAAATAGGTCATTTTAACCATTTCCGCTCTTTAAGTCCAACGGTTTTTATTTAATCTTCACCAAACTTAAAAAATTTTATGCATATAATATCTCAGTCAAGTTTGATAATCCACTAAATTGCCTAGGAACTGTGGAGTTATGGCCCTTGAATCAACTAAAAATTTGCCTTTTTAGCCATTTCTTCTCTCTAAATCCAACAGTTTTTCATCCAATCTTCACCAAACTAGATCAAAATGTTTAAGAGCATAATATCTTAGCCAATTTCATTGATCAACCAAATTGTCGCAGGAACTGCAGAGTTATGACCCTTGATTTATCTAAATTTGGCCTTCTTAGCATTTTTTGCTCTCTATGTCCAACAGTTTTCATCATATCTTCACCAAACTTGATATTTTAAAGATTGCTTTTAACATAGAGGGAGATACCTGTGGTACTATCACATCTTTTTTCAGCTCACCTGAGCACAAAGTGCTCATGGTGAGCTTTTGTGATCGCCCGTTATCCGTCGTCCGTGCGTGCGTCAGTCGTCAACTTTTCATTCAAACATCATCTCCTCCGAAACCACTTGGCAGATTTTAACCAAACTTCACACGAATGATCATTGGGTGACCCTCTTTCAAAGTTGTTCAAATCGTTACGGTCTGCTGCATATGTAGGTCACCAGAGCTAAAAATAGATTTAAAAAGTGTAAACTTTTAAGTCTTCTCTGAAACCGCAGTGCCCAGAGGTTTCATATTTGGTATGTAACATCCTATAGTGGTCCTCTACAAAGATTGTTATACCCCACAAACGAGGTTTAGGGGAGGGGTATATAGGAGTGAACTTGTTAGTCCGTCGGTCTGTAGGTCTGTCGGTCTATTGGTTTTTGGTTTCCGGATGATAACTCAAGAAAGGCTTGACATATTCGAATAAATTTTGGTACACATGTGTAACATCATAGAATACAGGTCAAGTTCGATGTTGGTTACAAACCACTAAATTTTGACAGAGTTATGGCCCCTTTTCAACTTAAAATTCCCTAAAAACATGATTTATGGACGATAACTCAAGAATGGCTTGACATATTCTAATAATTCTTGGTAATCATGTGTAGCACCATAAAATACGGGTCAAGTTCAACTTTGGTTACAAACCACTCAATTTTGACAGAGTTATGGCCCTTAATTTGACTCCAATTCCCTAAAAACATGGTTTCCTGACGATAACTCAACAATGGCTTGACATATTTAAATAATTATTGGTACACATGTGTAGCCTCATGAAATACAGGTCAAGTTTGACTTTGGTTACAAACCACTAAATTTTGACACAGTTATGGCCCCCCTTTTCGACTTAAATTCCCCAAAACATAGAAAATAACTCATGAAAGGCTTCACATATTTAAATTGTTTTTGGTACATGGGTGTAACATCATAAAATACAGATCAAGTTCAACTTTGGCTACAAACCACTAAATGTTGACAGAGTTATGGCTCCTATAATTAAATTTGTCCAAATACACTGTTGACCATTTACAAATTAGGCATTCTCTCTCAAAACGGGCCACGCCTCGGGGGTCACATAGTTTATCTAGAATGTATTGCAAAATGACTTTAAAAATCTTCTCTTCTCAAACCACAAGGCCCAGAGGTTTCATATTTGGTATGTAACATCCTTTAGTGGTCCTCTTAAAAGATTTTTCAAATTATGCCCCTGGGGTCAAAACTGGCCCTGCCCCGGGGGTCACATGTTTTATATAGAATATATAGCAAAATGACTTTAAAAATCTTTTCCTCTGAAACCACAAGGACCAGAGGTTTCATATTTGGTATGTAACATCCTATAGTGGTCCTCTACAAAGATTGTTCAAATTATGCCCCTGTGGTCAAAACTGGCCACGTCCCGGGGGTCACATGGTTTATATAGAATATATAGCAAAATGACTTTAAAAATCTTTACCTGAAACAGAAAGGCCCAGAGGTTTGTTCAAGATTGTTCAAATTATGCCCCTGGGAGAAAAAAATAAGCCACGCCTCGGGGGTGCAAATTCCAGTTGGGTTACAATGTCTCAGTGAGCGTCATACGGCCCTCAGGGCCTTTTTGTTACTATGAAAATGTGATGAATACATGTATAGCTTACAGAGAGGTTCAAGTTCATGTTATTAAACTGCCCTGCCTCACAATACTTCAGATTTGATTCTATTTATTACTCACTGGATGCTAAAAGTGACATTGAAATACAAGGATGTAAAAGGCTATGTAGTCATGGAAACGGGTGTGTAACCCATGTAAAAATGCTACACTTCACTCCCAGTACTTTAGTTTTCCCCCATTTAATGTACATGGCAGGGGGGTGATTTTAGAAAACATCAGGGAAGG
This sequence comes from Congeria kusceri, assembly GCA_027627225.1. NCBI lineage: Eukaryota > Metazoa > Mollusca > Bivalvia > Myida > Dreissenidae > Congeria > Congeria kusceri. Next base: position 45,910,060 of record CM051024.1, read on the forward strand.
AAACCACACTGTCTTACCCCATCCCCACAAAGTTTTCGCACAAACTCGATCACCTCCTTGACATGTTGATACACATTCCAGGTGCAACCCAGGAGAGCGTGAACAAGCTGGCAGAGCGTGTGTTGCTACGGCTACAGCAGAAGCTGCAGGGCCAGGAGGATGGTGTGCAACTCAGCTTGTCAGGCCAGGTGAACCACCTGATTCAGGAGGCTCGAAACACACACAACCTCTCTCGACTGTTCTCTGGCTGGCAGCCATTCATATAACAGCAGAAATGTTTTATCTACTGTATTATACAATGGAAACGTTCTATCTAAATAATTTTTGGTACACATGTGTAGCATCATAAAATACAAGGTAAAGTTCAGCTTTGGTTATAAACCAATACATTTTTACAAGAGTTATGGACGACCTTTTTTGACTTAAATTCCCTAAATACATGGTTTCCGGACAATAACTCAAGAATGGTTTGACATAATCAAATATTCAAGGAGCATCATAGGATACAGGTCAAGTTCGACTTTGGTTACAAATCACAAGTTATGGCTTCTATTGAAATTTAATTTTTCCAAATACACTGTTAAACATTCACAAATTAAAGCATTATCTTTGTGTCCATTTCTTTCAAATGGATGCCATAGTTTTGTGACAAGTCCATTTTGTGGGGGTATATCCGTCACTTATGGGACAATTCTAGTTTTTTCGTTAACAAAGTCATCAATGTTACCTTGCCAGAGGTGAAAGGGAGGGACAAAAATCCCTGTCACACTCGTGAGTTAAAAGGACTGAACTCCAGAAGGTCCAATCGTAAAACGAAAGAAAATTGTCAAAAATAATTGATTTTCTTCCATAATTGTATAGAACCCATTTTAAAAAATAAACATGTTTGTTTTTATTTACCTCAAAAACAACGATTTAAAATAGTTTTCTACCTTTTTATCGTCCTAAAATTCATAGCGTCTGCAGACGCTATAACCCATCGAGTAATTTAAAAATAGCGCCATTTATATTTAGACTAATCACGTGGCAGGTTAGTTTTGTCGAGTTGCGCATGCGCACACTTGAATCAGTTGCTTGTATTGGGGAAAGCCGCGGTATTTTTAATTCGGGAATACTGTCTTCAAGGAAAGTGGGAGCTTATTCAACTTTTATTTTTTCCATGAAATATATGGTTTATGACAGTATTTGATTGTATTCTATACAAATAGTAATGGTTTTATGCATGTTTTTACCATTTAGGCATAACTACAAGAAAACGCATGGTTTTTATTCTATCTGGAGTTCAGCGTCTTTAAATTTACATTTGGATATACTGTTATTCTGATAACTGTTATTTTCAATGAGCGGAGAAAATGTTTTCGTTAAGAGGAAATTTGTTATTCACATCATTTCTAGTTTCTACAGTTATGTCAATCATGCATATATGTTTGGTGCCAAAAAATTCCACTAGGAGAGGGTAAGCTACTACGGATTTTATTAATTTTTATGAAGGTGCTTTCTTTCTTGGGAGATGATGTATTTCAAGGAAACAGCATTTAGGGTTGACAGTGTTCTTTAGGGAGAAGTGTTCATTGTGTAATGCAAAAAACTGTTGCTAGCATTTACATGTAAATGTTTGGTGTATTTTGTATTCAGCTGCTTTTGTGTTTCTGGCATTGTTTCTTTTTGTATATATGAGGTGTGTTGTAGGAAAACTGGGCTTAATGCATGTGTTTAAAGTGTCGTCCCGGATCAGCCTGTACAGTCCTCACAGGCTAATCCGGGACAACACTCTTTCCGTCTGCAGTGGATTTATGTTTAGATTAGACTTTCTTGAAACAGAAAATCCCATAAAAGCGGAAAGTGTCATCCTGGATTAGCTTGTGTGGACTGCACGGGCTAATCCGGGACGACACTTTAAGCACATGAATTAAGCTCGGTTTTCCCATTTTCATTCTTGACAAATTTAATGCCAAAAGTAAAATTCCTTAATCATGCATAAGTACATTTATTAAACAGAACAGCCTGTTTTGTTGTTTTTGTTTTTGATAACTGACAACTCTGCTTGAACATGTTGAGCAATTTGCAGCATGTTGTTTATAATGTATGATATCATAATGGAACATCGTTTGCATTTATAGAAAGGGAAATTAATTTGAATATATCAGATTAAACACATCATTGTGTGAAAAAGAGAATATTCATGTTGGCATTTAAAAATATTTTTATTGTGTTCCAAAATCATGTAGCTTTCATCAAGTATGCTTTTAAAATCCATTCAGGTACCTGTTCATGAATAATTTTGTGATTTATACCAATCTAGGTTGATATGTTGGAGTAATTATTGTTGTATTAGATTTATTAGTTTCTAAAGGAAAACTAGATTTGCCATAACACCATATGTGGCATGTCATGGGAAAACCGGTCTTCATGCATGTGCGTAAAGTGTCGTCCCGGATCAGCCTGTGCAGTCCGCACAGGCTGATCCAGGACGGCACTTTCCGCCTAAAGTGGATTTATGGTTAGAAGAGACTTCCTTGAAACAGAAAATACCATACAAGCGGAAAGTGCCATCCCGGATTAGCCTGTGCGGACTGCACAGGCTAATCCGGGACGACACTTTATGCACATGCATTAAGTCCGGTTTTCCCACGACGCGCCTCATATATATACGTGTATGTCTGATAAATTGCACTGTTTTTGTGCTGTTCATACAAAAAGATCAGGGGCCATATTCCAGAAACATCTTACGTTTATCTTATATATTTGATGAAAGTTCCATGTTTTGAAATGAAATGTTTCCTAAATTTCATATAATTTAGTGAATCCCTTGACAGTTGAGTGAACAGTTGGTTATTATATAGTCATTTATAAAAAATAAGCACACTGTCATGTTTGTTTGGATTTTTCGCTGTTTTTAACAGTATTTCAGTCATAGTTGGTTACTTATAAAAATAAGCACACTGTCATGTTCGTTTGTTTGTTTGGATTTTGCGCTGTCAGTATTTCAGTCATAACCAGTACTAAGTTCACATTCTTGTGCCAGTTACTGACAACTGCCCTACTTGAATCAGAGGTAGGGGGAGAATGGCCGTAGAAATAAATTTCATTACCAATCCCCACACAAATTATGTGGCTGGGCTGGGGTTCGAACTCACGATCCCCCCGATTGACAGTTCAGCGCTCTACCAACTGAGCTAGCCGGGCCCGGCTCACACTGTCATACACAAGGAATAAAAGGATACAGCAAAATGATGATTTATGACTTAAGGATATGATTTTACTTAAGATGTTTCTGTAATACGGCCTCAGAGACATGATTATGGCTCAGATGTGAAATTCAGAATGGGGATCAAAGCCTGCTGTTTTACATTGAAACGCACAACATGTTTGCTTCATTTACATCATAACAACTGCTATTCTATCACAATTTCTTCTTCGCTTTTCATTATGGAATCATATCCTTATTATCTTAGCATTCATGATAGTAACAATCATGTAAACCCCAAAAATAGTTTGTCTTTAATAAAATATGTAATAGAATTATATTTGTAATTTGTTGATCAGGGTACATGCGTTGGCATGTTTAATATCTTAAAAGAGAAGTTTATGAAATAAATAACCATGTAAAGCTGTATGCATGTACATTAACCAATTTGCATTTCAAGATCAATTGTGTTCAGAAAAATAAACTTTTTGCTTGTTTTGTCTGTTTTCTTGTATTATTGTAATGGTTTTATTTTAAATCACTTCAATACTAATGGAGTTATGCACTGCACAAAAAAATTAAATGAAGGGCAATAACTCCATAAATATTGAAGAGTTATGGTCCTTGTTCTCTGCACTTCCTCTCATTATCATTATATGTAGTTCATTTGAATCCGTTTAATACTAATGGAGTTTTTTGAAGAAATAGTTAACGTCCTTGTACTCTGCAGTTCCTGTCAGTGTACACTTCCATTCTATGATGTTTCATCTGAAGCCCTTCAATACTAATGGTAGTATGCTCTGTACAAGAAAATTGATGCTTTGCACAAGAAAATAAAACAAAGGGCAATAACTCCATAAATATTGAAGAAAGAGTCCTGTGCTCTGCACTTTCTCTCATTGTCCTCTATCATTATATGAAGTTTCTTTTGATTCCCTTCATTACTACTGGAGTTGTGCTTTGCGCAAGAAAATAACACAAAGGGCAATAACTTTGTAAATATTGAAGAAAGAGTTATGCTTTACACAAGAAAATTTAACAAAGGGCAATAACTCCGTAAATACTGAAGAAAGCATTATGGTCCTTGTGCTCTGCACTTCCTCTCATTGTCCTCTATCATTATATGAAGTTTCATTTGAATCCCTTCAATACTAATGGAGAGTTATGCTCCGCACAAGAAAATTAATGCTTCACATAAGGAAATAAAACAAAGAGCAATAACTCCATAAATATTGAAGAAAGAGTTGAGGTCCTTGTGCTCTGCATTTCCTCTCATTGTCCTCTATCAGTATATAAAGTTTCATTTGAAACCTTTCAATACTAATGGAGATATGCTCCGCACAAGAAAATTAAACAAAGGGCAATAACTCCATCAATATTGAAGGAAGTGTTGTGGTCCTTGTACTCTGCACTCCCTCTCATTGTCCTCTATCATTATATGAAGTTTCATTTGAATCCCTTCAATACTAATGGAGTTATGCTCCGCACAAGAAGCGTGACAGAATCCCTTCAATACTAATGGAGTTATGCTCCGCACAAGAAGCGTGACGGACGAACTGAAAGACGATGCGATTACTATATGTCCCCAAAGTTACCTTCGGGGGCATACAAATAAAAAAACATTCTACAGGGACCCCGTCTAGATGGGAGATAAAGTACAGGCAAACCTCATTTTTGTGAATAATTAATAACTGATTGAAGAGTTCCATGTGTTTCTGTTCGAAATATTTATATTTAGAAAGAGTGAACTTAAAATTAACACATTTCTATATAAATTAAGAAGGGGGAAATAAGTGGTCAAATATAATTTGAAATAACAAGGAATTTGGTTTAATGAAGTTCAAAATAACAGTAATCCACTGAACATCAGAACCAGTGCAAATGCTTCTTTTCTTGAATTCAGTTTTCTATTCTGACATCAGTTTCAGTTACAGCACAACTCATATGAGAATTAAATATGCAAACATATCATCTATATGATATGCAGTATTTATGTTTAAAATACCAGTAAATCAGTTCAACATACAAGAGAAATACAATGTATTAAATGCATAAATAACAGAGTAACTAACAGGTCAGTGTTTTTTTTCACCTATGGGGGAAAGTGGCAGGGCTCTTTTACCTGTGTATTTGTTTGTAGGCAGGTTGGATGAGCACCTCAATTTATACTCTTCATTTTTCACAAAAAGCTTGTCAAGTTTATTATAAGGTTCTTATATAGAGAATACTAGGTTAGTGTTGAATAAAGAGAAGTTTATTTAACGAGGCTTAGAAAACCTGAACCACGAGCCGAGCAGATAAACTTATCTTAAATCAACACTTACCTGATATCTATTTATCCCATCATTTTTATGCCCCCACCATGAATGATGGGGGGGGCATAGAGAGTGCTTATCCATCCGGACAATAACTTAGTCCAAGCATTGGAGGATTTTCAAATAACTGTGCTACAATGTTTAGCATAAGACGGTGTGTGGCGCGCAAGAACCAGGTCCCTTAGTTCAAGGTCAAGGTCACACTTTAAGGTCAAAGGTCAAATAAAAAATTTTAAGCCATAGACCTTGTCCGGAGCATAATTTTGTCCAGCATGAAGTAATTTCAAATAACTTAGCACAAGAACCAAGTCCCAAGGTCAAGGTCACACTTAAAGGTCAAATAAAAGAATTTAAGCCATAGACCCGTTCAGAGCATAACTTTCTCCAGCAGAGAAGGAATTTCAAATAACTTGGCACAAGTGCTAAGCATGTTGAGACGGTGTGTCGCGTGCAAGAACCATGTCCCTAGGGTCAAGGTCAATCTTAAAGGTCAAATATTAGAATTTAAGCCATAGACCCTGTCTGGAGCATCATTTTGTCCAGCATGGAAGGTATTTCAAATAACTTTGCACAATTGTTAAGCATGGTGAGACGGTTTGTCGCGCACAAGAAATAGGTCCCTAGGTTCCTAAGCCATAGACCCTATCCAAACCATAATTTTGTCCGGCATGGAAGGAATTTCAAATAACTTGTCACAAGTGGTAAACATTATGAGGTGGTGTGTCGCGTGCAAAAAACCAGGTGCCTTGGTCCAAGGTCAAGTTCACACTTAAAGGGCAATGGTCAAGTATATGTAAGATTTATAATGATTTTTTGTCAGGACTAAAACTATTCATTGGAAATTTGTGATACCTCAACTTACTTCACAGAATAAGATAATATTTTAGCAGAAAGTACAATATAAAAGAACAATTCTCCTTTTGCAAAATATTTTGTATGCATATAGACAAAGCGAGGCCCTGTAGAATAAGCTGCATAGGTGGGGGCATCCATGTCTGTGGACACATTTCTAGTCTTTATTTGGAAAATAAACTAATAAAAAACACTAAATAAGACAAAAAACATAAACCTATGTCACAAGAAACAAGAAAATGACGTCACAAGTCTGCGCATGTTTGTCGTATTCCACAATGTGGAAATCTTGCTAAGTTTATCCCACGGGGTTTTATTTCGTCAATGCAGGTTTGATGATGGGATTAAAAGTATGCATTAAAGCATGGACAGCATGCTATATCACATCACAATAATTGTTTTAAGGTGTTTTGTTCCCCACATTTTATGTAAATAATATTCCTGGCAGTTCTTGTTAGAATTGAGAATGGCGTGACAGGGTTTGTGTAATGTTTGTGTGTCAGTACACAGTAACTACAAGTGTTGTATGGTATTAAAAGCATTATCAAAGACTCAATTAAAACAGACCCAAATATAATATAAATGGATTTCTTCCACAGAGCATGTGATAACAAAATGAATGCAAACATTTCAACCAATTTTAGTTTGTTTGATTCAAAACCACAAATAACTCATTTTAAATATTTTATTGCCATCAATTCATTGAAGTCACTAATAACCCATTTACTTTACAGACAATTTCAGTTTCCATGTTTAAATCACTCGTTCACCCTTTGGCCATCTCAATAAGTTTCTGCAATGACACTGGAACGAATGCGTTCATTTTGTCGTCCATCAAGAACACGACACTGCGGTCAAAATACATGAGGACCCTCCCACATCTGTACACTTGCTTGGCCTCGTGAGTTCTCCCCGGCACAGGCAAGAATACCAAGTTGTTTTCCTCCGCCTGAAAGTGTTAAAGTTAACAAATGCATGTGTACTTTGGAGTACCACTAAGAAGACTTTTCAATACTCAAAATAGACAAATCAAAACTGTTAAACAAAATTAACATGTTTTGACAAAATACTGTTTTGGCAAAATACTCTTCTGCTTATAGAAACAAACTGTCAATACTGTCTGCAAAATTAAGATTAAAGCTGAAGTATCGTATTCTTAACCGATGGCATGCATTTCATATTTTGTTGCTAGCATTCAGCTTAATGTAAAAAATCTTGTTTCTCTGTACTGTCCAACTTTCAATCACACTGTACATATACCGGTAGCACCGTTAAAGAAAAGGTCACAGCTTTAATAATGAAAATAACTCTGCATAACAAATCTTAAACTCTTCGAAAATAAAACAACATGGGACTCAGTAGTACATGAAACAGATGGGCAGTGATTCTAAGTGTGTGTTTGTAACGAAATTGTATCAATCGAGCTTTATCTAAGAAGCAACTCAAGTGTTCGATAAGAAGTGATCTGGAATACAGTAACTGTGTAATTACCTTCCGTTCTACCAGTTCTCGGAAGCTGGCAGGGTAGGTAGTCAGGGCGGCCCTCATGTTGGGAGGCTGTGAAGTGTGATCAAAATACAACTTTAGCAAAGATTAGGTTAGTTACTACAATTACAAATTAATTGACATTTTCCAATTTTCCAATTAGTATTTATCTTTTAATGTATCAACCACCTCGGTGAATAGCGTCTGGTACTTATTACAGGAACATTGTTTATACAGTTCTGAATGAGAACAAGGTATTTTACTTAACAGTAGTAGATCAAAAGAATAATGCAGTAAACCTAATATACTGCATACTTTGCTATCATGTTCCATGTATGAAGTACATTTTAAGGTTAATTTTTATATATAATGTTATTGTTTATAAGTAAATAGGTCCAATTGTGGCAATAAAAACAAATATTACGATGATAAACATCAATGATTTATTGATTGCCAAATAATTACCCTTACTGGCTCCAAAGTGGCGCTTACTTTAAAAGTGGCGAAATTTTATGGCGACTGTTTTTTAAGCCAATGAAAACCATGATACTCATGCTACTAACTGTACCTCAAAAGGCGCCGTCTGCGGTATGGAAAGTGCGGGGGAGTTGGAGCGAGATGTGGCAGGTTCCCCGATGGTCCGGCGCTCGTTCAGTGTGAAGTATGCCATGTTTTCCTTGACACCGGGCTGGAAGTGTCCGGACACGGCGCGATTCATCATGTCCAGAGCCTTGTTGAACATCTCTAGAGAAGATATGGGCAGAAAAAAGTGAATACAATAGTTGCGAATGAAGAACTATTAACTAGAATGTGGTTAAAACAAGTACTTTGAAACATAGTCAAAGTGTAAATGAAAAGTTATAGCTTAATGCTTTTTAAGGCCAAATTCATTGTGTGGTTTAAAGGTGTGGATTTTTGCCTGAGCTGAGTTCATTTCTGTGAGTCAAAAATATTTCCCAACTTTTCCGTCAAAAACTGTGTTTGCACTTGTTTTTCTAATTAATGAAAGAAAAGTATTTCTAATTTATGTACTAAATTAGAGTTAAAATCTCAATATCATAGCAAATATTCGCTTTACGGTCATAATCATCTAGTAGTTGGGTGTCCCCACAACCCCGTGTTATTACGAGCTCTTACTTTACTGTCGATTACTATTTTAACACTATAAACAAGGACTGCAGAGCAGCCCAAAACTGGCCCTTGTGTTTTATCAGTGGATGAAGTATTTTCGTTGGCTACATGTCAGTGCTCACCTTTGATCACTGGGTGTGACAAGTACTGCTCGGAAAACACAGACTTCCAGCCGAGGTACCACTTTGTGACCTCCTCGTAGTTAGGCATGTTGCCAAGCCACGTGCAGAGGACCTGGAGCCAGCGAGAGAAGAAACATTTCTCGAACATGGGAACCATGTATCGCAGTGAGATCATATCGGTCCAGGAAAACACCCAGTTCAAGGGTTCTGGAACACAAGAATCACAAGCATTATGATCAATGTTGTATTATTAAAACATTTAATAAATATGTGATATTTGGCGACACAGGTGCTTTTTTGTATCTGACCATATGTGACACTGAAGTTTTTTGTATGTGACCCTAGGTTAGTCTTGTCGTTTTCTTACCTGACTAGGTGAGACCGATGTTTTCTGTAAATTACAGTAGTTGAGACTGGTAGTTTCTGCATGCAAAATTTTAATTTAAGATCAATATTTTTGTAAGTGACTTTTGTCGCGCTGATATGGCTGATAAGAATGTTTCATTTATACTAGCTTTTAAAAGGTCTCTGCATATAAAACCTTAAAAATGTATGATGATCATCATACCTAGGGTTTGCTGATGCGGATTTATTGGAAACTCCTGCAGACACATTTCCAGTTTAGGCAGGATGTGTTTGCGTAGGAACACCTCCATGTGGCCGTCACGGAACACCCCATTCCACGGCTTGAGGATGACCTTGGCCGAGCTGTCCGACGGGTGCCAGTTAGTGAGAGCGTTGCCGAGCTTGTGACGGATTGGTGGATACAGTGGCTCCAGTTTGTCTTCTGCAAGTGGGAGTTAATACGTGTGTTTACTGCTCAGGCTGCTTAAATGGTTTGAACTCATTCTTTTACTATTTCATCTGATGATTCAAATACATGAACATTAAATGGCACAAAGACTACTAGCACAATTGATTGTATCATTTATCCACTTTTCAAACTGCTTATAACTATACAAGTGGATATTTATTGACTGGTATCATCAATTGTTTCATATAAATAAATATATTTTATGCATAAAGTATATAACAGGAAAAAAAAAGAAAAAAAAAACAATTTCCAACAAATATACCCGAGTAAAATTCTGTCTTAGACCAAGGGACCTCCACAATCACTTACTCATGAGAGGCAGCCAGGGGTGGAGCCAGGAGTGTATGGGCACAGTGTCTGTGAGAGGATTCCATGCCTCCACCTCCGCCATCAGTCGCGGGATGACCAGCTGATCCTGAACGTTCTCCATCACCCACGAGGGCAGCACCGGCATCCACGTCTCCAGCAGATCTATCACCGGGTCACAGTTACGTACGTTCCATGTCCTGTGGAATACACAATTGAAGGGAATGTTGATTTAGAGTACTGTTGCATTCCAACGCACTCAACCAAGAACTCTGTAGATTTTAAGCCACTAAAAGGAAAAGACCAAAATAAGCTCCTATTCATTTTACCAAAAATCTAAAAGCTGGGAAAAAGGCTGTAGAAATATTCAGCTCACAGAACAACAATACGGAAATGAGGCATCCAGATGATTACCAGATGTACATGAGACATAGCTCTTAACATGGCTCTTTCTTTATTGAAAACTATGAAGCCATTAAATCTGGGGGAAAAGGTTGTAAATAATAATGAGGCGTGTCGTGGGAAAATCGGGCTTAATGCATGTGCGTAAAGTGTCGCCCCAGATTAGTTTGGGATGACACTTTCCACCTACAGTGGATTTATGTTTAGAAGAGCCTTTCTTGAAACAGAAAATACCATACAAGCAGACTGCACAGGCTAATCTGGGTCGACACTTTACGCGCATGCTTTAAGGACTATTTTCCCACGACACGCCTCAAATTCATTTCACAGAATGGCACTGCACACCTGTGGCAGCCAGATATACATGCATCTGCAACTTTACTGAAAAAAATAAATCAACAAAATATATAATCTTAGAGGAAAGGTTGTAAAACAAATTCCACTCACAGAACGGCACTGCGGACGTGAGGCAGCCAGACGTCCCAGATGAGGCGCTGGTAAACGTCCATGTTGTTCTGGTCCTTCACGTACACGTGGTTGGGGTCGCCAAGCATGTATTGCCACTCCTTGATCACCGACACCCCATAACCCGGGTTTGACAGCGGGCTCCAGGTCTTGAAATACTCCGCCATCTGAGAGAATAGGCATATGGAAGTTATCAGTTCTTTGATTACTTGATTGTATTAAAATTTCTTTTGTACATATGAAGTACCAGTTTTTAACACACATATTTTTAAGCACTCCAAAACTAAATGTTAGGCCAGCTAGCTCAGTTAGTAGAGTGCAGGACTGTCAATACGGGGTTCGTGAGTTCACTCCCCAGCCCTGCCACACAACTTGCGTGGGGTTTGGTCATGAAATACCGGTAATTTCTACGGCCATTCTCCCCCTACCTCTGATTCAAGTAGGGGCATTGTCAGTTACTGGCATAAGTACATGTATGTGACTTAGTACTGGTAAACCATTTAGATCGGCTAAGCTTGTCCAGGAAACGTGTGAATAGGTTAACTGACCACCGTTATATGACTGAAATACTGTTAAATACCGCAAAAAATCGAAACAAACTCTAAAACTTATCATCATTTTCCTCCACTTACGATTGGAAAGACGAGAGCCACGGCCAAAGATTCCAGCTCATACATCTTGTACTCTGCATAGAAATCATTCTGTAAAATTCTGAATATCGCCAGACACTCGTCAAGTGTCACAGGGTTGGAGCAACCAGGGTTTGTTCGCTCATTCACTCTGCAAAAAATAAATGAGGCGTGTAATGGGAAACTTGGGCTTCGTTCATTTGCGTAAAGTGTCGTCCTGGATTTGCCTGTGCAAATCCGGGATGACACTTACTGCCTATAGTGGATTTATGTTTAGAAGAAATTTCCTTGAAACAGAAAATACCATAAAAGCGGAAAGAGTCTTTGCACTGGCTAATCCAGGCAACACTTTACGCAAACGCATTAAGCCCGGGTTTCCCACGACACGCCTTAATTACAGTCATTTTCTCAAGCCTGCCAGTCAATGTCCATACGCTTATAATCTATAATACGATAATAATTTACATTCAAACAAAAAATTTTATATAGAAAAAATCAATATTTTCAAATGTAAGGAAACAATTTTGATACTGGCATATTTTTCAATGCAGGTAGTACACTATGGACAATCTTACCACTCCAACTAAACTACACAGTTACACTGCCAGTAAACAAGATGTGGCTATAACAACAACACCATCAATATCCTAACATTCAATTGACGTTGAGTGTACTTATAAATAATATGAGGTGTATCATGGGAAAACCGGCTTAATGCATGTACGTAAGGCATCCGCACAGGCTAATCCAGGACGGCGCTTTCTGCCTACCGTGAATTTTATGTTTTAAAGAGACTTCCTTGAAACAGAAAATACCATAAAACCGAGATGACACTTTACGCACATGTATTAAGCCCGATTTTCCCAGGACATGAATCATATGTATACTGTAAGATGAGAACAATCAAACCAATTATTTAAATAGAAACAAAACAATAGACGTTTTCACAAGTGCCAGTTATATGCCGGCAAATTAACGTAGTGTTTTATTTAATCCTTACAGTCGGACATAACATCTTAAACGGTTAACCTTGCTTACACATTAGAGCAGGGGCGTATTCCAGAAACATCTGAATAAGAACAATCTTATCATTAACCTTAAAATCAACATTTTCCTTTGACATTTTATATCATATTAAAATGGCATATGCTAAGATTGTATTAATTATCAACTTACTATGAACTATTGTTTAGTTAATTGAAAAGAATTCACAAATTTATATGATGCGTGTCGTGGGAAAACCGGGCTTAACGCATGTGTGAAAAGTGTCGTCCCGGATCAGCCTGTGCAGTCTGCACAGGCTAATCTGGGACGACACTTTCCGATTGTTATGGTTTTTTTTTCTGTTTCAAGGAAGTCTCTTCTAAACAAAATTCCACTGTAGACGAAAGTGTCTTCCCGGATCAGCCTGTGCAGACTGCACAGGTTTATCCGATACGACACTTTACACACATGCATTATCACACATGGTTATCCCATTACACGCCTCATATGTAGTTTAAAAAATATTGCAACTCGAGTGTAAATATTTTAAGATCAACTTAAGACGTTCTGGAATGCAAGCCCTGGTCAAGCTTGTGAAGCACATACCAAAACAATGAATGGAAAGCAATCATTCAACAAAAGGAGGGGTTTCAAACACTGGAAAATGTATTCACAAAACAATGAATGGAAAGCAATCATTCAACAAAAGGAGGGGTTTCAAACACTGGAAAATGTATTCACAAAACAATGAATGGAAAACAATCATTCAACAAAAGGAGGGGTTTCAAACACTGGACAATGTATACACAAAACAATGAATGGAAAACAATCATTCAACAAAAGGAGGGGTTTCAAACACTGGACAATGTATTCACAAAACAATGAATGGAAAGCAATCATTCAACAAAAGGCGGAGTTTCAAACACTGGACAATGTATTCACAAAACAATGAATGGAAAGCAATCATTCAACAAAAGGAGGGGTTTCAAACACTGGACAATGTATTCACAAAACAATGAATGGAAAGCAATCATTCAACAAAAGGAGGGGTTTCAAACACTGGACAATGTATTCACAAAACAATGAATGGAAAGCAATCATTCAACAAAAGGCGGAGTTTCAAACACTGGACAATGTATTCACAAAACAATGAATGGAAAGCAATCATTCAACAAAAGGAGGGGTTTCAAACACTGGACAATGTATTCACAAAACAATGAATGGAAAGCAATCATTCAACAAAAGGAGGGGTTTCAAACACTGGACAATGTATACACAAAACAATGAATGGAAAGAAATCATTCAACAAAAGGCGGAGTTTCAAACACTGGACAATGTATTCACAAAACAATGAATGGAAAGCAATCATTCAACAAAAGACGGAGTTTCAAACACTGGACAATGTATACACAAAACAATGAATGGAAAGCAATCATTCAACAAAAGACGGAGTTTCAAACACTGGACAATGTATTCACAAAACAATGAATGGAAAGCAATCATTCAACAAAAGGAGGGGTTTCAAACACTGGACAATGTATTCACAAAACAATGAATGGAAAGCAATCATTCAACAAAAGGCGGAGTTTCAAACACTGGACAATGTATTCACAAAACAATGAATGGAAAGCAATCATTCAACAAAAGGCGGGGTTTCAAACACTGGACAATGTATTCACAAAACAATGAATGGAAAGCAATCATTCAACAAAAGGAGGGGTTTCAAACACTGGACAATGTATTCACAAAACAATGAATGGAAAGCAATCATTCAACAAAAGGAGGGCTTTCAAACACTGGACAATGTATTCACAAAACAATGAATGGAAAGCAATCATTCAACAAAAGGAGAGGTTTCAAACACTGGACAATGTATTCACAAAACAATGAATGGAAAGCAATCATTCAACAAAAGGAGGGGTTTCAAACACTGGACAATGTATTCACAAAACAATGAATGGAAAGCAATCGTTCAACAAAAGGCGGAGTTTCAAACACTGGACAATGTATTCACAAAACAATGAATGGAAAGCAATCATTCAACAAAAGGAGGGGTTTCAAACACTGGACAATGTATTCACAAAACAATGAATGGAAAGCAATCATTCAACAAAAGGCAGAGTTTCAAACACTGGACAATGTATTCACAAAACAATGAATGGAAAGCAATCATTCAACAAAAGGCGGAGTTTCAAACACTGGACAATGTATTCACAAACATTTTGAGTCTAAATTTCAGACTCAGACTCAAGGAAGCAATCAAAATAGCGTATCGACCATTATGTTTACCACACAACAATCACTTTTATCCTAAAGTGTACTACACGAACAGAAAGTTATATAAACTAAATATGATGTTCTACATGGAGTAAGCTGACATTTTAAGCAATTGAAATTTGAGTCTAGGTCTCTATTTCAGACTCTAAATTTTGCGAATACAGACCCTGGTGACAAAAGCAGGAAAGGTTTACCAGGTGTGAATAGAACTAAATGCTATATTCCTATTCTTACGTTCCGATGATGTCAAGTATTTTGGTCAGTCGCTGTATCTGCTTCTCTTCCTGCTCCAGCAGAGTCTCCACTTTCTCTTTCTCATACCCCATGTTCACAATCTGGTCCTTATCGTGCTTCAGTCTGCAAGTGACACAAAGAGCATTTATAATGACTTTGATCAAATTTTCCGCCTGCAGATGTCTGTAGAGTTTCTCTTTCTCATACCCCATGTTCACAATCTGGTCCTTATCTGGCTTCAGCCTCCATGGGACACAGAGAGCATTTACAATGACTTCAAATACAATTTTTTTACTTCACATGTCTGTAGAGTTTTTCTTTCTCATACCCCACGTCCACAATCTGGTTCTTGTCATGCTTCAGCCTGCAAATGACACACATTATCCCCTCAATGAGGACAAAGCAATTATGATGACTATGACTACAATTTTTCAACTTTAAATGTCCCTCGAGTTTTTATTTTCCAAGGTCCTTCTCAAATATTTGGCCTGATAATTAAGTCAGAGAGTTTTAAGTATATTATTATCTCAAATATTATTTCTAGAAATTAAGACTTTCTGTTGATCTGTATAAATCTCACTGGTCAATAATTAAGATTTGCTCAGTCATTTCTGCCAACTTTGCCCCTACTTTCTGAGAACTGGTACAGATGAAGACCATACTGTTGTGACAGGTTTGAAAATTAAGGTATCTGAACAAAACGCAGAGGGGGATAGGATCAATTTTAATTTAAAACATCGGTTAGAGCAATGGGCTAACTAAAGTACAAGTTGGGTAGTGGATGTGTGTTTTTTTGGCTAATGGTTCTCAAATCATTTTTCTGAATATACTTACCTGACCATTTTTCATTAACTCATTGACAATTCTGAAAAATGCAGAAACAGTAGATTTTGATGTCTTTCGCAAACAGTTTTGGAGAACTAGTTGCAATGCGATAATTGCAATGGCTGTGCTATTAGGTAAAGTTTTGTTTTTTCTTTGATAATTTTCTGTCCAATGATGATAAATGATGTTAATGCAGGCTCTGAAGACATCAATGTTGCATGTACAAATAACTGCATGCAAGTCTTGCAACTGTTGGAAATCAAATTTTATCAATAAATTTTTATGGTCATGCGTACACTGTGTATGTTTGGTCAACATTGAATAAAATATCGTGTGTGCAAGTCATTGATAACTTTTTTATGTGTTTTTCCAAACACAAGGGGCAATAACTCTGGTGTTTCTGGCCTGATCATGCTTTTATTCGACTTCACTTGTAGTTCTACAATCATAGACAAACCGTACATGATTGGTGAAGATTGGATGAAAAATGAAGTCTCTATCCTGAATAATGTCAATTTTTGCATATTTTTTTCACAAACAAAGGGCAATAACTTTGGTGTTTCTTGTCCGATCTTGCTTATATTCGACTTCACCTTTATTCTTATGGTCATAGACATATTGTGCAAGATTGGTGAAGATTGGATGAAAAATGAAGTCTCTATCCTGAATAATGTCCATTTTTACATATTTTTTTCACAAAGGGCAATAACTCTGGTGTTTCTAGACTGATCTTGTTTATATTCGACTTCAACTGTAATCTCATGGTAATAAACAAACTGTGCAAGATTGGTGAAGATTGGGTGAAAAATGAAGTCTCTATCCTGAATAATGTCCATTTTTGTATATTTTTTTAATAAACAAAGGACAATAACTCTGGTGTTTGAAACAATATCTGGCCCATTTTTGGCGTCTGCTGAGATCTGATAGTCATACACAAACTATATAAGTTTGGTTAAGATTGGATGGAAAATAAAGACTATATGTTGGAAAAGGGCATTTTTGCACTTTTTTTGCATGAAAAAGGGGCAATAACTGTTACTGGTGTGATCTGACCCAATAACAATCCCATCCGAGATTTTATGGTCATACACAAACTGTGCAAGTAAGGTCAAGATTGAATAAAAAATGTAGTTTTTATCGCAATAACGGTCCAAATTGGCATACGGACGACACCGGAGAGGTCCCCTATACCAATAGCACAGACACAGTAATATTTCAGATTTGCAAATTTAGATAGTTGTATTTAAGATTCGCTCATTCAGACATAATAATTTTTTAGGAGTTTTGTCGGCATAGGTCGTTTCCGCCATCCTGGCCCCTACTTTCTGTCGTTCTGCACGATGTCCTCCTCACTCATGTCCACCAGCAAGTTCAGGTTGTGCATCAACTCCGGCATGCTGAACACGTCTCTCCGGCCCGGGGCTCGAGTCTCGATTATCTCGTCTCCGTCCTCATCCGGGCGGTCATGGCGCTGGGATATGGTGTGGTAGCCTGAAATTGTGTTAACATATGTACCGGTATAGGGGGAAAGATTTAGAGCGAATAGCAGGGTGCTGCACCCTGCTCGTTTTTGGTTCCCCCCTGCTGCCCCTCTGGGCTGGTCATCACAGAAATGTTGAATATCTTATGAAATTCAACAAATTTTTGCAAATATTCGATTTCAAATGAATAGACTATGCTTTTCAACATAAATCAGAAACCTCAGACTCATGAAAACCCTGGATTTAGCAAATTATTAGAAAATGTCAACAAACTGGTCCGGTTTCCCCTTGCTCCTTGTAGCAGCACCCTGTACTTTTTTAGATCCTAAATCTTTCCCTGTGGTGTATACAATTTTCTTATCAGTTATTTTCTAAACAAGCATGCAAAAGTGAAAGTATCTTGAAAACAGACATAGAAAGACATAGAAACATTAAAATTATAACAGAAACAATAAACTATTGAATAAATAAACAAACATACTTGTTGGGTTTTGCTTTGTTTATCGGTGTTGTCTAGCTAAATCAACTGTCAGCTCAACTTACAAACATATATAACTTGAGTTTTTTACTGCATGGTAGAAAACCATTTAGGGACTAAAATCTTATTACGCGTTTATCAGCAAAGGTTCTTCTAAACTTGTCTTCTATTTGCTATTGAAATATATGATAGAGGTAATTAACTTGATCAAGTATTTTCATTTACAACACTATATCTGTTATAAGATCATATATACCAGTACCACATTTAAGCTGCAATGCTAATTCAATTACCATACATAATCTACCATAAAATGAAGTGGGAACAATACAGTAACATGCACACCGCAGGTTCAATGCTTCATTACCTGTGAATTCTTTCTTTTCTTTTCCTGTCATATCAATGACCTTGACATTTGACATGTGATTTTTGATGCCTTTCTTCTTGCTGCTACCAGATTCAATAGCCTCTTGGGCAGTCTTGTATGTATACTTCACCTTTTTCTTCTTTTTTCCCTGTCGAACAACCAAAGCATTTTATACAAAGGTCTATTTTCTTAAATCAAACTGCAAATGAACTTTCATAAAGCGAACATTTGTCCATCTACTCTATGAGCAGTTCCAAAACCAATGTAAAGAATTATGTAAAAATAAAAGAGGTACACAGTACTGCTAAAAAAGAGCAGATTGCAGAGCCAGCTTTTGTTAAAGGCTTATTATCAGATAATTCATGTGTTTACCAAGTCAATGCTTCAAATGAAATGATTTCTACACTGCCACACTGTCAAGAGATTTTTTTACAACAATCACAAAATATGTCAAAAAGTGTTGACCACCAATGAGAAGTGTCATAATAAACTAGAAAGAAGTTGAATGTAACACACACAATTTTTTCTTTGGATCTTCATATATAGCCCAGAATATTGACCTGCACTGACCTTTACCCAAGAATTTATTCTTACAAATTAATTACCATATATATGTTTCCATATTGCAAACATGCTAATTTGATAATTTTCGCTGAAAATACTGTTGTCATAAATGATCATCAATGAACACAAGGAATTTCAGAACACAAACAAACTAATATTATAACAAACCCAGGAAGCCATCCAACTGTTAAATTAAGGTAACAGAGTCAGAGTATTAGGCCATTTGACCGATCAATGAGATTTGAGTGACAATATGTTCAGCTATTGAGAAAACCAGGACTTTGACTTCGACTGACGGAGATGTCTTGTAAAAACATTTGTATTATCGGTATGCAGACAGTGCTTGTTGAATACTGACATGGGTAGGCGTGGTTATAAATCCAATTTCCATAAGTAAAATTCATGCAGCAATACAACTATCACGCAATGAACAAACCTCTGGTTCTTTCCTCCACTGTGACAGCTGTTCTTTAAACTCCGCCTCTTCCTGTTCGTCCTTGTCCTGCATGGGGAAGTCTTTAAGTGACCGATCACCCCGCTCCGTACCGTGGAACGCGATCCCCGCCTTTGCTCCCTTTCGTTTCACTGCCTCAACTGGTGTGGTGATACCTTGCTTGTTCTTCCCAAGTCCTTTTCCCACTTCAAAACCCATCTAGAGCACAAAAAAGAAAATTGTGAAATTTTTGTTTATGTTATCTATCATTCAAGGAGATTCACATGTGATTTTAACATAACTACGCACATTCATGAAACATTAGGTAATATTTAATATTTGTTCACACTCATCTTTATTTCGCTATTAAACTACATATTTTTTTAAAGTAACACTTGCCAAGAACTATCATAACATATATACTAACCCAATTTTCTAAACCACCACTACATAAAATGCTAATTTCTCAATTATCTTCAGGCTCATTACAACAAAACTTTGCACATAAACCTATTAAACATTTGTACACAGTTTATTAATGTATAATTTAGTGCAAAGATGAAACTGACAAAGAAAAACGCAGTAAATTTGAAAGAGTGGGAAATTGCATTTTGACAAGCTTTAGCTTAAATTTAAGGTCATAGCAACAGATTTTTAAAAATTCTGGTTTATACACTATTCAAACCAATACAGATAAGAAACAAATAAAATGTTGGTTAATAGCGCAATACGCGAAGCACAAAAACGGTTAAAAGGTAATTTTATTACTTCATTTTACAAGGACCGGGAATTTTGAAACGTGACAAAACGAATGAAAAAGAACAATTCCAGATGTAAGTTATACATCTGAAAGTTTAATTTGTGAATTAAATTGTTTTTGGCAAATTTATTCTAACCCTATACAAGTTACGCTCTTTTCCTCTAAAATGTGACAATTCAAAGCATTTCTCAGCTGATTTTCTGAAAGATTTTGTACTTTTTTTCTGTTTTTCTGTATCACTAGACAAACATAACTGTAGGAAAGTGGTTTAAACTTGTAAAATACTTTTCTATTCTAATTACGAACGGAAAATACTGTTTGCCTGGAGTTGATCACGCACCAGTGGTTTTCCCACCCATCTTTTTTAAGGTCAATTGAAAGAAAATTGAAAGACAAATCAACACTTAAATCTAGAAAATAGAACAGTAAGAATTTATTAAAATATAGGCAATACAAAAGTGGTGGTTTAGCAATTTGGACCAGTATAGAAATCTACCTTCTGCATGAGTTTCATTCCGACACCTTTCGTATGCTTTTCCCAGCCAGCAAAGTCCCTGAAAACAAAGGATGTATATTTATACAGGATGAAAGATATCCTTTAAAGTTTAAATTTTATTGCCTATCAATAAAAATATAATAAAATATATGCTTTTATTGAACAACACTTTTTTGTACAATTTCTCCAATAAAGGATAAAATATCTCATGAGATCTAATTTATACACATTGTATCAGGCGTTCATTTGACATTGGGAATGAATACATAAGCCTTTAATATCAACTAGATTCATAGTTAAAATAACGAATAAAACTCACCCAAAACAGTTCGGTTTTGGAAATTGATAGGCAATAAAATATAACATTATTAGTATCAGTTGTGATATCGTGCTATCACACTTATTTTAGTTAAGCAATGCTATTTTAACGTGTATTTTAGGGCCAATTTGGGGCCGAAATTTGGCCCCATTCCCCTGCTTAAAAAGTATTTATTTTTCCCCTTTATTTACCTTATAATTCCCCTCAAAATGTAAGCTTTATTTTGAAAAACGAATTACCAAAATCGGACAAAAATTGGCTAAGATAGAGGAGTTTTTGTAAACAATCACAGCAATCAAAGTTAATCAAAGTTATCATTTGTTGCAAAACAATTCATTAATGTTTTATCACAATGTAGAATATAAACCTGTAATAATGCTTTTCTAAACAACTACCCTTTTGCCATAAAATTGCCCATCAGAAGGGCCCCGCCAACTTTCCCCCAAAGGTGAAAAAAAACACTGTCTAATCCAGCTCTGTCTCAAAAACATAACTCACAACTATTTCCTTTTGTTCTTCCGCAGGGAAGAATAATTCTAACACTATAAAGTCATTATAACACTTATATTAAATATTTCAGGCATAACCCTTCATCAGTCAAATGTGAAACACAAATGTAACAACATTATTTGAGCAGCCATTTTGACCGTAATGTTACATTTGTGTTTCACGTTTAACTAATTAAGGGCCATGCCCGAAATATTTAATAAACGTGTTATAATGACTTTTATGATGTCAAAACTCACAACAGTGGTAAAAACATGTATGATATATATAATAATCAAATGCTCAGACTGTAACCTGAAGTTTGTTTGTAGTTTTGTTGTTGTTGTTGCTTTTATTAAACAACACCTTTTTTTTTACAATTTCTCCAATCTACTATTGTACAAATATCAACAGTGTCCACACTTACTGGTCACCAGGGCCAAACTTGGATCGGCCCCTCCCACTACTTGATCCCACTTTCTCCTTCTTGGCCCCTTTGTAGCTGAGACGTGCGATATCGCCCATGTCAAAGTCCGCATCATTATCATCATCAGCTTCCTCCTGAAGTTCAGCAAGAATATACATTTTTTTCACTTAAATTTCATGCTTTCAACTCCTCCCCAGCTACTGTTTAAGGTCCATTGGTCTTCAAATAGAGAATACATGGTTGGTGCCGGAATGGAGAAAGTTTATCCGGTGAGGCTTAGAAAATGAAAATAGGGCGAGCTGTAGCGACAACACAAAGTTTGTATCGATGAAAAACTCTGGTAAGTAGACTTTATGCTGTGTCATTCTCGACAATATTGTTATCCGGCGCGTAGGAATACCTATTGACGGGATATCACAGTCACGTGATCTACTGCCGGATATCAACAAGTTTATACGTCACCGCTTTATTAGGTCACTGTTTGGGTTAGTAGCAGGATAAAAGCTATACCTTAGGCTCTTTTGTGTAAAATAACAGTTTAAAAAGTGAACAGTTAAACACATGGTATTTGAGTACCATGATTTGATCAAAACAATTACTGGGAATATCCACAAAATTGACATAAATTTGTGGAAACTTCTATAGTGACCAATTAATATTAATACCACACGCATGTTTTCCATGATGTGTCTGTGAATATTAAAATTCTTATGCCATGTTTGAAAAACAAATAATTTTAATTTGAACACTATAATTAAAATTCTGATTGGAGAAAAATAATGGAAGGTTTAAAAAAATTCTTCTAGCAATTATTTCTGTGTCAAAACACCCAGTCTGTCAAATATTTAAAGTGTAGTTTAGGATATTGTGCATTTATTCCTATCTTAATCTAAAAGTACATTGAAAACTTGATATACCAAAAATAACAAATACATGCTCTTACCTCTTCTCCGGGTTTAAATGTCTTATCTCCCTGTTTGATGCCACCACTCACAAAGCCTATGGGGGCTGAGAAGTCTGACTTCTTCTTACCACGTGCTCCAAAACCTGGTCTCTCACCATCACTGTCATCATCGGCCCAGATTCCTATTGAATACAGAAACATACTGCATGTAAATAGATGTCATAGACAGGGTCCTTATTTCAGTATTTATTGGGAATTAGGGAAAAACACTGACCCTATTACCGTTTCTGGGGAGTAAGCTTTTTTCCACCCTGTTTCAGTGAAAATGTCCCATAAATTGGAAGTGTCGGAAGTTGCAAGTTTCATTGATATTAAAATATATAATAATTGTAACATCAAGCCAGTTGCATATGATGTAATCCATCATTATTTAAAAATACTGTAAGTATTAATGAATAAACAGAGTTCTCGCTAGGATTTCAAAACATGGAAACCAGGACTCCTTCCTATATAAAGTTAGCGTCCCAGTATCTAATCGTCAAAACAGACCCCTACCCCACCCACTTTTAAACACAACTACAACAACAATACTTTGTGTAAAAAATCTTATTTAAACAAACTGTTTATTAACTACCGCAATTAAACAATTAATTATGACTTTATTCATTAAAAATGAACAACTCAACATTTTTTATAAATTGGAACAAAAAGAAAACGACACGGAAATTTATTTACTTTTACTTTCGACAAGTACTATAAACTGTCGCTAACTGTCATTCAAATGTTGCCTCAGCCAAAATATATGCATATAATCCGTGAACAGTGATGATTTTAAAAACTTATTTTATTAATAAACACTAGTAGTTGTAGTTTTTTTAACAAATGAAGACGCACGCTTGACGCGATCGGTGTACGAAAATTGTCAAGTTACACAGATTCATCTTAATTCTTATAATTTGTAAACTGTTCATTTCGCATAAATAACAATTATATTGCCTTCTTTAAATTTGTAGCAAATTATTAAAAACGCGGGTGTTAATTACACGCACATAACATACCTAACGGGAAAGTGTTACAAATCACTGACTTACACCTTTACTAATTCAAATTAAATTGAGGGCGTGATAAACTTTCTATCGACGACATTCATTTGCATACGCATTCTTACTGGCTGAGTTGTTAGCTGTAGTTAAGCTGACTTCGCCTGTGTCATGATTTTATCGATAATTGACACACTAGTGCAGAAGGGGAATGTGTTTATTGCAGAGTAGGCGTTCTTTGTCTTGGGAAAATATGCGTACGCCAGATAAAAGGGTTGCGCCCTAGAATCTAACACCAAGATTTATGGCGTCCTTTTCATACAAGTATGCGTTCAAATACGCCGATTTACACGTTACAGAGAACTCTGATAAAGGTGCAAAATTTGTAAAAATATTTTTTGCCTTAAAGACGTTTGCAACAATTTCCTTTAATTTTTTTTCCAATGATTTTCTTAAAACTTGCCTCAATGTATCGGAAAACTAAAACAGTCTTATAAAACAATAGGGTCACCGGCCTTTTTCTGGAAATATAGAATTTTGAATATGGTACCCGTCGAAGCATTTTTTTCAGTTTGTGTTACTTAGAATGTTGAATAATATAAAGCGTTTATAATCAAACAAAGATGGAGATTTTTAAATGCATCTTTTTTTAAAATGTTTCCTTTGGTAATATACCAAATTGAATGCAGTTTAATGATAAAACGCGCTTTATCTACAGTTACCATTCAACAAATGACTTGTAATCGACACTTTACGAGGTTAATTATGCATTAAGTATGCCTGTGAAAACATCAATAATTTATCAAATATACGAATATCTTTTGTTCCAAATGACAGATTTTGTTAAAAGATCCCACATACATGCGTCATTGTATCCTGAAACAAAAACAGTTTTAAAAAATAGGGGTCACCGGCCTTGTTCAGGAAATATTGGGTTTTGAATACGGTACCTGTTGAAGCCCCTTTTTCAATTTGGATTTTTTTCAATGTTTTAAGTAAATAGGATAGTCTTTTTCAAACAAGGTTATGGTTCTTTCAACTGATATGTTTGTACATGCTTTGTTTGGCAATATAACATG
This sequence comes from Congeria kusceri, assembly GCA_027627225.1. Lineage (NCBI taxonomy): Eukaryota > Metazoa > Mollusca > Bivalvia > Myida > Dreissenidae > Congeria > Congeria kusceri. The sequence continues at coordinate 45,934,922 of CM051024.1, forward strand.
TGTATGTTGATAATAAATACGCTTTACCTACATTTACTGCTTAAATAATGAACTTGACTGGACATTTAAGTGTGTCAAATGGGAACTAATAATGCTTTCTGAAACTTTATTTTCATCAAATGCATATTTTGTTCCAAACAACAGATTTTCTTAAAATTTCGCACATATATGCATCAATGTATACTCAATCCAAACATTAATAAAAAGAATGGCTCACCAAACTTGTTTGGGAAATATTGGATTTCATATAGGGTACCTGTGTAGCCTTTTTCCAGTTTTGTTTTAACATACATAAACAATGTATCAATAGAATGGAGATATTTAATGGATCATTTCTGAACTAAATTTGTTTTGAAATACATTGCATAAGTGTGTTTTTTATTATTATATATGCTTTATGAACTTTTACTATTAAAAATATTTATTTTGAATGGACATTAGATATGAAATTAGTATATTGTAACCTACCGGTATATACAATAAAGCAAAAATGAAGCAAAAGGAGAAATTAATCCAATTATTTTCTTTTTGTTGCAAACGTGTTTAAATAAAATACTTGTAGAATTCATCTTTGACCAAATTAAAAAACTGTCAAAAAGCCACAAAAAGGTGCTGAAATAACAAACTCACCAAATGTTGCCTGGTTTTTTGTCTGTCGTCTACCTTGTCTAATGTTAAAAGCATTATAAACATCGTCATCAGTGATTTCAAACTTTTCCACCTCTGGAGAAGACATTATCTACAATTTAAAAACATAACAATGAAACTTTATGACCAGGTAATATGCACTGTTAAATATTTTCAAAAACCGAAAAAAGTCCAAAAAAATGTTATTGTTGAAACATTTATTTAAAATTGAAAGTGTCAACATGTCATAATTTTACATGTATTAAAATATGAATAAATGATTTAACTACTAATTACCTAAGCATTCTAAACTGTTAAAATAATGTGCACTAGAAAGGCATACATTTTAATATAATGCGTGTAAACAAAAAATTGAGATTACAGTACAATGCTTCCATAAGTTCACTGTCTGGGGATAGGGATCCAGACAACAGATAAGGCGTGTATTTGCGTAAATACCCAATTCTGAAACACCAATTTACCATTAATTAAAAAATTTAAATGAGCGACACAACCAAATTCATATACTGAAATCTAAAAAAACTTCAAACAGATTCAGTCAAGATTGGTCATATAGTGAAAATATGAGTGTTGAATGCAAGTGAAATATGACATGTCACCTGTAGCATTTTGTTTGCATCATTCATGCATGGTTGTAAAATGGTAGGCATATTGATTGATTTTGTGTATTCTGGTCCTTTTGCTCAAATTTGTATTTCCAACAATCAATTAATGTTAATCATATGGAGTAACGTAATTTCAAGTACTCAATTAAATCACTCATTACTCAATTATTTTAAATATGATGGGGTAATACACAATGCTGGCATACTCCTCATATGTTGGTCTGGGCTGGCAAATGTCTTAGTTCTGAGAAAAATTATTGTAACAAATTATGTAAAGGGGAAAAATCCAGACAATGGGGAGGAAAATGCATGAGTTTAAAGAAATTTTGCTTATGAATAATGCCTATATTTGACCCCTACTATGTAAGTCAAGAGTGCTATATTGGGCAGTACAGTCAGGTCTACTCCATGTCAACCCTTTGACCCAATCACCCTAACTCCATGAACTGTTTCATTCTGCATGACAGACCTAGAAGATTTGTAAACGTTACTAAAACAAATCATTGAACATTCAGAAATATGGCTCTGAATGAGAGTAGAACTAAGTAGTTCTTTAAGAATTTAATTTAATTTTTAAACGGGCATCTACACAACTACTTCCCAGTAGTGACTTAGTTCATACCCTGACATAAGTTAAATAGGCCTACACGTCAGTACTGTAGTCGTTCTAAAATTATAGTAAAAACGTCATGCGCCAATCGCGAAAATATATGACAATAATTTATTTCCATAAAATATTTCCCATAAACAATTTAACTAGTTTGCAACATACGCAAGCAAATTCTATTTGCTATTGCTGAATACTATCAACGAAAATCCAAACTTTACAATGAAGATTTAAGTAGTTTGTTTTCTATTATATTTTTAACATTGTTGTTTTTGTTGTTTTAGTTTCGTGGTTACATTCCACTTATTCATAAAACGCAGTCAATAAGAATTCCCCGACCCGATACCCGATCTTTACTTACTTCGTGGTAAAGGTCTGGCATCACCCAAATCTCCTATGGTAACACCGGTTAAATCAAGTTGGCTGAGGTATGTTACTTTCTATAGGCAATTTTAAACGCGCTTGAAAATAAAGTAATTCTTTACCAGTCATTGTAATATCGTTCCGCCTTTCATTCAACCTTTGTCTTGTCTGTTTATATGCATGCTTGCCATTGCAGTATAAATTGTAGTTTTGTTAAAAAGCTCACCTACATTAACGTGATGTCTATTTCGGATATTCAGATATGTGTTCATTAACTAATTGAGTGTAAGTAGTTAATGCGTCTTGGTAGTTAATTTAATTCTAATGATGCTCAAAAGACCAATCACGTTACTGTATATTAAGTTTGTGTTAAAGTAAAATGTATTACGGCAAAAGTAAATTTGTATTGCATCACTATTTTAGAATTTTATTACATTTGGAAATACATTAACAATGTAGATCTAGTTAGTAGTAGTTGATGCTAGTAGAACTTACTGTATAATTCTTGTTTTGTATTTATTTTCAGGTTGCTGATTGATTTAGCAATTGCTGGATTCATTATGTGTGCAATGCTTGCCAACTGTACTGGCAATTCAAAGGATCTTGAAATTGACTGTTATATATTTTAAAAAAAGTTCTTCAACACAAGTGTGTTTTTTTATTTATGTTTCATTATTACCAGTATTAATTAACAAATCATGTGCACCTTAGGACAAGTAGGCATGCCTTACAGAGAAAGGAAATTGCAATTAATTTATACAATTAATAAAAATGCCTTGAAACTTATAGCTGAAACACTGTACATGTCACTCTTATTGCAGTGATATGACTGGAAATATTGACTAAATCATTTTATGTATAAGACTTATGCCAGCTTATAAGTGATATTATTTGGGCATACATATAATTAACCAATTTTAATAACACTATTTAAACCTTTATTTGATTTATAATTTCAAATCAAACAAATAATAACACAGTTAATTCACACATCGATTCTTATTTCTTCTCTAAACCAAAACATCTACATATATATTTTTGGTTAATAATGACACAATGTTAATGTAGATAAGCGCAATACATGTTCTTCAGTGAAATACAATTGTCAATTTATTGCATACAATATATTTTAATAACTGAACATGTGTACTTTCACAATAAATTTATGCATGTGAAGTATTGTTTATATATATTTGCAAATCAACCATTTCAACTGTAAACAAATAATGGGCACATTCCTAAAGTAAAATATCTACATTAAAATATTCACTGAAAAGATTTGATGCAGTATAGGCTCAGGCAATACACACCATCAAACACAAATAGTACTACATAATTGAACATATTTAAATTTAATTGCTCACTGTTCTCTAAAGCTACAGATATTAAATTATCATTTTAAACATAGAATAAGTTTTCTTTCACCTTTCGAAAAGACAACACATGCTTGGGGTATGTTGCAAAGTTTGTAAGGTCATCAGTATTGCTTTGTTTGCTACACACTGTTAATATTCACATTGTATAACTTATTCATAAAAAATTCTTATTGTAGAAAGTTGTTTTTTACATTTTGACATATCATAATCTCATGATAAATCCACTAGATACAATAGTAATCACACATATGAACAGAGAGATTTCTGTTTATGAACTGTCTTGTCTTGTTTAGTTGGAAGAGAAAAGTGTCACACATGCTGTGGCTTTTTTGCTGTTCTTTCTATCGTCTTACTGTTGTACTGATGCCTTGGAGAGGAAACTGCACGCTGAAAAAATATAACAGTTTAAATAAATTATTAATAACAATTAACCATTTTATTTATTTATTTAATTTTAGTTTGTTTGACCAATTCATATTATTTTAATAAGGATAATGGTCTTTATTTACATAAGATTGAAATATATTATTTTTTGTAAATTATTTAAAATAATAGAACAGTGTATTTAAAGATCTATAAATAAGCATGACTAAATTTCTGGTGTATTTTATTCAATAGTATTAGTAAACAACACGTCCGAATATCGGAAATATATATATGAAAGGATGTTCAGACAGATTATTGAGTATTTTTAATCGATGTATATTCAACGGGATTAAAATCACTAAAAGATCGTGATATACTAAAATGAAATATAATGTTTGGTTGCAATGACAGGCAAGACGAACGCAAACAATTTAGAAAACTATGTTTTTATGTATGACATGCCGTTAGTCTGCCATATTGTATTGTCCATGAGTAATCGGCCATGGATTGGTTGACAGACTATCAGAACCTACATCTTCGTGATCATTTTTATGATTGTGTTTATACAAATAGTGTGTGTACTGTGAGCAAAATGAAACTAAAAGATCATATCAAAGATTTTTGTTTAACACTTGTTCTGATCATGATCTTCGAAAATGCAGCTATCCAACGTCCTAATCCTTTTTTTTCCCTATCCAACTGATACTTCGTCTTTTTTCTCTTATCAGTAACCACCCATCGCGTATTAGTCAAATGTGATTGCGCTGATGTATCTTGTAGATACATAGAGAACTGCAACAATTGATTTTACATAGAAGCCTCCATTAATATTTATAAGTTACAGCTTTTAGAAGCCTCCATTAATATTTATAAGTTACAGCTTTTTTCACCCAACTTCAAAACTACATAACAAACATTTTAACTTTAAAGGGACTATGTCATCGAAAAGGGCCTCAAAGGGTCAATTTCTTTAAAATATATTCTGAAATTTAGATATTAATACTGGCATTTAATAACGGTTATAACAGGGTATATATATAATGGGAAACGAGTGTACGCATTCTGAGACAAAAATCAATTTATAATATGAGTTATGTTTGTTTGGCCCTTTTCCTGTTCACAATCTAACGTCAGAATTGTGAGCATTTTGTATAACCATAGTTTACACACGACTCCTTATTCAGCATGACAGCGCAGTTGGTTAAAACGCTGTCTACTGTAATTTCTTTGTATGGCTCCTATAAGTCGTGAGTTCGATACCTTCTTGGTGTTTTTTCTTTCATACTTTTTTGCTAATTAGTTTTTATCAAATATCCTATTGTTTTTTTTATTTAAATTTAATGCACATATGTCTTAGTAAAGCGCATTTCTATCAAATAATAATAAATAATATAGTTCAATAGGAAGCCAATATTTCGTTGACCTAGTCCCTTTAAAATGAACGTATTTAGATACGTCTTTTGTTAAATTGTACATCAATGCGATTATCTTTTGGTTTAATAACCCAATTTTGGAGAGTTTGATACAAAAAACAACAAGTCCTCAGAACATGTCAATTCAACTTTCTACACCGTTGAGATGCGTGTATAACTGTTAGGCAATTAATATTCTGTGAGTGGGACCAAGACAGAAGATGTCGTGGATCGAGAACGTGGCGTTTTATTTTAAATGTAAGCGAAGTAAGGTAATATATGACACGATACTCACTGTTCCCTAATACAAATGCGCTTCTTATTGATAGGGAAACAACACAAAACAAAACAGTTTGGGTATAGCCTAGAGAATGACCGACGTGCAATATGTTTAATCTCTGTACAGATCATGCACACACATATATACTTGATCACTTATACAATCATCATGATTCAAAACACAGTTATTATAAATCACAATAATTTCTAATTGAAACGTTTTTTTTCCTGAATTAAAGAAAATAAACGTGAGCATCTGTCAGTCCATTTCAACGCTGAAGGCTAAACCAGTTAAGCACATGGACGCAGACAACGTGCACTTAAAGAACCACCTATCGAATCGACATTGACATAGGGAATAATATTTTGTCTGATTTGCTGCGCGCAAACGCCAAAAATTATAGTCCTGTTACAATTAACAAACTTTTAAACACAATATATGTACTGTTTGAACAACTGATTATAAAGTTTCCCACAGGAAAAGCATGTTTTGTATGCGCACACACAGATCATAGGTGTGTCTGTTTATGTACACCGATAGATCCGCATTTACAAATAAGTCATTTATTTCCACATGAAAGTTTGTTTGAATGCTTATGTAATGAAAACATTCTTATTAATTGCATTTCATTCAAGATTCACGAAACGTTAGGAGTTCGAGATAGTAAGAATATAGCATATATGTTTCATAATGAAAGCCTATATATTAAAAGGCGCACACAAATCACAATAACACTAGTTACATGACACAACATAAATCAGCATTACGTATCACGTTATGACAGTAAATGGTGCGAACAAAGTGCTTCTTATGATTGTGTACTGTTTTTTAAATTTATTTTCACTGTTTAACGTACGTTCAGCATTCAATTCGTCTGCCAATATAATCTAACTGAACGAAAGACATTGCTATGTCAGTTTTCTTTAAGCGTTATTATACAAAACGTATATCGATAAAATCCATATGTAAAGTTCTGGTGATTTCGATGTCACTGTAATGTTTTTCAAATATCAACAGAATTACAATACATTCATATTAAGATTGCTCTCGATTTATTTAATAGTGTAGAGTAACCGGACATTGCACCGCTAGAGGGATGACGAATTGTAAGTCAATTGTCATCCAATATCTCGGGGCACACCCTGTCAGCCATTTTAACCGGTCGGTGAAGTTGCAGCAAACTTCGTGAGGATTATTTTGTGATATTTGGTAAGACTACATCTGTCATAAAGGACAGTTTGTTGGTTTGGACGATATTTTGGGTAAATAATCGATTTTTTATACAGTTGTACGTGTTTAGGCCTTACAAGTGGAATTATTGCTAATGAACATATTTTAGGACAAAATCCGTGAAATTGGGCGGGGATCAGTTGAAATATGAATCACCACAAAACGGAAATCGCTAGATAATAATATGTAGTAAGTGTAAATTAAGTTTTCGTTGCTGGTACAGATGACAAGTTATGATTTAAGTGTTGTGCTGTAAATTGTGCCAAGAGATATTTATCAGTGAAGCTTAATTGGGCACCTTGATTATGTGTTCTTTAAGGGATATTGTTGTTTTTAACTGTGTTTTATTGTAATTGTATTAAAATAAGAATTCCTATTATTACCAGACAAACAATTTATGCCACCAAATTCTTAAATTCCCCAATTTTTGTAAAAATTAATGTGAAATACCTCCCCAGCAAAGCAATGTTAACAGAGATGTTTTCGACCACTTGATTTTCTGTACCACTTAATTTCCTGTACCACTTAATTACCTGTTAAATTTAAATTTAAAAAAATGGCAAAAGCTTGACCACATGTAACAATTGGCGTTCAGAGTTTGTACTGCAAAGTTTGCGGTGAACATACTTCGGCTATTTTCAATTTTTGCATTTTTATCGAGTACACTTAACATCAGTCTGCGCGAAATGCCACACGCCCGACGCCCGTGGCGTATAGAACTCGTATCGGGCGTGTAAAATATTCGATACTGAACGCCCGACGGGCGTGTACGTTTTGTAAATTTAAAAAAAAGTATGTTTGAAAAAAAAAACACGTTTTAATTCACGTAAACACTTCACAGTACTCTGGTTTCTGTTTAGAAAAGTGTACTACGATATAGCGCATGCGCGACCTTTCTACGTCACCGATATACATGTTAACATCAACCATGCGTCTATTGTCCGGAGCCAATTTCCCGGTGTTTTTTTTCGGCGTCCTCTTGTCTAACGGTATGCATTCATCACCTTATTTGAAACAGAATTGTAGTAGGTATATAAAAATATAATATATATATTGTTTTATTAACGACAAGAACTTATCATATCGGTTTCAAAGCTATTAAAAATGTCATGCAAATATTTAGGATCTTCTTCAACTGTTAAATGCTCCGTGTACCGGGTTTTACCCTTACAAGTTCATGATTTGACTGGTTTACCGTTTTCATTTTTCGATCGTATTTTTGGAAAAACAAACTGAGTAGCAGTCCATTGTTTACATTAGCAATGTCAAAATGTTGAACTTGAAGTACATTGCGGGTGCCAAACCTGGAGTAAAAAATAAATGTAAAACGCAAACACCAGCTGACTATGAAAAAAAACGTAAAAGTGTTCTGTCTATTGAAATACAGGACACATTCAAATTGAAATGATTGTTGTCTAAATGAACATAAAACATGTTAATCCGTTGTTTTATGAATACATTTTTCAAAACTGCTTCGGGCCTGTAGATTTTCATTCGGGCCTATGAAATTTCTTAACCCACAAGCCCGAATGGCCTGTACTTTCAAAAGCATTTCGCGCAGACTGTAACATCATTATTAATTCACTGTTATATCAAACTGCAGTTATTGTTTGTACAATTGAGCCTCTTACAATAGTGATTTGTTGTTATTTGGGTGTTTCTGTTAAAAGGGTTCATTCCTAATCACAAAAATGTAAAGACAGATTTCAGCATTGATAGGAAATATGAAATCATGATGTGACATAGACATTTTGTTCTGTGTATTATGTTCGACCAATATGCCCTTGGTTCAGATCACTAGTAAATTAAATTTCGAGTTTATTTTTTTTTCAATTGGAAGGATCACTGTAAAAACATCTGTTATATCCCATACTTTTCTGCTCAAGTAGTGGTGCTTATGTGACAGCTGCTAAAACGATAACTCCAATATGGTAAACATATTTTTGTTAGAGATGATAGATCTCAAATTATTTGTAAATAGTTGTATTGTATGTATATTTACGTAAAACATTGTTTGTTATTCAACTTTCCATGTTTTTGCAGAATACATCTCTAAGGGATATTCCCGGCCTTATCTTCTTGAGCAGGTGCACACACAGAAGGCAACCATGCCAAAGCCGGTGAGTCGTTGTGTACAATTGTACATGTGATTTCGACTGTGTTAGAAAATGAACAGTCTAGACATGGAGGGACTGGTTAGCGAGGCTATGTCAGACGAAATCTGCATTTATTTTAGGACAGTTTTGTTGACTAACAAACTCAACCTTGGCATGTATCATCCTGAGCGTATCATCCGTTTGCAGATGTAAACTAATAGTCGTCGTGTGTGCGCATTTACGAATAATGCGGCCCGAAAAGGAGTTCCTAAACTTGGTAGTTTTCACGTTAACACTAGTAATTTTTTCAACAGTAAATTATATGAAAAACTGATCTTAGATAACATGTTAATGATCAGATTATATTTATATCATAATAATTATACATAATTATTTTCATGCGTTTCAGACTATCCATGAGAACTTTGGGTGTTTTTACGAAAACAATAAAGTCACTATTTTCGAAGAACAACAAAATATGAAAATGCTAGCGTTTATTTTTATATGATGATAAAATACGAAAACACGATTATTTAAAAACGTCCGGAAAATACGATTGTCCGATATGTACTTGCTAACCAGTATCCCTTCTCGTACGTTTTTAGTTGTGTCTGAGAAAAATAGTATATTTTTGTCTCGAAATGCTTATAGACTCCAGCTATCAACATTAGCAAATAAGCCTTTCCAATTTTTAGTATTTAGAACAGAAAATAATTGTTAGTCTGTTAACACACATCCTTGCATGTACTTAAGCACGTGAGTGCCGATGTCAAAATGTGCGTGGCTTGCATGGTTGTGCTAAATGTGGCAACAGAGGATCTTTACAATAGAAGACTGTTAGTTTGCTTGGTAAAAGCTAAAATTGTAAAAAAGACAGCAGAGCAACAGATTTTGCCAGAGTATTACCCTTTCATTTTTTTAATAATTGAGTACTTAGTGATTTAATTGAGTACTTGAAATTACGTTTTGTAATTAACAATACCGTAATCGTTTAAATATAATACGCACTTTTTTACCTGAAAATTTTGATCAAAAGTAGGGGGTGCGTATTATAATTGAATGTAAAGAGTTTACCTGAAAATTTTCTGTCCAAATACTTAACCATTTTCCTTATAGATACGTGTCAACCCGACCGTATCAATTACTGGATACATACGACTTCACGTCCCTATCCATTACCTGATAATCCCGTATATTCGCGACTTATTTTTAAAAGCAAATTCTGGCCAATATTGACGATAAATGTGTTAAAGAATTACATAAACACAAAAATGTTCGCCATGTTTCGAAAGTATCGATGGCATTTTGGGATTGTTTCTATTTAAAGATATGCTGTAATTGACGTCCAATCGGAACGAGGGTATTCCCATTGAACATGCGTAAATCTTGTACTGCAATGTGCGCACATCTGGTAAAGGTCATATTTAAAAAATAGTGACCTATCAAGTCATAAATTAAATTGACATGTATAAACCATTTTCTGAAAATAGAGTGAATTTTCTGTGTAAATACAAAGGAGGGACCACTGTGCATTCAGGGCTCCCGCTGCCTATCGCAATTGTCGCCAAATGCGAAATTGGCGACAAGATCTTTCAATTTGCGAAAACTAGTGGCGAAAACATATTTTCATTAATTATCTGTAGACAATGGCGTAAGCGACTCGACATAAATAGACGGGAAACATGTGCCTCTGTGCGCGCATCACAGACATGCTACTAACACATGCATTCCTTAGCTGCAGTCAGTCACCATGTAGCTCCGCCCGACCCCCAGGCAGAGTTTTATCGCTCAGAAAAATCTTCATTATCAAATTAAAACGCTGTGTTATTTACACTTGCCAATAACGCGAACGATCGACCAATGGCATGAAATACATGTTTGCACACATTAGTTGTCTGACATTTTTGTATGTCATGTAAAACCTTTGTTGTGCTAGAAAAGCGCGCGAAAGTTATGTTGTTACAAACGACGTCACGTTCTACGCATGGGAAGCGTGTGTGTATCGGCCATGTGCTTGTACTAAATATAGACGTATGCTCGGCGAATAAATACGTTGTAGTAAAAGAACATTAAATCGTTTGTTCAGATTAGGCATTACACACGGCTTAAAGGATCAGCATTTACTGTTGTAATCGATGGAGTGTGCTTTGTGTCAACACTGTGTGATACTAGATAATTGATCAGGCGATTAACAAGTATGGCTTCAGTGGCTGATATCACAGTTTGACATCGATCATCGATGTTACAAACAACGTCGGTGGTGATTAAAGTAAGTTAATTAAGCAGCAATTTAATAATTTTAATTAATAATCGGTATTACCGACAAAGAAATAAAAAATTGTTACTAATTATAATTAATTGCAATTAAAATGACCGCCAAAATAAAAAGCGTAATAAATTGTTACAAATACAATTTTATCTATTGACTGAACAGCATATGGATAAAGAATGGCTACAAATTGGCTCTTATTTTTTGAAAATGGCGACAGATTTTTAAAAATGGCGAAAATGGTGGCGAATTTTTACCGGTAACAATATATCAACTGGGTACGAAAGTGAATGATAACGATATTGCGTTTTGCAATTTCCAAAAGACGTAAATATATTGACACAAAAATATCAATGGCGTCGTTTTTTTTGTTGACTGAAGATTCGGACAAAGGTTCTGGATTTTAAATGTGTATTATACTCGGAATTTCAATTTTTACAGAAAAATTCGGGCCAAAGTCAGGGGTGCGTATTATACACGAGTGCGTATTATATTCGTACGATTACGGTAATTAATTGGAAGTATCCAGACCAAATAAAACCAGTCTTCGAACTTCGCACTTGCCGGCTCGCCCGTGGCAAGTAAAAATATTGTCGGGCACAGAATAAATTCTAAGTAGGTCGCCCACCTGGCTAGTAAAATATTGTGGCCAAAAACGGTTATTTAAAAAACAACATATGTTTAGTAACTAATCAAAACATAAACATGATCAGAAATCTTTTATTTGCAAACAAATATCTAGCCGCAAATTCTTAACATATAACAAAAATTCTATTTGTTTACACTCGTACGATGCGTAGCTGCTCATGACGTGTTATTGTTATGCTTTCGGTCCGATATAATCGATCGTATTAAGGTAATGAGGTTATGGCCATTCGTAAACGTTATCTTGATCACTATGTAATAATTTCACAGTAACCAAATCATTTTCGTAAATGTCAACAAAGTTCTATGCAATTTTTAATTAAAAAGTTCAGGCTTGTAAAAAATGGTTTGGGCAGGTAAAATTTCTAAAATTACTGGTCTGAATGGGAAGTTATTTTGAAAGTTAATTTCGAAGACTGTAAAACTGTACAGATTCAATCCATATGACTACACAGCGTTTTTCCTCATTACTTTGGGAATGGTACCGGTACCAGTCAAATTGGAAAAATTAGCCACGTTGTCAACAAAATTGGGAATTTGGTCAGTTTCTGATAAAACTGCCAAAAAGAATTAGAACACACTCAATAAACTCTAAAACTGCTTTTTCATCGATTCTTTCACTTGTACTTGTGTTTCCAGGAGTTAAAATGAAAGTTAAAATACATATTGTGAATCTGTTTAAGATCGGTTTCCCAGATATATTTGGGAAAATTTGTAGGTAAATTGGATTTGGAAGGTACCGTTTTACGGTATTAAGTTTATATAGAGGAAAAACGCTGCTACAGTTTTACAACCATGCATTATTGATGTGATCAAAATACTACAGGTCACGTCGTGTCATATTTAGCTAGCATTGAACACTCATATTTTCACCGACACTATATGACCATTAGTTAAAAATTGACGCAATCTGGCATTTTTTGAGTATTCAGTAAATTAATTGAGTTTTGTCACTCTTTAATCTTTAAACTATTTGAGTAAATGGTATTAATTTTTTTGATAAGACGCAAATATGCTTCTGCTGCTCTGAGACGGGATATTAAAAAAAATAATTTGAAAATGAATTGCAAGAAAGTTGCTGTATTTAACATGCAAGCAAAGATTTGTGCAGTGTTTGTCAGTTTGGTGAGTAAATTATTGATTTTTTCCATAAAATGGGCCTATTCTGATAACAAATTGTGTGTGGGACAGTTTATTCAGAATTTATTTATTTTTCACCACAGTGAATTGAAGTTACTGATAAAGGTGATTGAACTAGTGGTCTTGTTTACATTTCATCCACGCCCTATGTGGGTTGATATGCCATCCCTTTTCGGAATGTGGGGCTGTCTAGCTTATCTAAATTGGGTGTTAAATAAATGTGATGACATCAATGCTGTGATTTGTACATGAATTAGTTTTGTGGTTAAGTAAGATTTGAATCAGCTTTACTGTCCAGTCATTGTATGTTATCACAAGCTGTAAAAGCACTCTTGAATTTATCTGCAGCGCTGTAAAGTTTGAAATTCACTCATCCTAAACTTTATTGGTCTACGTTCTTGCAGAGTCCATGTTTTTGGCATTGCTAAAATGGGATGTTAATGCATTGCGACGTGTTGTAACATATTACATATTAAGAGTTTTTGTCTCTTCCCCCATTTGTGCAATCAGCTTCTTGTGTCCTTTATCCAGAGCTTAATTTCGGAAGCTGGTAAATGGCACAAGGCACTAAGATCACAACTGTAAATGAAAAATAATGCAAGAACTTTTATTGAAGGGAACATCAGTCGAGGCATGAAGACAATTTTTGCAGTCAAGACAGATTTATTTGGCAGTTTCCTTTTTACTTAGCCAAAAGCAAACAAATAAGAAAATAATGAGTCAACGTGAGATGAAAAGTTTGCTACAAAGTGGGTATGAATAAATATTTGGTATATTATGAAAATGAAAGACACGTTTGGGAGGAACAACTAGTTTTAAAGAATTTTGCTTTAATAAAAGACTGTGTTTGGCCACGGTAAACATAAGTAAACAAGGGTCAAAATGTGGTAAACATTTCTGTTCATTGCTAACTATTTCATTCTGAAGTTGGAAAAAAAAAGTCCTTGAAACATTTTCAAATTTCTTGGAAGTTGAAACAGAATTGTACAGAAATTTTCAGTAGTCATTTTATAGCAAAGGTTTTCTTCATTTAGATGTTTCTATTACCCTATGGGCACCTTATTTCCCCATTGATAATCACATTTTTTAATGACAAAAAAACTCACTAAAAACACGCTATATTTCATCACTTCACCTTAATTTTACCTTTATTGTTTTGACCAAAAAAAAATCCCTGTTATGCTTTCTAAATCTATAATCAACTTACTTGTCATACAGAAATATGTTCAGATTGCCTTAAAAGAAATTTCGTCTCTGGCAAATTGTGGCGAGTAATTTTCTTGTAGATAGGCTGTTATCCTGTGCAAATAAACTAATCATACACTGGTTGGTGATACCGAAAGCCACAGTGGGAATGCTATTCATTCTGATATACACCCTGCTAGTTTATACTCCTATGTAAATTCAGTAATGATATTAAATTTTAATGACAATTGCACAGACATAAATAACTAGTGAATTCCATTGGTTAACTAGTGAATTCCATTGGTGAACCTATCATAGTTCGTGCAAGAGACTTTTGTTAAAACAACAAATTGTGCCAAGCCTGTTTGCACAAATTCTTTCCACCTGCCTGTTTGTGAACTTGAGCTTTTAACTTGACCAAAAAACACATAAATATTTGTCTATTTGAAAATAATTTCTATCACATTAAACAAATATTAATGGAAATCCTTTCAAACTGCTTGTTTGTTTAGCCTTAAAATTGACAAAAAATCACAATATTTATACACCTGAAGTCAAGAACTGTGGGTCTCACTAAAACTGTCGAGAACCCATCATGAATTGTAAAACATTTCATAGGCATATTAATGGGGCTGTTGAGACTAGTTTTGTTGTGGTTGTAATTTGTTAAGGCAATATCTGTTAGGTGTGCTGTAATAAGCTGTCAGCGTAGATTGATCTTGTTATTAATTGTCCTTAATGCAAAGTTCGTTGACAGGTTGTGGACATGCAATCCCAAGCCTCGGACCCAATGTCTTTATACAATGTCAGAATGTCAATATGAGGCGTGTCGTGGGAAAACCGGGCTTAATGCTTGGGTAAAGTGTCGTCCCGATTCAGCTAATCCAGGACGTCACTTTCCGACTACAGTGGATTTATGTTCAGAAGA
Source organism: Congeria kusceri (assembly GCA_027627225.1). Taxonomy (NCBI): domain Eukaryota; kingdom Metazoa; phylum Mollusca; class Bivalvia; order Myida; family Dreissenidae; genus Congeria; species Congeria kusceri. The sequence continues at coordinate 45,950,072 of CM051024.1, forward strand.
TACTTTTTTGAAACAGAAAATGCCATAAAAGCGGAAAGTGCCGGCCTGGATTAGCCTGTGCAGACTTTACGCACATGCATTAAGCCCAGTTTTCCAACGACAGGCTACATATATTTTATTGGTTTCATTGGTATTCAATGACATTATAATTTGCATACCATATACCCAATTTTATGTTTTATATATTTTAAGTAAACATGACTGTTTGTTTCTGTAAGTATAAAATACCTGTATTTAAATGCATTATGGTATATCTACTTGTAACATGTTTTCTTCTAGTGTTTCCTTTTTCCATGACGTATACATAAAAAATAGTATCCTATATACATTATTGTTTGTTTATATGTTTTCAACCGAAAAAAATTTGTATACTGCATATTTAGAGCACTTTAGTTACAAATTGTTGCCTTTCCTTAAAAGCTGCCCACATCAAATACAAGGTTGAATATAGCAACTACATTCAAAGCCTGTGTCAATCAGAAATCCAGGTGTACATTCAAACTTTGATAAACAGAGCATGACTGTTAAAAACCAATGATATGAATGTACTATGATTAATTAAACTTTAAATAAAGTGATATATATTCAGCTTTAATATGAACTGCTGCGTGTGTTTGCAGGTGAATGTGCGTGTCACGACTATGGACGCGGAGCTGGAGTTTGCCATTCAGCCAAACACTACAGGCAAACAGCTCTTTGACCAGGTATAAATACTGGGCTAGCATTTCATTATTTTTATTCCATCCCCCCCCCCCCCCCCCGTTGGGGAGTATGCTTCCCCCAATCTCTATAGAGGGCCTTGGTATATAAAACACTGTAACATTGCTGTATGTATGCAGGCCTTTCCCCAGGCCCTTTAAGAACAGCGGCACCGCTGTGCCTTAATTTCCAAATCCTTGTCATCGCAACGCTTAAAATCTCACAATCTGTCTACTATGTTAGCACTACCAATGCCCAACAGAGGTGTGGAAATCCCGTGCCCGACTTGTCCGACGCTGGTGATTTTACTGTCAGACAAGTAAATTTTTCCTGTCTACTTGTCCAATGACAAGTACAATTTCAGGGTGTGGAAATAATGTCAAAGTTGGAAGTTAATTATCTTATTACGACATACTTCTACATTGAAATAACAAATTGTGTTTCATTTATTATTTAATGAAAAAATATATCAGGAAGGTCTGGAATAAAAGCTATTTTATTTGGACAAGTGACTGTTGCTTGCGGACAAGTAGGTTTTGCACTGAACTTGTCCATGGACAAGTCAACAATTTTGATATTTCCACACTCCTGCCCAAAAATTCCAGTGGCTGTCCGCATAAAATATTTGTATTTGCACATTTTGTGGGAAAATATTTCAAAATGATTTTTACAAAATTATAAAAGTTGTCTACTGAATTTTGTCAACTGAGTGCCAACTTAGATAATGTTTGTAATATATTTCCTACATGCAAGCCATTTTTCAGCAAATGACTTGTCACTGCCAGTTTTATGATTACTGTTTAAGACAGCATTATAGACTTCAGGTTAAAGCCTCTGTAGACTTCTTAATTTCGCGTGTCTGTGTGTGTAGGGGGTCTTCCTTGTCTCCTCTTAATAGCTGTCTTTTTAACAAAACTTAATGTATTTAGCTTGCATTAAGATACCTTAAATAACACACCACTGTGTTTAAAAGGAAGTTAAGTGTAATATTTTGTTTATAAAATTTTGTATGCGCAGATCTTTTTCTGTATGTAATTTGAATGTGTTGAATAGATCTTAATAAAATGGTCTGGGCATGTCTGCATTGAAATGGTTGAGAAATTATGATACATATATGTGAGGAACAACCCACAGACAGGGTGGAATACAAATTTCCTTGTCTGGTTTGCTAGTTGTGAACACTATAGGTCTAAGAGAGATTTAAGTGGTTGAAAAATTATAATATATAATGGTATTCAAATGGTATAAATGAGGCGTGTCGTGGGAAAACAAGACCTAATGCATGTGCGTAAAGTGTCATCCCGGATTAGCCTGTGCAGTCCGCACAGACTAATCTGGGACGTCACTTTCCGCTTTTATGGTATTTTCAGTTTCAAGGAAGTCTCTTCTAAACATAAATCCACTGTAGGTGAAAAGTGCCGTCCTGGATTAGCCTGTGCGGACTGCACAGGCTAATCCGGGACGACACTTTACGCACATGCATTCATTAAGTCAGGTTTTCCAACAACGCGCCTCAAATATTTTCCTGTCTGGTTTGCAGGTTGTAAAAACAATAGGTCTACGAGAGATCTGGTTTTTCGGTCTCCAGTACGTGGACACAAAGGGGTATTCAACGTGGCTGAAGCTCAACAAAAAGGTACGCACCTAACATACTTGGTATAGCTTGGTGGCTGTATGTTGTATACATATATACATAGATGGAAATGCCTACAGAAAAAAAAAAATTAGTCATGGAAATGAGCAGTTTTGCCAAGCAAGCCCACATTTTTATCTTATCACTTCAGAGCAAGAAATGTTACAAACCCACCTGTATAAAACTGAGAATCTGAGCAAGCCAAGTTAAAAATTTACATGTCCTTTCACTAATCTTGATAACTGGAACTATGGTACTGTTTCTTGAAGTTCACCCCATTCCGGTTCACTCATATGCATTACTGAACTTGTATTAGGACATTATTAGCACTATGTGTCAAATAAGACATTTGGTGTTGTTTGCTAGAAGCTTTATGAATTACATTAATAGCACCAGGGTTTCACTGGCCCAGCTAATTAGATTGTCAAACTTCATTTTCCTGAATAGCAGTCTACTTTGCTCAGGATGATGCAGTTACCATGTTTAAAATGATACAAATCATAATTATGATGATGATGATTTTATTATTATGATCCAAATGAAGTTACACTATATTACCATAGATCTGCTTTAAAGTTTCTGGAATAATTTGAAGCTTATAACAGGAAAATTTGCCGCATTTGTATTACCGGTAAGACTTCTCTGCTTCAGCATGTAGTTTGGCTACGAGATTTCCTAGACATTGCAAATTTGTCTGCACGTTAATTGGAAAACAAGTCCAATATGTTACATGGTGCATGTATAAAACTTCATTAAAATGATTGTTGTTTATTTTATGTAATATTCAGTTAAGATTAATTATGTACATGTATATAGTGCATTAATCTTAATGTGTTTCGCATCTTGCTGTGTAATCTTTAAAGCTGACATTGTTTTGTGGATGAACAAAGATATATTAGACGTGCACTCTGAATTTTAGTGGTCCATTCTACGATTGATTATAATATAATGGTCTCTCTTTATAATTGGTAAATGTTTATTAGAAAATGCCAACACTATTGAACCCGATTGAGAGTAACTCTCAAGAAAATATGGTTATTGTCATTAATTCTTGGTAATGCAAACCAGTGAATTCATGCGATAGATACTTAAGAAACAATACTGGATATGAAGGCAGTCTCATTGCATGTTCCCTTAGGTTAATGACTTCTCTTTTTTTTGGATTATGTGAAATGACAAACTTGTTATGTATCAGCTGTTTCTTCTCTACAAGCCATATACAATAATTATTGTGTGTTGTCTTGGGAAAATCGGGCTTAATGCATGAGCGTAAAGTTTCGTTTCGGATCAGCCTGTTCTGTCCGCACAGGCTTATCCAGGACGGCACTTTCCACCTATGGTGGATTTGTGTTTAGAAGAGACTTCCTTGAATCAGAAAATACCATAAAAGTGGAAAGTGTCCCAGATTAGCCTGTGCGGACTTCACAGGCTGATCCAGGATGACACTACGCATGAGCATTTAGCCTGGTTTTCCTGCAACATGCCTCAATTTTATAAAACCATAGGTATATGCATCAGAATTGTACCTGCTGAAGTATGCATTGCAGTATTTAAATGTTTTAAATAATTATTGTAAACTTCCTTGAATTTGCTGAAGTTAAATTGTACAACCACCGTTAAACCATTATAAAACCAATCACTTATATTATGTTGCACATTTTGCAAATTTGCACAACTGTCAGATCTGTTTAAATGACTTTAATATTGACTGCTATGCTTCAGTAAATATTTGAAACATGTACCTGATCCCTTTCAATATTTGTACAGATTTGCATGCTTCGCCAGCCATACCATAATATTATGTTATTCTATAGGATATGTGTTGAACTGTTATGAGGTTAACAGACTGAATTACCCCGCTGAATTGTTATTCATGTCTATAACACTTGTAAACTGCGGATCGATATAACGTAGTATTTAGGAGTTTATTTATCGTCTATTGTCAGTAAGAATGTACAAAATGCACAAGGAGTGGGTGAATGGAGTTTTGATTACAGATAACCACATAACTGTTGATCAGTATCATTTGATAACAGTATAACAAGTTGACAGGTATTCAGGTTTACATTACTCATGATTTTTTCCATGTAGTTTATAGCCTGTTTTAAGCCCCTTCACCATCTGCAATAACACATTTTTTTGGCTAAGTATGTGTACTTTTAAATTAAGAAATAATTTTCTATTTTGAGTTGTTGATCAGTAAATAAACAATGATTTAGAGTTCTGATGCTTATGAATTAATTTAGATGGCGTTGGCCCGAGTGGTTAAATATGCATTGCATCTGAACAAAAAAAGGTTCATTTACAGATAAACACCGATAAAGCGAAAATTATTTCTATTCTAACATCACCAACCAACATCTTCTGCAATTACAATGTGAACTATATTTAACAGTTTCGGAACTACTTTTTTGAGTTGTTTATCAGCAATTTATCCACATAAATTTTGTGCCTGTCATGTTAGAATATGAAATACAACGTCAAATGTGATGAATAATAAACTGTGTTGTAACAAAAAATTACACTTGACAGTTTGAACTTTCGAGGACTGACATTTGTGCCGATACTACACAAACTAGAATGTTATGTTTCATCATGACTATTTTCAAAGCATACAATATTGTCAGTGTACTTTGTCCAGCAGGTCGCATTGTTAAAAAGTTTTTTACATAAAACATGAAATTCTGAGGTTACTTTTGCTCCGTAAAATAATATTTAATATATCCATTCAAAGTGTTTGAATAGATGTGTAATTTTTCCAAAACCATTCACTACAGTGTAAGTTTCACAAACTTAATTGTCTCTGTTTTGATTTATATTCACTTCTTTTTATGGTTTAGTAAATTAAACAGTTTGTTTGAGATCCACTTAAGCCATCCCTCCGGTGATTGATGAAGTATTGTGTATACACCTGTATCTTTATGGAGGTTTTATGTTATATACCACTTGCAAATTACTCCTCTAGTTTTTGCTCCATTTGAATGGTTAGTATGTAGATAGAGACGTCTGCATTTTATGTGACATCTAAGTGCAATGTTTAAAGCAGTGTGTATGTGTATATAAATATATGTTAATTGTGATTTTTTATTGCTGCATAATTCAAAGCTCTAATTTTGCTATTCCTTATTGGGATGAAAGTTAAACATTCGTTCATCTGTAGACAAATGAAGTGCTTCTAATATAAATTGTATTAGAAGCACTTTATTTGTCTAGAGATGAAAAGGCCCCGACCTCTACGAAAATCAATAATAATGTGTTCTTTTAAGTAAGATTTGTCTGTGATTAAACACATTTTGAATGACTTTGTCAGTGAAACTTGTGCACCACATTAAATTTGGTAGACTGTGATTCAAATTCACATTTGTTGCATTGTATGGCTTACGTTTTTTGGCAGTGTTTTCACAGATTCAGATTAGGTGTTTCACCTATATGCATTAAGGAAGTAGTGATAAGAAAATGGCACACAAAACAGGTCTACCTTCGTATGTAAATAAGCAATGGTGTCATATGCAGATTTGAAAACACCCATTAATTACACAGGGTCTCGGGCTGTTAAAAATATCTGCATAATAGTGTTGCCATAACTTTAATGTTTATAACTTTTGTAATTTGAAACTAAAATTTTCAAATATGAAAATTTATAAACAGAATTTATTTGGCGTATTATACAAGGATTGTAATACTGTACGATATTGAATTATGGAAGCCAAAACAAACAGTATCATGTAGACCTAAGACCTACAATAATGACTTAAAGGGCCACAACACAACATTGTATCTCGTGTTCACATTGAAAAATAAACATGACTGGGCCACTTAGGCTTGTTTTAAATAGTTGAGTTTTGTGAAACTTGTTTCCTAGAAAAAATGATTTTATAGCCTGATCATTGTAATTATACTGTAAAGTTAGTAAGTATTGATTATAATAGAATTACAATCCATGTAAAATGATCATGAATTTTACATAAACCTGCATTTAATAGTTTAATTCTTTAATATGTTTAGGGAAATGTGATATGAAATCAAATAGAAGTTTGGAGATTAACTGTCGCTTAGTAATTATGTACGTATGCAAATATTTGTTCAGAAGTAATATGAAAACGATTTTCATCTACAATAACTGTTAAAAGCAATCTGTAATTATAAACCATTTAATCAGGCAGGTTTCTTGTTATTAAATACTCCTCTGCCCATTGCAATTATATCATGTTAGCAGACTGAGGAATATGTTGACATGTAACTAAACATCCAGGCTTCACTGGCCACTTCCACCATAGATAACTAACTAAACATCAAGGTTTCACTGGCCACTTCCACCATAGATAACTAACTAAACATCGATACTTCACTGGCCACTTCCACCATAGATACCTAACTAAACATCGAGGTTTCACTGGCCACTTCCACCATAGATACCTAACTAAACATCAAGGTTTCACTGGCCACTTCCACCATAGATAACTAACTAAACATCGATACTTCACTGGCCACTTCCAACATAGATACCTAGCTAAACATCGAGGTTTCACTGGCCACTTCCAACATAGATAACTAACTAAACATCGAGGCTTCACTGGCCACTTCCACCATAGATAACTAACTAAACATCTAGGCTTCACTGGCCACTTCCACCATAGATAACTAACTAAACATCGAGGCTTCACTGGCCACTTCCACCATAGATACCTAACTAAACATCGAGGCTTCACTGGCCACTTCCACCATAGATACCTAACTAAACATCGAGGCTTCACTGGCCACTTCCAACATAGATACCTAGCTAAACATCGAGGTTTCACTGGCCACTTCCAACATAGATAACTAACTAAACATCGAGGCTTCACTGGCCACTTCCACCATAGATAACTAACTAAACATCTAGGCTTCACTGGCCACTTCCACCATAGATAACTAACTAAACATCGAGGCTTCACTGGCCACTTCCACCATAGATACCTAACTAAACATCGAGGCTTCACTGGCCACTTCCACCATAGATACCTAACTAAACATCTAGGCTTCACTGGCCACTTCCAACATAGATACCTAACTAAACATCGAGGTTTCACTGGCCACTTCCAACATAGATACCTAACTAAACATCGAGGCTTCACTGGCCACTTCCAACATAGATACCTAGCTAAACATCGAGGTTTCACTGGCCACTTCCACCATAGATACCTAACTAAACATCTAGGCTTCACTGGCCACTTCCAACATAGATACCTAACTAAACATCGAGGTTTCACTGGCCACTTCCAACATAGATAACTAACTAAACATCAAGGTTTCACTGGCCACTTCCACCATAGATAACTAACTAAACATCGATACTTCACTGGCCACTTCCACCATAGATACCTAACTAAACATCGAGGTTTCACTGGCCACTTCCAACATAGATACCTAGCTAAACATCGAGGTTTCACTGGCCACTTCCACCATAGATACCTAACTAAACATCTAGGCTTCACTGGCCACTTCCAACATAGATACCTAACTAAACATCTAGGTTTCACTGGCCACTTCCAACATAGATACCTAGCTAAACATCGAGGTTTCACTGGCCACTTCCACCTTAGATAACTAACTAAAATCCAGGCTTCACTGGCCACTTCCACCATAGATACCTAACTAAACATCGAGGTTTCACTGGCCACTTCCACCTTAGATTACTAACTAAACATCGAGGCTTCACTGGCCACTTCCACCATAGATACCTAACTAAACATCGAGGCTTCACTGGCCACTTCCACCATAGATACCTAACTAAACATCGAGGCTTCACTGGCCACTTCCACCATAGATACCTAACTAAACATCCAGGTTTCACTGGCCACTTCCACCATAGATACCTAACTAAACATCGAGGTTTCACTGGCCACTTCCACCATAGATACCTAACTAAACATCGAGGTTTCACTGGCCACTTCCACCATGATACCTAACTAAACATCCAGGTTTCACTGGCCACTTCCACCATAGATACCTAACTAAACATCGAGGCTTCACTGGCCACTTCCACCATAGATACCTAACTAAACATCGAGGCTTCACTGGCCACTTCCACCATAGATACCTAACTAAACATCGAGGTTTCACTGGCCACTTCCACCATAGATACCTAACAAGACATCGAGGCTTCACTGGCCACTTCCACCATAGATAACTAATTAAACATTGAGGCTTCACTGGCCACTTCCACCATAGATACCTAACTAAACATCGAGGCTTCACTGGCCACTTCCACCATAGATACCTAACTAAACATCGAGGTTTCACTGGCCACTTCCACCATAGATACCTAACTAAACATCTAGGCTTCACTGGCCACTTCCACCATAGATACCTAACTAAACATCGAGGTTTCACTGGCCACTTCCACCATAGATACCTAACTAAAAAAACATCGAGGCTTCACTGGCCACTTCCACCATAGATACCTAACTAAACATCGAGGCTTCACTGGCCACTTCCACCATAGATACCGAACTAAACGTCGAAATTTCACTGGCCACTTCCACCATAGATACCTAACTAAACGTCGAGGTTTCACTGGCCACTTCCACCATAGATAACTAACTAAATGTCAAGGCTTCACTGGCCACTTCCACCATAGATAACTAACTAAACATCGAGGTTTCACTGGCCATTTCCACCATAGATACCTAACTAAACATCGAGGCTTCACTGGCGACTTCCACCATAGATAACTAACTAAACATCGAGGTTTCACTGGCCACTTCCACCATAGATAACTAACTAAACATCGAGGCTTCACTGGCCACTTCCACCATAGATAACCAAACATTCCAAAGAGTACCCAGGGCTTACATTAAGGAAGTTTTGGAGTAATTTACTCCCAGTTTTTGTCACAAGACTTCCAAAAGTCCAGGCATGGAAGTAACAAAAAAGTCAAAAAGAATGCTTAAAACGGGCCCAGTTCCATTAATGTCCTGTGAATGTGAATTTAGTCCTGTGATTTTCACAGGTCCAAATGTCCAGTTATCCCAAACACTTTCCCGAATGTCTGGATAACAAGTTTCTTAAAGCCCCAATCCATAAATATTTACTTGAATAATTTTTGCAGAAATCGTTTCTTATAAACATCTTACTGACGAAAATGCCGTTTATTTGACTGAAAACTGTTACTTTTTAACGAAACGCATTTTACAATGTCTAGGTTCGAAAACGCTTGGTACGAATGGAATATACACAGTGTGTAGTAAATTGTACATGCAGATTTACTCCAGAGGCATCACCAGCTATCGCCTACAGGATACATGCGATACAATGTTACGAAAATGTTATTACTTTACCGATTTCAATGCGTTTTTTTTTGCATTTTGGTCGGTAAGATGTTCATTAGAAACGATTTTTGCGAAATTATATATTTTTAATAAATATTTATGGACTGGGTCTTTGTACTGGTACTGCATGTGTACCAAATCACTGCCTGTCCCTAATTCTGTGAAATGAGTCATAAGGAATTCACAAAAGTCTCGTGATTTGTATAAGTTCTATAACAACTTTTAAGTCACAAAAGTCTCGTGATTTGTATAAGTTCTATAACAACTTTTAAGTCACAAAAGTCTGGTGATTTGTATAAGTTCTATAACAACTTTTAAGTCACAAAAGTCTGGTGATTTGTATAAGTTCTATAACAACTTTTAAGTCACAAAAGTCTGGTGATTTGTATAAGTTCTATAACAACTTTTAAGTCACAAAAGTCTCGTGATTTGTATAAGTTCTATAACAACTTTTAAGTCACAAAAGTCTCGTGATTTGTATAAGTTCTATAACAACTTTTAAGGTGAAGAATGTGACTTTGAATTTAAACACTTGAAATGGTTTGGTATAATTTAAACAAATACGTAAATTGAAGGGTAAAAGGTTAAGAAAATCGGCAGACAGTTTGATTACCACCTTCACAGTGATAAAACAGTCTTTGAAGTGGATCTCTGTAGATATTTGGTTTAGTACACCAGTGATAACGTGAATGAATATCGGCTACATAGAGAACCCATTGTCGAACAGGCGAGCCTAATAGGCATCAATGACTGTTATCTTACTGACTTTCCTTCATCCAATTTCCCTGATAAAATGGGATATAGTATACATGGGTTGGGCTTTTGGACACATTGGTAGACAATTTCCTAGTCGCTGCACATTAAATAAGCTTTAAATGGTGTCTGCTTGTTGGGTTGGGTAGGTAAGGTTTCCTTAATTGTTGGTTTCACACTCTGAGAGCAGATTGGAAAGGTCATCTGGAGGATAGCCATTTTGTTGGATCATCCTGTGTGTTTTTGTGGTTTACAGCAATTATAACCATAATAATTCTTCTTGTTGCACATGTTAAACGTACCAAATAATGTAAATGTGCTGCTTGATGCTCTCTTGCATAATTATGTTAACATTTTAAGTCAGTCCACATTTAAAGTTGGAAACTGCTTGAATTCTCTACCATAGTTATAGTATGTGTAATGCTGTTTGTGAAGGCATTGGAGTCATTGGAAGACCAATGTTGCAGATTCAACACTTTCATTCCAGCACATTCTTTAGAACGAATACATCATTGCATGTGTTTTATTTGTTATTAAAAAGCACAAATAATATTACATAAAATACATTATACATAATAATAATATAGTAAACAAATACGGCAAACAGATGTAAACTGTTTTTAACCAGCGCAAATGCTTCAGGCATTTGATACGTACATTTAAACAACATAATTATTTAACCTTGTACATATTTTCATTTGCTTGCTGAAATGAAACTTCCCATGGCCACATAGTGCATGGGGGGGGGGGGGGGCGTACCACCCCTTAAACAGGGCTTTCGAGATGATGTTCAGTTGATATTCTGGTGACTTCCACTGTATAAGATTTCTCTCCACTTTCCTTGACAAATGTGTGCTTTTATGGTGTAGTGTTCTATTCCAATGTGTCTATTATGTCCATGAACCTGCTAAGAAGGCTGCCATTAGACCAAATCCGATTGTAACACTATCATGTATTTAAGTCTAGGTAATTGCCATCTTGAACCATTTTAACCAAACAGTCATGATCTATGTGTCATGACTGAAAGGCTTGTATACCTGGTTAAAAAATATCCCTGCAAAATTGTAAGGTTCATTTGTTTGTACTTTTTGTAAGAATATTAAATTGTTTGTATTCGAATGAAGTGAACACTTCTTTTCTCAAAGTTATGTTCTGTTTTTGCTTTGTAACTTAATAAAACTGTTTTTTTAAGAAATCAATGAATTAAACTTTGTACAATTCCGATTTCTCATAGGATTTTATGGCACATAAAAGTTTAAAATTTTCACAAAAGCTGAAGCATATATCCTGTTATATGATATTATGTAATTGGGTTTACAAACTTAATTATGATTGATTGAAGCTATATCTGTTACTGTACGTCAGTTAGATATTATTATATAACTGCAAACATAAAGAAATTTAAATAAAGGAAAGGAAACGAATGTGGGCCATCAGATGCAAGTTTGTACTTCATCCCAACTGAAGGTTAAATCTGAGTCATTGAAAGAACGTGTTGCCCTAGGAAACCTGACTGGTGCTCGAGACATTTTAATTCCTGTTGCTCTTCAATGTTTTTCCGGCCCTCATGTGGAGGGAATGTGCATACTGAAGTCATTACAAAGTTTGTGGAAAAAACAACATGCATCTGAATACTGGGAGTTTGGTCATGACAGCGAATCCACACGTTTTGGCATTTTGTATCTTTCATCATGGCATTTGAAGTCAAATAGAAATCAAGCAACAAAAGCCACATTCCGATACTGATTTAGAACTATTCAGTTTGCTTGTGCAAGCTACAGAATTCACATCAAAAGTTTTATTTTATGCCGTTTTACTTGCTTGTTACAAAAAAATAAAAATAAAAAAGTACTCTTAGATCACATTACTTATTGCCTGTCAATTTATACAAATGTTGATTAATTTTTGTATTAGTGTGAAAGAAACAACAACAGCATTGTTTAGCCACACTTGGGCAGTATTAACAACAATTTTGTTGAACAATTACTTGTGACTCATTGTTTTAAAAACAATGTCTTGAGAACTGCCAGGTCCCATCTGTCTGATGTTCAGCGCTACATTTGTGCTTTCTGAATCATGTTAATTAGAAACGCGCATTGAAATGCAGGCTGTCTTTGTTACCGCATTGTGACATTGCATCAGCGTGGAAAATGTGAAAACACGAAAAATGTACGCCCAATATGCGGGAGTCTTTGAAGCATGTGCAAGGTTTTGTGGTTTAGATGCTAGGTGTTGTCTGAGTGGAAAACACACTTGGGAAATATTTCAATGAGTTTGCCAAAGCCACCTAATCTAGGCCTCAATGAGAATTGTATCAAGTCTGGTTGACAAAAGGGGCCGATGTGAGTGATGAGTGCTTGCCAAAGCCACCTAATATCGGCCTCAATGATAATTGTATCAAGTCTGGTTGACAAAAGGGACCGATGTGAGTGATGAGTGTTTGCCAAAGCCACCTAATCTAGGCCGCAATGATAATTGTATCAAGTCTGGTTGACAAAAGGGACCGATGTGAGTGATGAGTGCTTGCCAAAGCCACCTAATCTCGGCCTCAATGATAATTGTATCAAGTCTGGTTGACAAAAGGGACCGATGTGAGTGATGAGTGCTTGCCAAAGCCACCTAATCTAGGCCTCAATGATAATTGTATCAAGTCTGGTTGACAAAAGGGACCGATGTGAGTGATGAGTGCTTGCCAAAGCCACCTAATCTCGGCCTCAATGATAATTGTATCAAGTCTGGTTGATAAAAGGGACCGATGTGAGTGACGAGTGTTTGCCAAAGCCACCTAATCTAGGCCTCAATGATAATTGTATCAAGTCTGGTTGACAAAAGGGACCGATGTGAGTGATGAGTGCAAATTTGGACCCACGAGTGTGAATGATTGTGTTACCAGGTTGACCCAGCATGGTTTAAAACAAAGAGTCACACTGGGTCATGTAATACAAATTGTTAATGATGAAGTAAGACAATACGTATTATTATTATGAGCGTCTGTGGGTAAACAATGAATTAATCATGCCATTTTCTAATCAGTTTTTGCATTATTGATAAATGGGTTGTAAACCACTGATGTACTGGTAATGAAAAAATGAATACATGTGTGGCGCGTCATGAGAAAACCGGTCATAATGCATGTGCGTAAAGTGTTGTCCCAGACAAATCCAGGACGGCACTTTCCGCTTTTATGGTATTTTCTGTTTCAAGGAGGTCTCTTCTAAACATAAATCCACTGTAGGCGGAAAGTGCCATCCCGGATTAGCCTGTGCGGACTGCACAGGCTAATCCTGGACGACACTTTACGCACATGCATTAAGTCCGGTTTTCCCACGACATGCCACATTTATTTTAATGCTTTGGGCAATTAGAAAATGCTATGTGTAGTTTCTGCATCATTAATACATGGCTTGTAAACCTATTGGTAATTAAAAAAATATTTATTTTCATGCTTCATGTTCATGTTGGTGAAAAACGAAGGATCATCTAGATTGAAAACATTTACGCAGGTTTCTTCTAATCTTTGTGCATTGTCATATTTTGAAAGGCTTTAGTTGGTGTCGAAGTTATGTGGAGGACAGAAAATCAGAAATCCTGATAAAATATCTAACTTGATTGATAAGGCTATTTAGAGTTCAATTTGTGGTTAATTTACTCTGCATTGCAGCCCACTGACTGGTTGTTAAAATATCCCCCCCACTCCCCAATCCCCCCCCCCTTTGAAAGGGAGCTTTACAAGACCGAGTTTGATGAAAATTTGGATTTTCAAATTTTCATACAAGATCAGTTACCAGTCAAGAATCTGTAGTGAGTTAATCATCTTTGACAGTGACTTATAGGTGGCTGTCAGCTCCATATTGATGCAATGATTTGACATATTAATAACCTTGTTTATTGGCCTGAGGGCGTGGGGGTTTCTTGGATGACCTGTCCACCCCTGATAGGTGTTGCTTACACCTGCGTAACAGCTGATAGGTAAGTGCATGTCAAGGTAACATCTTGGTTGACAGGTGAATGATGAGAATTATAAAGACCATTTGTAGGTATAGGCCTCAATGTGTTGGACTTTGAAGGGTGTAATTCATTGTTTGAGGTTGTAAAGTTGATTCATTGTGAGAAAATCAAACATGTTTTGCGATTGTAATGACTTGATTGTCTGGCTGTATGTTACCTAACTGACTGTAAGCATGTCAGTCTTGGTGAAAAAAACATGAACTCCTGTTACTGTTGTTCAGTTCAGAAATTTAAAGTGATTGTTTTTTGTTTGGCAAGACATTTCATAGTAACAAGTTATAAATTTTATATGAGCCGAGTTTGTGTAAACCCGGGCTTAGTGCATGTGCGTAAATTGCTGTAAAGTGGATTTATGTTTAGAACAGACTACATCCAAACAGAAAATACCATCAAAGCGGAAAGTGTCGTCCCAGATTAGCCTGTGTATACTGCACAGGCTAATCCGGGACGACACTTTATGCACATGCATTTAGCCAGGGTTTCCCACGACATATATATACTTGTATATATATACTTTATATACTTGTAATGTTTTAATAACAATTTGTTTGTTATTGCTTTCAAACAAAACAATTGTTATCTTAATGCTCATGCGATTTTCATCATTTTGTTCCTGCTGTATTATAATAAATAAATAATTGCTGATGAAAAACTTTGGTATGAATGTTTGTTCAAACATTCTTATGAACCTATAAAAATATCTTCCTCCATCAAATTTTATACATGACATGTTCAGATTGGCCAGATAGTGTGAATACCAGGTTAAATAGTGCTTTGTGTAGTTTTAATGTCATTACATTCGCCAGATAGGGTGAAAATGAAGTGTAATAGCATAGACTAGAGATTTTTACATTGCCATGTATGTTATCTGTGGAGCTACTCTGGAGGCGTACCAACATTGGAATGATAGTTTAGACTATTATGATGACCAGGGTTAGGTATAAGGATTTTTTTTTCGTACATCAGTCATTGTCACTAAGATTTTTGCCAGCAGAGATATACAGCATTTTTAGAGGTTTTTGGGTGTGGATTGAGAGAAAATATGAAATAGCAAAGCTATTGAATCGCTATCTATCTATATTTTTATTTTGGGGTGGGGGGTGGGGGCAATACTATTCAGCGTTTTAGGCATTAGACGGATATTGGGGTATGGTTTGAGAGAAAATATGGAATGGCACGCTATTGTTTCACTCTTAAGTGTTGCATTTATGATCATGACACACACTCCCAAATAGAATTAAAAAATACAATACCACCACTAAAAAGTGGAGAACTGTCCTTCCTCATTTCCTTTGCTTTTCACCTGATCTAGACTTATCAATAAAATCTTTCTTGTCAAAGTTTGTAATTATCTGACACTTATTAAATTCTGCGTTAACACATTTAGTGTTATATGTTCATTTTAAGATTAAATTGTATTCTGCATGAAATACGTTCTCTTGATATTTACATTGAAATACATACAGCTCCTTTTGCCATTATTATAAATTTTCAATATTAACATACTTCAGGGTTTGCACCGGTCTTGAAAGTCCTTAAAAACGTAGTTGCTCTTGAAAAGTCCTTAAATTGGGTATAGCCTTGAAAAAATGCCAAAATAGTACTTGAATTTTATACAAGGTCCTTGAATTTCTGACAACAACCTTGCATTTACATTGCCATAATCGAAATATAAGTGCAAGAAAAAATACAAGACGAGCAATTAATTAATTATTTTTTTGCAAAAAAAAGTTTGTCCACGCTGAAGTATGAATACGCTGTAGGTAAGTTATTATTTGGGTACGAATCGAGGCCTTGTGTACTACTTCTGAATATGCAAGGCCCAGAGTATTCATATTTGGTATGCAACATCCTTAAGTTGTCCTTTACAAAGATTGTTCAAATTATGCCCCTGGGGTCAAAACGGGCCACGCCCTGGGGATCACATGGTTTATATAGAATATATAGCAAAATGACTTTAAAAATCTTCTCCTGAAACCACAGGGCCCAGAGGTTTCATGTTTGGTACGTAACATCCTATAATGGTCCTCTACTAGGATTGTTCAAATTATGCCCCTGGGGTCAAAACTGGCCACGCCCCTGGGTCACATGGTTTATATAAACTTAAATAGCAAAATGTCTTTAAAAATCTTCTTCTCTAAAACCGCAAGGCCCAGAGGTTTCATATTTGGTATGTAACATCCTATAGTGGTCCTCTACGAATATTGTTTAATTTATGCCCCTGGGGTCAAAACGGGCCACGCCCCGGGGATCAAATGATTTATATAGACTTTAATAGCAAAATGTCTTTAAAAATCTTCTCCTCAGAAACCGAAAGATCTAGAGGTTTGTTATTTGGTATATAACATTGTATAGTGGTCCTCTACAAAGATTGTTCAAATTATGGCCCTGGGGTCAAAACTGGCCACGCCCCATGGGTCACATAGTTTATATGAACTTAAATAGCAAAATGTCTTAAAAAATCTTCTCTTCTGAAACCGGAAAGCCCAGAGGTTTCGTATTTGGTATTTAACATCCTAAAGTGGTCCTCTTCAAAGATTGTTTAACTTATGCCCCATGGGTCAAAACAGACCACACCCCAGGGGTCACATGGTTAATATAAACTTAAATAGCAAAATGACTTTAAAATTCTTCTCTGAAACCGCAAGGCTTAGAGGTTTCATATTTGGTATGTAACATTGTAAAGTGGTCCTCTACTAATATTGTATAAAGTATGCCCCTGGGGTCAAAACTGGTCACGCCCGGGGGGGGGTGTCACATGGTTTATATAGACTTAAATAGCAAAATGACTTTACAAATCTTCTCCTTTGAAACGGCAAGGCCCGCAGCTTTCCTATATTTGGTACGTAACATTGCATAGTGGTCCTCTTCAAAGATTGTTCATATTATTCCCCTGGGGTCAGATCTGACAATCGCAAGGCCCAGAGGTTTGTTTAAGGTTGTTCAACTTATGCCCCTGGGATAAAAATAAGCCACGCCTCGGGGATGCAAATTCCAATTGGGTTACAAGGTCTCAGGTGAGCGTCCTAGGGCCCTCTTGTTCACATAGATTTTCTGGTTTAAGTTTATATTCAAAAGTTTTGTAACTACAAAACTACGTAAGTTATTCTCTTGAAACTTGAATGTAACCTTTGTCATCAACTCCAGTATCAAGGGCAACATTCCCTTTAAGTCTGTTTTGTATTTTGACAGAGTTATGCCCCTTTTTCTCTATGATTTTCTCGTTAAAGTTTATATTCAAAGGTTTTGTAACTTCAATACTACAAAAGCTATTCACTTGAAACTTGTAGTACACCTTTGTCATCAACTCCAGTATCAGGGTGAACATTCCCCATTTTGACAGAGTTATGCCTCTTTTTCACATAGATTTTCTGGTTAAAGTATATATTCAAAAGTTTTGTAACTTCAAAACTACAGAAGTTATTCACTTCAGACTTGGAACTAACCTTTGTCATCAACTCTAGTATCAGGGGCAACATTACCCATAACTCTATTTTATATTTTAACAGAGTTATGCCCCCTTTTCACTTAGATTTTCTGTTAAAAGTTTATATTAAAAAGTTTGGTAACTTCCAAACTACATAAGTTATTCACTTGAAACTTGGCACTAACCTTTGTCATTAACTCTAGTATCAGGGGCAACATTACCCATAACTCTGTTTTGTATTTTGACAGAGTTATGTCCCTTTTTCACATAGATTTTTTGGTTAAAGTTTATATTCAAAAGTTTTGTTACTTCAAAACTACATAAGATATTCACTTGAAACTTGGAACTAACCTTTGTCATCAACTCGAGTATCAGGGGCAACATTACCCATAACTCTGTTTTGTATTTTGACAGAGTTAGCCCACTCTTTACATAGACTTTGTGGTTAAAGTTTTTGTTCCAAAAATGTATCAACTATAGAAGGCTTCACTTACAAGTTTTGTATTTGAACAAATTTATGCCCCTTCCACTATCCAAAATATGTACCAAATGAAATACTTCGAATAGTCAAGCGCGCTCTCCTCTTGACAGCTCTTATTGGCAACAGTTTCCCATTCACAATGCAAAACATAGCAGTGTTATGTGTTTGCTAAATCAGATACAGTGCAGAAAAAATAACCTCTTTAAACTTCATCAAAAAGAATGTGAAAAAAAAATACAGTATGTGTATGTTAACAATAAACTGTTGTTCGGAAATTCCACAGAATGTTGTTTGTTGCACTATTAGTGCTGAATTTATTTTTTGCACATGTTTGCTTCTTCAATCTTACAGTAGAACATTTTTGAGATTATAATCATGGTTGTACTGTAACATCATTCATTGGAATGCAAAACGACTGAACAGCCTTCATTCCACGTACAGTGATAAGCCTTTCTGACTTTCAGTGAGTGAATTATGTGTTCACTGCATATATGCTGACAGAGAGAAACTCTCTTCATATACATATGTATCTATTTATCAGACATATTCAGGCAACGTTAGAATATGTACATGTATTGAATAATTATAGTGTTCACCTGATTGAAACCGGTGTTAAACTGTGTGAAGCAAATGTTGGATTGCGAGACCTGAATAGTAAAATACACTGCAGAATTATTTCAGTAGTATTTATGAGTATGCTTGAGTGATTGTACATTATTCCTTTCAGTAGCTATTAGCAACATTGTGAATTGTACACTGTATGGTTAAATAATGAGTAAATGTCACAATTATGTTGAAATTTATGTCACTAATTAAGCAGGTTTCTCGGATAGAAAATGATAGCTGTGCAAAGTGAGCTATAGAAGAGTTATACCCCTTGTGAAAAAATGAAAAAAAAAAAAGCTAGTTTGTTAATGGTTTCATATCAACAGAGACTGTGTATGCGTGAATAAGAAATGAGTAATAATGTAGCCTTGTTTGTAGAAGTTATTAACTTCCTTTTCTATTGCTATGTGAGAATGAAATAATAGTACGAGTGTTCAGGACTCTGAATCAGGCATTGTTCTCTACCTTCATTTGTGTGAATCAAGTGTTGCTCCTTACCAGTGCAGTTTCTTATTCAATGGTGTCTTTAAAAGCCACGCTTTTTTCCATATACAGCGCACATCACACTTGGCAGATTATGTCTGTATATACTAAAAATTAGTTCTTTCTAAACAAACTTTCCTGGTCTTTGAATGTTATTTTCTGCTTTGGTGGAAGTATTTTGTTTATTTTGTTTATGTTGCACTATAGAAATGCTTTACACCCCTTAGCTAACTTTTGATGAAGACCATTTAAACTGATGATTTCTGTACTTTCAGGTGTTGAGCCAAGATGTAAAGAAAGAGTCCCCACTTCAGTTTAAATTCCGTGCCAAATTCTTCCCCGAGGATGTGTCCGAAGAACTTATTCAGGAAATCACACAGGTGGGTATCTCATGAATGGTCTCATTCTACGTTAGCGTGGTGCCACCAGTAGCCCCAAGAAAGCTTGAGGCTACTAAAAATTCAGAAATCATTTGATAATATTTTCACATTTTCTGTATATTACATTTTTCTTAGTGTCTACAAGGGTTTTCCGGAAAGTTTGTAGACTGGTGTTGTAAAATGAAATATTATAATCTTAAGACGATATCTCTTCGTGTACTTGCTCAAACAGATATTACTCATGTACTTGCTCAAACATATATTACTAACAATACTGTACATTTTGATTATACTTTACCGCTAAATTTCGTTCATTTACATAGTCTTCGGTACATAACTACTGAAGTGCAGAGCACTTCAAATTGTTATAAAAATTTTCAGTAGTAAATCATTTTAAAAACATTTATTTATATGTTATTCCCACTCAGATCTGCATAATTTTAACGCAACATCACCGTTAAAGTATATTTTAAACGTGCAAAATCTAAACGTTTTATGACGCCGAATAAAGAAACATTTGAGAATATCAATAAAGGAGTGTGTTTCGCAAGTATACAAAAATGACAACATTTGACATTCGTACGGAGCAGTGCAGGTTTGTGTAAATCGCGGAATAAATGCTACGGACACATGGAATTTGTGATTTAAGGATATTTGCATTGATATTGTTGATTTACTGTTGAAAATGATGCCGGTAATCAAATTAAATCATGTTTATTTTCCTTTTAAAATCAGTCTGAATGCTGCTAGGTAGTCAGTACACGGTGAACGTTGCATATTTTTAGAAATTAAATAAAATATGTTTAATAATTATCAGTTCCATTTCTATCATTTCATACACTGAGATTCATTCCTTCCGACGAAAATAATCAGCCATTTGGGGGGGGGGGTAGAAAATGCTGTTCCACTTGGACAAAGCGACAGATCATTAACACATTTAAAAAAAATTCTTAATGCAAAACAAATCATATTTGAGTAATCTACAAACTTTCCGGACAACCCTCGTACATGTACCTTAATTGTTTATATAATATTGTTATTTTGCTTATCTCTCCTTTTAATCTAAAGGAATGCATGGCTGTTTCAGAATCTCATTAAAATCATCTCCAGTCTGTCTGACGCTTCTATATTATCCGCTTTCTGGATCTGATGACTTCGCATTAGGGGTCACATTCAGATGACCTTTTTAGGAGCCTAGCAAACTGTTGCCTTCAAAATTTTGCAGTATAACGTCATATATAAACCACAAATACTATGCACAAAATTAACGTGAACTTTGGATGTTTACTCGCCTAAGCTACCACTATAAGGTCGCGGTGGCGTAGTGGATATGGTGTCCGCCTAGCGATCGGGAGGTCCCGGGTTCGATCCCCACTCCGGGAGCGTTCTCAAGATCTCTCACAAAGACACCAAGTACTGGTTCTACCCAGGAAACGGACTCGAGAGTGTCTCTATAAGCCTAAGGCTTTCGATGCAATCGAGCTTAAATAAATAGGTTTACACTATACCACTATATCCATCGTTATCCCAGTGAAAATTAACTGTAAATTATTTATTCCCGAGGATCAGCTGGAAATGCATCACTTCAGAAGCCGTGGCCAAATATTGCTGTGCAAAAGGCAATTTCATTGGGCGCAGCAGGGCTGATGTTTTATTGTTCGGAAGGTCATTTGAACGTGACCTGGTATACGATGTCTTCAGATCCTAACAATGTTAGGATTTGATTTTAATGAGATTGGGCTGTTTCAACACGAACGTTTTTGTTATTAGATCATGAAATGCAGGTTTTTGTATATGTTATATACAACATACACAAATAAAATAGTTTTTGGGATATTGTTCTTGTTTTGTTTTAGCTGATTTGATCTAAATGCAAAATGTCTTTTTGACTCGTTTTTGTCTCAAAACCTTGAAATATAACAGAAGTAATAATTTTTCTGGTAATGCGTAGTGATCTTCATGCATTATACAACATAAATCATCTTTTATCTTATAAAACTTAATATGTTTATTTTCAGAAAATGTTCTACTTGCATGTTGAAGATGATATCATTAACATTTTAATCATTATCTTATAAATGATAGATTCAGAAATATTTTTTTTTCAGAAAATGTTTTACTTGCAAGTTAAAGATGGTATTCTTAACGACGACATCTACTGCCCGCCAGAGACCTCTGTGCTCCTGGCATCGTACGCGTGCCAGGCAAAGTTTGGTGATTACAACCCGGACGTTCACGAGTCGGGATTCCTGGCCAATGAGAGAATACTTCCAGAAAGGTGTGTGGTGTTTAGTCTGTGGTTGAAATTAGCTCGTAAGCGCTGCACTCACTCTGCAGCCATCTTCCTCTTCTCAGCTGATTTCCTGGTTTTTCTCTGAAAATTGTCATCAGAAACTTTGTAAGATCTGTGTTAAAAAGACAAGATTAGGGGGGTGTTACTGGTATCGGCTGTTTTTCACAATTACCTGTTTCATGCTCAGTTCCTTAGTTTTATATCGGCAGTCTTGTAACATTTCTTGCACTCAAGTATGAATGTAAGAATTCTGGTTTAGGTGGCTGATAAAAAAGTGATGTTTAACTTAAAAAGAATAGGAGGCAGAGATTCTATGGGTTTGTGAATTTGGCGATAAAAGTGTTGATAGATGTTCAATGTGCACTGCTGCATCATGTTTTGTGTAAGACGTAAGGATGCAGGGGTCTGTGGTTTATTAATGTGCACTGCAATAATTTTTGCATACTTTTTGAGGTGCTGATATGTGTTAGGAAGCAGTATGCAAGCATTATTTGGCTTATTAATGTTTGTTGCAATTGCATGTGAGGAGCATATTAACTCCTATTTAAAATTTATGAATGAGAAAAGTTGTGTATTTTCACATGAAATCAGTTGTGAAAGAGATGCACACATTGCATTTATGTGGTACTGTCAGAATGATTATTAAAATTTAGAGTAATTTATACCTTGTGACATTACCACCATAATTGGGGTGGAGACAAAAATGTTATCAACAAAAAACAAAGATAAATTTGGGGTCTATGCAGTGGATCAAACCTTTGATCTGTTGATAAACATCTGATAACTAGGCAAGAATGCCTTGTTTACTTGACATAAAATTTTAACAGCGATTTAACCAATGTTTAGTTAAAGTTTGTGGGATTTAACAGAAATGGCCTGGGCTGGTATTCACAAAGATCTTAAGGTATATTTTGACTTAGGTTGTACTTAAGTGAAAATTTCCAATCAAATTGTCTATAAGAAATGCAAAGATTTCTCTTTACAAAAAGGTAAAATATGAAACATATGGGTAACATTTAAATATGAAACATATGGGTAACATTTAAATATGAAACATATGGGTAACATTTACTAGTTTTAAACATTTTTATCGAGGGTTGAGCGTGAAATTGTTGTATCTGCTCAACATTTTTTATATGAGATTAAATAGTTGCACACTCAAGCCTCGTTATGTAAAAAGAGCCATACATTAAGCAGCCGAAGACTTGCTGAATTTTATGAAGTTAAGAAAAGTACGTAAGATTGTACTAAGAAGCTTGTGTATAAGGGCCCTGCTTATGTTGCTTGATATCTGACTGTGTTTTTTATGGCCAATTTGGGGCCGATATTTGGCCCCATTCCCCAGCTTTAAAGGTATATATTTTTCCCCTATTTTTACCTTAAAATTACCCTCAGAATGTAAGCTTTATTTAGAAAAAAAAATGAACAAAATCGGACAAAAATTGACTAAATTTTTCGTAAAATATCCCAGCAATTTTTCATCAAACCAAGTTAAAGCAAAATCTAAGTTTTCATTGGTTACAGCAAAACAATTGATTAATTAATGTTTTATAACAAAGTATAATATAAACATGTAAATTTACTAATAATGCTTTTCTAACAAATATCCCCTTTTGCTGTAAAATTCCCCATCTGAGGGCTCGGCCACCTTTCCCTCAGAGGTGAAATAAAAACACTGTCTGACTGTATGCAATTACATGCTTGCTGAGCAACTAATATTAATTTCTCTGTCTATCTTTGACTGTCAGGTTACACAGTTCTTATCTTGTGCCTAATCTGGTTATGACATTTCATTTGTGGTGCTTTGAGTTATTTAAATTGACTATAATAAGGCGTAAAAAAAAAAAAATGTTTGTTTCAGGTAATCCGACCTACCCTAAAAAAAAGACCCGACCCTAGAACATTTTATTGGGTTTGTCAGATTGATTTTTGTTTTATTTACCTTTTTCAATAATTAAATGTGTTTTGGATAAATAAGCTTTTTTTTTTTATTGTATCCACTTATAAACAATGTTTAAGGATATTACTGATATGTTTGAATAATTATTCAGTTTTAGAAACATCAAGTTGACCATTTACCCCCCAAAAAAAAAATCCCGACCTACCTACTACCTACCATAATTTTTTTGGGCATGTTACCTGAAAAAGACATAATTTTTTTTTACGCCTAACAATTGATGTAGATTGGTGTAGATATATCTAATTTGCATAAATATTAGCTTTCGCAAGTGTTGCAAGTGTCAGGCTGAAATGTGTAATTTTCTACTCCGCAAATATCATCAATGCTGGCTTTAGTGCATCTTGACTTAGCGGTTTTGCACCAATTAAGACGAAATTTCTGTTTAGTTTTGAAGTTTTATAAAAACAAGCAGTTACCTAAATGAATGGTTTATGAAACAAATTCAGAGCAGCTGTTAGTTCAGAACACATTTTAGCGCATGTTTATTGTCAGGTGCTTACTTTAAGTATTACATGTTCTTAAATTATGGTGTTCTTTAACCTATTTTACAAATTTTGTTAAACGTTATTCATCAAAGGGTTAAATTTAGTGTACAAAGTGCTGGATCTTTGTATATTATTTAAAGCATAATCCAGCATTTGTTGTAAGGAAAAAGCTTGCACATTGTAACTCTGTCATGGTGAGACTCTACCATGTTCAGCTTGCACATTGTAACTCTGTCATGGTGGGACTCTACCGTGTTCAGCTTGAGACATACAATTATCTGGAACACAAGTTCTGCAACAGATTTGTAATATAAGGTTAATGAGAAAAGTTTATTTTACTGCAGCTCTCTGTAGTATTAAGAGCACTGTGGTTGAAGATCTGGGGTCGTATTCCAGAAACATCTTAACAGGGTTCGCACAGACCTTGAAAAGTGCTTAAAAATAAAGGTTTACCTTGAAAAGTGCTTAAAAACGATCTGGAGTGCTTAAAAGTGCTTATTTTCAACCATAGCCTTGAAAAATGCTTAGAAAGTGCTTGAATTAGGCTCGAAAAGTGCTTGAAAATGAAATGATCACAATTAAAAGTGTTGAAAACAGATTCCTTTTAGCTAATTTCTCATGATATTAGATCACATTCATCGCTCCCCCTATCTAAGGAGATACCCAATGTTTGTGTTGTATGGTGTTTGCGGTACTGGTTTTGACGGGAATTACTGACTCGCTACAACAACAACTTTCTACACTCTTCAAGGACAAACAATAAAAACACAAAATGCCTGCAAATAAATGTGTTTATCAAAAGACTTGGGGGAATAAGTATCCTTGGGTGATAGAAGTTTCAAAGACCACGGCAAGGTGCAAACAATGCCAAAAAAATATTGAAATTGCCAGCATGGGCGAATCGGCTCTCAAGAGCCACCAAAACAGCGAAAAACACAAGAGAAATTCTGGTAAGTTAAAACGAATGCAATAGTTTACACAGCAAAATATGCACATGCAAATAAATAAAAGCGTGTTTAAAATTACATACACACAAGCGTTCGCTATGTTTCACGTTTTCAATGGTGTTAACTTTAATTTCAAAACGAGGCTGAACTTTGGTTACGAATGGGAAGAGGTCTGTGTTTCATATATTTATGAACATTATCTTACTGTTTATCATCAATTATGACAAATTTTAGCATGACTAATGGACAGACAGTTGTTATATCAACAAATTCATATAATTGGATGGAGGATTGAGCTGTTGCAATCTGCAAGTAAAATGTTGTATTTATATTGTCATATATTTTCGCAACCCTACAAAACTGTCAACTATTTGACATCATACATAAAATGCGATGAATTTAAGTGTTGTTAAATATATATTTCCTACAATTAACGATTATGAAATTTTTCTTATATGCAACGACTTGTTTCTCTTTTTGCAGAGCCAACAAATTCTCTCATGCTAGAGACTTTTGGGATCAGAAAGATTATCAATGACCCTGCTGATCCGGGTGTAGCTGTTCAGCCATCATCTCCACAGGCACAGACAGGATACACCCCCACTGCAGATGAAAACAACAACAAGACCATCCCCACCCCACCACCAACACAGCAGCAAGCAAGCCCTTCTTCAAGCCAAAACATGAACAGATATGTCACAAAAAATCAGGTTCTAAAAGCAGAGATTTTGTGGACTTTGAAAACAGTAACATCTCATTGTTCTTACAAGTCAAATGAGAATGTAAATGATGTCTTTAGAAGTATGTTTCCAGATAGTGAGATTGCCCAACGTTTCTCCTGTGGAGAAAGGAAAACATCTTACATGTGTGTGTTTGGTTTAGCAAAATATTTTAAGAAACAAACATTAGCAGAGGTCAAAGGCCATTTTGTACTCCTATTTGATGAATCCTTAAATAAGAAGATGCAAAAAAAGCAGATGGATATCCATGTTAGATACTGGGAGTCCAACCAGGAAGCTGTGGTGACCAGATACCTTGGTTCTCAGTTTATGGGTAAGGTTACATAGATAAAATTTTGTAAGAATGTTTATCTGAATGACTGAGTGAATATGTTGTGAAAACTAATACATTCTAATGACATTGGTGTATTAGTTTAGTTTTTGTTTTGTTTAATAATTTGTTATTGCTTTGCATATCAATCACATTTGATTAATACCACATCAATACAAACAATACCATTTCACAGCACAAACATATGAATATTTAATAAGCAAAAGGTTTGGGTCTCAAGTTTTAACATTAGAGATCGATCCCTCCCTGTTACTGGCTTGTTGATGTAGACTAAGTAATTGAAATATCAGTTTATCAATTGAATAAGTAAGATTGAAACAGATTGTTTTCATATAAAATCCAGCATAATAGAAAACGTGTTGGAACATGTTACAAGTAATGCAAAAATTATAAGACGAAGAAGATACCGCTCCAATCTAAAACAAATTAACTAAAAAAAGCG
Source organism: Congeria kusceri (assembly GCA_027627225.1). Taxonomy (NCBI): domain Eukaryota; kingdom Metazoa; phylum Mollusca; class Bivalvia; order Myida; family Dreissenidae; genus Congeria; species Congeria kusceri. Next base: position 45,977,050 of record CM051024.1, read on the forward strand.
CACACAAGAAAAACAACTTGTATATTAATTTTTTTTTTGTGTTGTGCACAATTTTATTTTCACCACAGTGACTGTGTATTACACACACATTCATGTTATATATAGAGTAGTTAACAGTTGTAATGTACATATATTGTATAGCTGCATATTGTATATTAATTACGTTTCTTCACACTTCAACCAGCTCAACTGCCTTGATAATTTATGAGCTTATATTGCTTTTATTTATCTAAATAAGCATTGATATTGAAAGGTAGTAATGACTATCTGAAAAGGGAAGTTTTTTTTAACAATTATTCAGTATCACTGCCTTGATTTTTTTCTTTGTTATTGTGCTTCAGGTCATGCCAAGGCAGAAGATCTAGTACAGGCCATCAAAGCTGAGGTCACAGATCACCTGAATGTACGTGACATGTTGCAGATTAGTATGGATGGCCCATCGGTGAATATCAAACTTCTTAAAATTTTCAAGGAGGAAGTGGAGAGTGACTTTGGACATCTATTAGTGGACATAGGTTCCTGTGGGCTCCATACCATGCACAATGCCTTCAAGTTTGGGGAAAGTAACACAGAATGGGAAGTTTGTGAAACATTATGTGCATTGTACAACTTGTTCAAAGACTGTCCAGCACGCAGAGAAGATTATCTTTCATGTTGCGCTGTATCTAGTAGGATGCTGCCTTTAAAGTATGTATCACATCGTTGGCTGGAGAATGTGCCTGTATGTAAATGTGCCATGAATATTTGGTCTTCCATCGTTAGATATGTTGAAAAAGTGAATGCAAAGGAATTCCCTAAACCCACTTGTAAGTCCTACGAAACGGTGAAAAGTGCAGTTGGTGACAAATTATTCCTCGCAAAACTTGAGTTTTTCTGCTCTGTGGCATCTGTTGTACAGCCCTTCCTGGAGCATTTCCAGTCAGACAAACCATTGGTCCCGTTTCTCGCCAAAGAATTGGCAGACATTCTGAGATCCCTTCTACGAAGAGTCATGAAAAAGGACATGGTAGATGCTGCACACACTTTTGACAAAATTGCAAGGTTCAACTTGGAGGAAGGACATTTGGTGTACAGCCGAGTAAACATTGGTATGGCAACTGAAGAACGATTGAAGTGTGTCCAAGGGTCAGAGAAACAGCTGATGGAATTCAGGATGGAGTGCAAAAAGTTCATTCTTGGTGTACTGAAGAAATTACTTGACAAGTCACCATTGAATTACTCGCTTGTCCGACAATTTTCATGCCTAGACCCAAGGGAAATGGTTAAGGACAAAACCGGATGTTACTCACATTTGAAGAAATTGTTGAAGTTGCTGATTTCATTCAAAAGAATTGATCCTGATAAAGCGGAGATTGTTTTGTGTCAGTATGAAAGATATTTGGACAACATTGCTGTTATTGGATCTCAAAGGTTCACTGTATTTGTGCCTTTCGGTGAAACAAATGATAGAGTGGACACATTCTTAATCAGTACCATGGATGACTCCTACAATGCTCTTAAGGAGATTCTCAGACTCCTGCTTCTTCTTTCACATGGCCAGGCAACTGTGGAGAGAGGATTCTCAATCAACAAAGAAATTGAAGTCGAAAACATGCAGCAGCAAACATTAGTTGCACATAGGTTAATTTGTGACTATGTTAATAGGGTTGGGGGTGTTATGAAGGTGCCCATTACAGATGAACTGTTAGTCAGTGCAGCATCTGCAAGGCAGAAGTATGAGCAGGCTCTGGAAAATAAGAGGCAGCAAAAAGCAATTACTGAACAAATGCTGAAAAGACGAGCAGTGTTGGAGGAAGTAGAGACCTTTAAAAAACAGAAAAAACAAGTTGAAATTGATGTGGAACATCTGGAGATGACTGCAGACAAACTGTTTGAGAAAGCTGAAACCACAGGAAAAATGCAGTTTGTGGCAGAGGCAAACGCATTGAGGAGGGCAGCAAAAGAAAAAAAATAAACTCTTACCAAATTTGCAAAGAAAATTGATGAGACAGAATTGAAACTGAAAGCTGTTTAAGATGTACTAGCATTGTGCTATCATATTAAGAGGTCATGTTGAACACTGTTTCTGTATTCCACATTTCATTAAAGTTGTGATGTTGAATATTGTTTTAATACCAGTATTTGTCCAGTCATGTAAGTGTTCATGATGAAAACTGTTTTCATGTAAGTGTTGATCTATTATATAAGTTTTCATGTTGAAAACTTTTAATGTCAATATTTGGCCTATCAGAGATTACGTGGTTATGTTGAAAACTGTTACATGTAGCATTTGTCAAATTATTTAAGTGAACACTCAAAACTTGTCTAGTCATACTTTAAACTGATTTTGTGTATGCATTTGTCTTATAAATATCTTATGAACCGTAGCATTGTTGATAAAATGTCTTATGTTGGCTACACATATTGAGTTGCTATGTATGTACAAATATATCTTCATAAGAATTGTCATAAAATGTACCCAAAGAAATTGTTATAATTTCAAAGCGACAAAGAGAAATAGTGCTTGAATTTCACTTTTTGACCTTGAAAAGTGCTTAAAAAGTGCTTGAATTTATTTTGGAAATGTTTGTATGAACCCTGCTTAAGTGAAATCTTATCCTTTGCCTAAAAATCATCATTTTTCTTAAGCATTTTATTCCATGTATGCATGAAAATCTGCTAAATGTTCACTAATTATAAACTTATTATTAACTACTATTTACTTAACTGTAATTGGATGCATTAATTTGTATATAGTTTGAAAAATATTACCTTACAAAAATTGGAACTCAAGTGAAAATATTTTAAGATAAACTTTAGATGTTTCTGGAATATAGCCCCTGTACAGTATATTCTTAATAATGCTCTTGCAAATTCACTTTAATTCTCATATTAATATATTCAAGAAAAACACAACACATCAATATGATATATTTATGTCAAATGTAAATAATAGGAGGCGCGTCGTGGGAAAACCGGGCATAATGCAGTCCGCACAGGCTAATCCGGGACGGCACTTTCCGCTTTTATGGTATTTTCTGTTTCAATGAAGTGTCTTCTAACCATAAATCCACTTAAGGCGGAAAGTGTCGTCCAGGATTAGCCTGTGCGGACTGCACAGGCTAATCCGGGACGACACTTTACGCACATGTATTAAGACCGGTTTTCTCACGACGCACCACATAGTAAGAATAAAAGTCTTCAAATGACCTGTATAAAATGCTTTATCTTTTCAGGCTTAATTCATGTGTACTCGTAACAAGTCTTACCAAATACTGTAAATGGTACTTTGAAAATCAACTTTTTGTGTGTGTAGAAACATATTAAGTTTTGGGAAATATTAAATTACTGACCCATATATGCGAATGAAGTGTTCTGCAACAGTATTTGCATTGTTCAAAAACACCAGACACTGTGGTAAGATAATACTTAAATGCATAACTGAACCACCAAATTGTACAAAATATAATAGTAGCCCATTAAGGAAAATAATTTCAGGGCAAATTGGGATTAGTCTTTATTTGCATTATTCCAGAATTATTATACTAGACTTTCTCTGTCTCCATTAAATAAGATACTGCTAACACGCATTTCAATAGTAGTTTTAATTAAGCTGTTATAATAACCTAGTTAACTAGTACTAGTTTAACATTGCTATATTAATATGTGCTTGGTCTCTCAGGTGGCAATATTTAGTGAAATGTAAATACCTTGGGGGAAAAGTGTGCCGGTACAAGTACTGTCGTGGGCAAACGGGGCTTAATGCATCTGCCTAAAGTGTCGTCCCGGATTAGCCCGTTTAATCCGCACAGGCTTATCCGGGACAACACTCTCCGCCTACAGTAGATTTATGTTTAGGTGAGACTTCCTTGAAGCAGAAAATACCATAAAAGCGGAAAGTGTCGTCCTGGATTAGCCCGTGTGGACTGCACAGGCTGATCCAGGACAAAACTTTACGCAGATGCATTAAGCCTGGGTTTCATATATAATTCGTCACCTTAGAGCAATAATTCAATACCTGTAGTGTAAAATATAAGCACTTGTCGAGTTCCTGAACTAAGGTGACTAATTATATTGACGAATGTTTGCTGCATATTGTTTACAGAGTGTTTACCCAACACAAGCTGACACGTGATCAGTGGGAAGAGAGGATCAAGAACTGGTATGCAGAGCACACTGGCATGCTCAGGTAAAGGCTTCTTCTTTCTGTGTAGTGTTACTTAAAGGCATGGAATATTTTGGTCCTTTTTCTGCCAAAATATTTTTCTTTAAAGATAGAACCGGACAAAATACAAACATGGAAATGTCAGTTTTACTGGGTAAGAAGTAGGGATGTCAACAAATACCAAAATTGGTATTTGAGTATTCGATTGATAAAGTATTTGAATATTCGATCATCGGATCCAGTATTTGTAAACTGATGGAAATGTTAGGCTAAGGTGACGCATAGACTTTTATGTTAAGAAGCTAACATTGACAATACTTTAATATGTTTATTTCTATTAAATTAAGAAAAAGGTCAGTATTCGAATAGCTAATAATATTGAAATAGTTTTCATTATTACAATGTTCATCATTTAGTAATAAGTATTATACCGATGTTTCATGCTGATGTTTGTCTGCACAGAGAGGATGCCATGATGGAGTACCTGAAGATTGCACAGGACTTGGAGATGTACGGTGTAAATTATTTTGAAATCAAGAACAAAAAAGGAACAGATCTGCTGCTTGGAGTCGATGCACTGGGTCTCAATGTTTATGAATTTTCCGATAGGTAAGTCTGAATGACAAGCTGACATAGGTAAAATATGTGGAGCTGTCAGTGATTTTCAGTTTTAAAGTCACTTCAGAAAATTTCGTTTTAAAGGAACATTACTCCGAATATAAATCCACAATGGGCTGAATTGGTTGTAAAATGTTTAATGTTAAATATATTGTCGAAATTTAAAAACTAAAAAAGATAATAATATAAATTTCCGTTAAAACATGTTATTTTGCTTTCTTCATTCCATTTACAAAGTTGTGTTTTATTGTAATAAATGACTACTTGATAATGTTTTTACTAATAATTGTCACATTCATAGGTAATATAAAGTTACATGCATTTTGCACACTTAACTATTTGACCCTCGGTTTTCAGATGTTATTTTACTGACAGATTGAATATTGTGCTAATTGGTATATATGTGTGAACAATGTTTTAAGCATGTCAAAATACTAGTGAATCAGGAGGATAATTGAGAAATGAGCGAAAAATGACAATGTTACACTCATGTTTACTAGAACATTTCAAGCGATTCAGGTAAATAAACAAACTGAGTGACTGGTAAAATGTGTGCTAAGTAAATGGTAACATGCTTTATCCATTATTACGAAAAGTGAAGTAAAACAATACAGTTTGATGTAACATTATACACATTAACTTTTGTGCTATACTAATTATTGGCAAACATTATTGTATTCATGATTTAATCACTTCACAGAATGTTGTGAACTTTTGAGATTTTCGTTGCAGATTAACACCAAAAATTGGTTTCCCATGGAGCGAAATTAGAAACATATCATTTAACGACAAAAAGTTTGTCATTAAGCCAATTGATAAAAAGGCTCCAGTAAGTAAAAGCAGGGAATCTTGGTGCTGTGTTCGATTTAGTTGTTGCGACCCGTGTAGTCTTGTATGCGGTCCATTTTGATTCAGAAATCTGCAGATTCCCTTTGATGCTATAGTCGAATCTTTATCATGTTTGTGCATTAAATTTGTGTTTTTGTTGCGAACATTTTTTGTTGAACTTTCTGCTTTCGGTACTCTTAATTTGAAATTGCTTGTGGTTCTGTTTCATGCAACAGTTCTGGGCTTTATTAATACTTTTCAACTAATCTTTTCTATCAATGCAGTTCGCATATTGAGGGATCAGGGGTATGATTTTTCTTCTTCTGAACTGATTTCTTCCCTTTGGGAGTCAAATTGTTTATATACTAGTAGTGCTAAAAATGTTCTGGATACGTTCAGAAATTATATGTTTTTATGTATCAGTTGAGGGGAGTAGAGTAATTTCCTCCCCTGAATCATTTCTGAAATCACTTCCCTGGGGGTAAACATTCTAACTGCTAATTAAGGTCTAAATGGTATAGTGGATATGATGGCTGCTTTGCGACCGGAAGGTCCCGGGTTCGATCCTCACTCAGGGACAGTTCTCAAGATCTTCCCAAAGACTCTTAAGTACTGGTTCTTCCCAGGAAACGGACTAGTCACTATAAGCATAAGGTTTAAATTAAATGTTAATTCCTATTTGGAACCAGTTACAATACAGTCACGGGAATGAAGATGATTCTGGATCAGCATGGACTTGGAATGTGTTCCAAACAATATTCCCTCTGATTTGGTGACAGCCAACAGTTTATTACGCTGTCATTCTGACACTGACTATGCTTATCAACAGAAGAAACGAACACATTGTGGGTGGATTTGGGGTTAAAAAGTATATCAACCTTAGACAGTGGGACAAAATGGTTTGTTTCTGTTATCAGTGCAAAATATCTGTTGTGCATAAGGAAAATGCACTGTATGTCAAGAGCTATTTTAGATCAAGGCTGTGAATGAATCAGACGGAACATTGCTTGATCGTAGTTGATAGTGCATTAATGCTATTTCAGTTGCTATATATACAGTTTTTTCGTCATGTTCTGTCATTGTGTCATGTTCATTTACAGACTAACGCCCAAAGTGGGATTCCCTTGGAGTGAAATTAGAAATATTTCATTTAGTGACAAAAAGTTTATCCTTAAGCCCATTGATAGAAGGGCGCCCGTAAGTGTGATTAGCCACCCGATATTTGTGGCCGTTTGGCAGCGCTGTGCAACAAGGCTGTATCCTGTAAAGTGCCGCATACGGAGATACAGCCATGTTGAACTGAGCTCTCGATGTACAGTTTATAACCAGACATGCCATCCAGCTTGCTTTAATTTGCCTAATTCCATTGCTGTCTCCAGTTGACTTTCAGAGATTTAGATATACATTTAAATTTCAGTGTTGTTTTTTTGTTCATTATCAATAGTTTAGAACTTTGACGAGAATATACGCTTTCACAAATGTCAGTCATATTCAAATTATTCTGCAATCTTATTCAATAGCTGCACTTGGATATCACGTGTTTAGCTGTTAAACTATTTCATACAAAAGATCATGTGCGTGATATCACGTTTGTGATATTCGAAAGAGCATGTGGTAATGTTTGTGATTTTCAATGAATGGAAATTAATCCATTAACAATAGGCATTTAAACGATCCGTGACAAAACCCGGATCGATCCATTGGCTAACTAAGCAGTGACTGAATATTAGAAATAAGTTAGTATTGAACAAATTTGATCATTGTTCATTACCCATTTTTGAAGTCCTTTAACTAGAATGACACGCTAAGCGAAATTAGAATATTAGAAATAAGTTAGTATTGAACAAATTTGATCATTGTTCATTACCCATTTTTGAAGTCCTTTAACTAGAATGACACGCTAAGCGAAATTAGAATATTAGAAATAAGTTGGTATTGAACATTTTTCATTGTTCATTACCCATTTTTCAAGTCCTTTAACTAGAATGACACGCTAAGCGAAATTAGAATATTAGAAATAAGTTGGTCTTTAACAAATACGAGATTACAGTGTTAACTAATACATCAGCTAGGTGTTCTAACCGGTCTGTTAATTGACGCTGATAAATTGTTACACCTGGAGACAGCATCCGCTTAGTTACCACTTGTTCAGTTTAATTGTTGTAATCTTATATTTACCCTGTGATTACTGCGTAATTATCAACAGGATATAACCCATGTTCCAGCAGTAATTGGCAATTAGTTTGTATTGTAATCAATTGCATGGTCCTTTAATTGAGTTGTGAATATGAAGCACTGGAGTTTCATGACTAACCCTTGTTGCTGACTAGTGTTGTATGATGATGATGGTGGTGATGATGATGATGATGATGATGATAAAACAACAACAATAATAATGATAATAATAATAATTAACAAAAGTTTTGTAATACATTGTCTAACTAATATACCGGTATTAACGTATCTAAACACTATAGTATGTTATTAGCTGGCATTGAAGTGATGTATTAATGCATATCAGGATTACTATTTATTACCATAATGTAAATATAATACAATAATAAGTTAGATACTTACCAAATTTTAAACCCAGTTTTACCCCTTACCTGCAAAACATTCCTGCAAACGTTTTCCAAATAAGTGTGTTTTGTAAATGAGTGTGCTTTTGCTTCTACTTTGTAAAATAATTTGCTATATTTCCATAACTATTTTGTTTAAGTACAAATTCATAGATTCATATGAAGTTTTAAACTAGCTTAAAAAACTGTATATTTTAGTATTTACATTGTTTACATCGATAAAGTTATATATTTTTTTTTTAAATAACATTTTAAAACTGTTTAACAAATATTAATATTAAGTATTTATCAATTGATATATTACAAGTACAGACCTCTAGATTTCTTACATGTTTTACTATCCACACTTTCAGGATTTTGTGTTTTATGCACCACGATTAAGAATCAACAAGCGTATCCTGGCGCTGTGCATGGGTAACCACGAGCTGTACATGCGCCGACGCAAGCCCGACTCCATCGAGGTTCAGCAGATGAAGGCACAGGCGCGTGAGGACAAGATGGCAAAACAGACAGAGAAGGCTCGCCTGGACATCGAGCGACAGAAACGCGACGATGCCGAGAACAAACGCAAAGAGCTCGAGGAGATGTTGAAGAGATACCAGGAAGAGAGTGAACTCAACAGGAAAGGTTAGGCATTAGTTAAATGAACTCTCGTTAATCGGTGCCTCAGTGGAAGGGCCATTGCAACTGCATTAACAATTTAAGAGTTTGCCATAGTCCTGCTCTGAGCCCTTGAACATTTTGTACCAAGAATTTCATATGTTATGTTGAAACATTAATTTTTAACTTTTTCTTATTTATATCACTTAGAGGTCTTTAAAAAGCCCTAAAATAAGATTAAATAAAAAGCTTATTAATGTCCTATCAAAATTGTTGTGAATGCTGACATGTTACAATCCCTGATTCCTATCTTAAATTGTTGGCAGTGGTGTAACGGATATGGTGTCTTCCATGCGAATGCGAAATAGTAAATTTGATCCTTACTTTGGAAGCGTTCAAAATGATCTAAAGACACCAGATACTGGTTCTACCCAGGAAACAGACTCAGAAGTGTCTCAATAAACTTCTGGTTCCATGACTACGAAAGTTCAGAATTTCAGACTTAGTCTTTACATAAACTATTGACTAATTAAATTCATTGTTACAAAGTGGCTTGGAATTCATTGGTCAATATTTTAAGTTAAGACTTAGCTTGAGATTGTGAACTTTCATAGTTGCGACTTTTGAATAAATGTGGCGCGTCGTAAGAAAACCGGACTTAATGTATGTGCATAAAGTGTCGTCCCGGATTAGCCTGTGCAGTCTGCACAGGCTAATCTGGGATGGCACTTTCCGCTTGTATGGTATTTTCTGTTTCAAGGAAGTCTCTTGTAAACATAAATCCACTGTAGGCGGAAAGTGCCGTCCTGGATTAGCCTGTGCAGACTGCACAGGCTAATCCGGGACGACACTATGCACATGCATTAAGTCCGGTTTTCCCACGACGCGGCTCAAATAAGTTTAAACTGAATTGTTGGCATGTTGCAGCCCTGGTGGAGTCCAACAGCCGTATCGGCCAGCTGGAGAGGGTGGTGGATGACTACAACAGGTCCCAGGAGGAGATCGCAGAACAGCGCCGCAAGGCCGAGGAGCTTGAGAGGCAGCTGCAGGAGACCGCACACATGCACGAAGAGGAGAAACTGAGACTGGTATGCAAGTTATATATGTTACATATGTCAAACATCCATGATTTGCAAGTTACATATGTCCAGACTTGGCGTCATACACCCATGATTTGTAAACAATACCTTGGCCAAAATGCCTGTCAATTTTTGAAATATTTGCCCAAGAAGTGACCAAAATATGCTTTGTTTTCAAAAATTGAATACTGTATTCAGAAATGTTAGTAGCCACTGACTATTTTGGATACTGGTATCATTGACATTGGTTAAAGTAATTTTAACACTCACTGTCTGTTTCCCTGCAGGAGGCGGAGTACCTTGCGGCGAAGGCTGAGGTGGAGAAGAGCGAGAACCAGCTAGCGGAGCGTGACGACATGATGTCCTCAATGCAGGTGCAGCTGGCGGAGGCAAGGGAGCAAGCCCAGCGAGACCAGGAGGCCCTCATGAAGGCCATGGAGTCCATGCACGTCAAGGAGGATAAGGAGGAGGATGACCAGGAACATGGAGGTACGGCATGGGGATACAGATACGCAGAATTGACCAATACGAGTTATGATTCACAATGTGTTGCATTTAGCCATCCATAAGCTGGGACTTACTGTTTGACGGACATGTTTTGTAAAAACATTTGAGCCGCATCGTGGGAAAACCGGACTTAATGCTTGTGCGTAAAGTGTCGTCCCGGATTAGCCTGTGCAGTCCGCACAGGCTAATCCAGGACAGGCACTTTCCACCTACAGTGGATTTATGTTTAGAAGAGACTTCCTTGAAACAGAAATTACCATAAAAGCGGAAAGTGCCATCCTGGATTAGCCTGTGCGGGCTGCAAAGGGTAATCCGGGACGACACTACGCACATGCATTAAGACCGGTTTTCTGATGACGTGCCACATTTATATTCTGTCAACAGTGTTTGTCAGACTGCGTCCTAAGTAGGCATGGTTATTAATCCCATAGTGTATTGTCAATTACAAATACAAAACAGCTAAAAAAGAGAAATTGCATTATGTTGTACAGTAGAACAAAGATGAAGGTCGGCAAATGAACACAGAGGTACAGACACAGAAATTATATAATGTGATACAAACTGGTTTAAAAAATTCAAAAAGTACAACAAACATGAAGTGAATGTACTGCAGACATTCTTTTGGATGACCACTTATATATGACGCAATTTAGTGTTTTGCCTACATCATTGATGCATAATGTACTAGGTGGGCTTCTTGCAATTTATTTCACTATATTGTCCTTCCCGTATTCCAGATGCTGAACTGCAGGAGTATGAGAATATGGAGAACATGCCGAGACCCGAGGAAGACCGAGAGATCGAGATAGAAAAGAACAAGAGGCTGCAGCAACAGCTCAGGGTAACTAGTCTTCGAATCAGCTGTTTGTCCAAGCAAGCCCAAATTCTTATATTATTACTCAGTGTTTTTTTTTAGGGCCAATTTGGGGACAAAATTCGGCCCCATTCCCCTGCTAAAAAAGCATATATTTTTTCCCTATATTTGCCTTAAAATTCCCCTCTGAATGAAAGCTTTATTTTGAAAAAAAATTTGACCAAAATCGGACAAAAATTTACTAAGATAGAGGCATTTTCGTAAACAATCCCAGCAATCTTTTATCAAACCAATTTAATGCATTATCTAAGTTATCATTTGTAGCAAAACAATTGATTAATGTTTTATAACAAAGTAGAATATAAGTATGTAATAATGCTTTCGAAAAAAATATAATTCCCTTTTTGCGGTAAAATTTCCTATCTGAAGGTGAAAAAAACACTGATTACTTATGAGCAAGAAAAGGTTACAGGCCCGCCTGTATGAATCCGAGCAAGCCGGGTTCAATATTGACCTATGCAGGTCTTATGGGCTGGTGTTACTGTTGACCTCTGTAAACAGTTATCGGTCATTGTTTTGTACTTGAATACTTTTCCAGCTAAATTTGCTATTTTTTAATGTCAGTCATTTCCTGCCATAGAACATTGTCACTTTTATTGCTAATTTACACAAGTTAAGCAATATGAACGAAACATTTGTATCTGTTTTATATATTCTAAACATGGAGAATGTCATAATAAATAAACAAATTTAATTGTTATCAATTTAAAATCACTGGATAGCTACACAGAAGTACAAGTATGAAAAAACAAACTGTGTATCCATGATTGGTTTATTGCACAGAATTAATTTTCATGAACAGTTATTGCCAAAAAATTATTTTCATTAACAGCTTATTGCACAAAATTTATTTTCATTAACAGTTTATTGCACAGAATTACCTGATAAATACTTCTAGATGATGATTTGAGGAGTGTCATGGGAAAATCGGGCTTAATGCATGTGCGTAAAGTGTCGTCCCGGATTAGCCTGTGCAGTCCGCACAGGCTAATCCAGGACTGTACTTTCCGCTTTTATCGTATTTTCTGTTTCAAGGAAGACTTCTAAACATGAATGCACTGTAGGCGGAAAGTGCCGTCCTGGATTAGCCTGTGCGGACTGCACAGGCTAATCCAGGACGACACTTCACGCACATGCATTAAGACTGGTTTTCCCACGATGCCCCTCGTTTGCATTTCTTGAAAAAGCCACATTCACAGCTGATTTCTAATTGTTGGTTACAGGAGCTGGAAGCTGAGTTGCACGAGAAGAAGGATGACACCAAACAGACACGCAACGACCAGTTGCACTTAGAGAATGTGAAACAAGGTCGCGACAAGTACAAGACACTAAAGCAGATTCGAGCAGGAAACACGAAAAAGCGTGTAGACGAATTTGAGTCGATGTAGACTCGTAGAATTGCTGACTTTTGTACGATGAAATTAGAAATGTATCAAATTTATATTTATATCAGCATCCCAAACATACTAAGTTCGTTGAAGGTTTCATGTTCAGTAACGATATAATAGTGATCTTAAAGAGTTCTTCACAAATCCTACACTACCATGGTGCCAATGTTTCTATTTTTACCGAATAGGACTTAGAACGTTGAAACTGCATTTATGATATCAAATTCCATTTTGGATCATTTTTCGTTTACAGCACATTTTTGTTGGCCGTTTGCTAGCTTTAGTATATGAATTTTTAAGCTATTTAGTTTCTATTCAAATCATACATCATTCGCATAGTGATATATGCATAAGGAGTGTATAACATAGGGTGTTTGATTTTTTCAACAAAATTAGATTTTTTAAAAATATTTTCTGTTTCAAATTCTAGCGATACTGAGGTTGTAAGATCTATACAGAAACAACAGGAAAAAAATCTTAATAGATTCATTCACCTGATAAAATTATATTTTTTTATCCAGATGGTAGAACATATTTGTGACATTTTAGCCCATTTGCATTGTACATGTATGCTTCTATAATCGAGCAAAATATGAAAGCATGGGCCCATTTTGTATCTCAACTGAAGCTTGTGGGATGGTAGCCTGGACGATGCCTCATTGGTCAGTGTGATATGTCTGCCTTAACAGTTATGATAGGATTCAATAATGTCAACGTATAGTTTCGTTCGTATCATGATATATATATATGCTGTATTCACCTCAAACACAGAATGGATATTGCCTGATTGTCTACAATGGAATGAGCGACTTCTTGATTTCATGGTGATTTTTTTATATACCCAAGATAATACATGTATAATTGCTTTGTAGTGTGAGATGCAAGAGATACATGTAGCTGTAGATTGATCGAATATTGATTGTGGCAATAATCTGAAAAGAATTTGTGAAAAGAAAACTGCTTCACTACGTCAAGTTGTTTAACCCCTATCTGCAGAAGTTGAGTTATTCTTAAGCATTTTTAAAGGGGAAATTTAGTTAAAGTGTGTTGTGGTATATAGCAGGTTATTTCCCAAGCAATAGCATGGGTCTCTATGGTAACTGGAGGAAAATGTTTGGTTCAAATTCTTCATTGTATGGTTAATTGGTCGTTATAGTTGTTTATAAACAAAAACAGGGACCTATTGATAAATAGTTGATAAAATATCTTAAGATATTCAAGTTATGGAAATAAACTTTAAACATTAACAAGTTTCCTGAATTTGTCTGAAGTCATTTTATTTTAATTCTAGCACTATACATTATATATTTTATAATGTTGGCTACCCCTTCTGCTTGAATGTGTTCACTCATTGTTGATACTTCTTGGGTCATAGTCCACTAATTTCATAACCATGCACGTGTATAGAGGGTTGAACACGGAAGGAAAATTATATGGTAGTTAGCACTTACTAAAGAAAGCTCTTATTGCCTGAGTTTAATTGTGTTTTGAGTGTGAATTTATTAATGGCAACATTTTATGTTCGGATGTATGTACATACTATTATGTAGGTAAACATTGATGTCATAGTGTTTAGTTGATCAAGTTAAGTATATTATATGGAGTTTTCTTGTGATGTGTATTTTTGTAGTTTCGATTATTTTGTTGGATCGTTATAGGGGAGTTGATCGTTTGTGCTGTGGGGGGCAGTAACTCCCATCTGTCGGCTGGGTTTGAAAATGGGCAACGTCTTGAAGTCGATCGCGACAACTAAGAACCTTACAACAAATGTATTCCAATCCATGAAACATGTCCATGGTCTCCTTTTACGCAATCATATTGAGCCATGTGGCCAGATGTGACTAAACGTGTTAACAGTAATTGTAAACATGTGGCCTAACACGTACTTAAACGCTAACAAAATTGTGCGATTCAGCAGCTTACTTAACTACCAGCGTATTGTGACAAAAATTCGAAGCTCCTGTGTGATGTGGACCTATTTTTGTGCCCAGCTGACGTCCACCTGAGTTTGGCCTTCATAGTCGCTGGCAGAACTCCCCAAATGCAACATTTAAACAGAATATTGTATATTCACCAACTTCACTCGTATACATACGCTCTACGTAGTCTTCTTACGCACTAGTAAAGAAATAATGGGTTTTAATGTTTCCTTTTGAAGGCTTCTGCTTATTAATATTGATGGAGACTGAACTAGCAAGTGTTAATGCATTCCTATAGATATATTTTTGCTACAAAATGCAAGACATACCTACGGGTAGTTCTTGGCCAGTGCAGTCTTTTTAAGTTACTTTTGACATTTCTTGCCACTCTATCCTCGTTTCCTTATTTATCAATGTATCTTTTTCTGGTCTCAAAACCAACACTTTGTAATGAACTTTCTCTATAATTAATGCACTGTCTCAATAAATAATGGAGCTAGTAGGGAATATTTCAATATGTTCATCGCAAACTTTTCTGTCAAGAGCAAAACTTATAAAATAAACCATTCCACAAAAGAGGTGTGTTTGTGCTCTATTTGTCCAGCCAATTTAGTCGAATTAAGTATAATTTTGCATCAGTTTGAGGTTGAGGGTAACAGTCGATGTAGACCCGCAATGACTTGCTTGTCTCAAATTTTCTTTGAGGGACCAGTGGATTGAATAAACAAGGGGCGAATTTTCAAACGTTTTGTCCCAGTTGCAATTTTCACACATTCTATCGTTTAGCTCGCACGCTTTGGTCGCTTCTAATCGTTGAAGAAATGTGATTAAAATGTGCTCGATTAGTGTCGAGTGTTAAACGAATGCCATAATTTTCACAAACAGCTATCACAAACTTGAAATTAATAAGATATATAAGTAAATAATAGATGTTAGTTAATAACCATGTGCCTATGTACGGGGTTTAGAAAATCGGAACATTTCATTCGGAAATTTGGAAAGAAAGACTGAATAACACCACTGCAATTTGCTATGGACTGCACCATCAAGGTATAGCAGCAAACTTTAAACCAGTCTACACCCAAAATCCTTCATTGAAACGTTCAAGTCTCACACTGCCATTCGCCACATTAGTTTTGAATAATCAGGAATGGAAAATGGTCTGCAAAATTCATGGATTCTTGATAATGTTCATCATGGAATTTTCAGAAATTGCCATGGAAAGTTATGTATCCTTGAATCTGCCTTTAGTGCATAAAAATCATGAATCCACCAAAATCTAGAGCATACTGATGGACAGACATGTTTGCAGCGCTACAAGCAATTCTGTTCTACAGGCTGCCAATCGACACAGATAAATAATTTTATTATCTTTATCAAATAAACTGTGGACATCAGTGTATAATTTCGGTATGTTCAGATTGTACCATGGAAACAGCTGTCTCATGGAATTTTGGTTTCAACAGTCTGTATGAACCCTGAAATTTGGCTATAGAAAAATCTGTTTGGCTACATCAGATATTCTTGATAAAACATACATTTTTGTGCAAATAAGCTCGATTTGTACAAAGTCAGGTAAATTTGGCTAAAAAAATGTTCAGCCAGGTGGAGCTCTGAACAGTGTTAACACATGATAATCAGCTTTAATAGCCTCATCAAATAAATTTCTAAACAAAGTATATTAAGAATTTCTGACTATAAAGAAGCCTAATTTTAGAAATAATATGGTATACTGAGCTTGCATGCATTATGCTCCTTAGTAAAAACCAAGCAAGTTTATTAAAATTATGATGTTCCCAATGTCTGTGGCAGTTTCGTGTTTGTTTATATATCTCGCCGTTTTTAACGGTATTTCAGTCCTATCACGGCGGTCAGTTAACCTACTCACACTTCCTGGGCAAGCTTAGCCGATCTAAGCGGTTTACCAGTACTAAGTGCACATACCTATGCCAGTAGAAATAATTTCATGACCAATCCCCACACAAGTTATGTGGCAGTTTCATGTAGTTTATTTTGTATCAAAATGTTTTATTCAGGTCAAGAGCAAACAATGTAATCTCATTTTACCAAATATTTTTTTAACTTACAAGTATAACTAATGATTCTCGTTACAAACCTTATGAATCCCACCCTCATTTTACTTTTTGCAGAATATTTGACTTACCGGTACACAAGCTTTCCATAACGTTCATCGAGTCAAAGGAATCATCAGACACAGAACAAACTAGATGTGTCACAGATAGGATGCCCACATAACACAATTGGATACAGACAAAGTGTGTGTCGCCAACACTTACCTCCACATATTTTTATATTGGAAAAAATGACAAATGGGCCATAATTCAGCTAAAATAGGTCAGAGCCAGAAGTCCTTCCTTTACAATCATTAGGGTTCTTCATCTGTGAAAGTTGATGCCACAAAATTTTGAGAAGTACTAGTATATGTTCTGAAGTGGACAAAATGAAGGCCATAATTCTGAACAAATTCCTTTCTTTATGATCACCATGACATATTAAGGTTCTTCAGCTGTGAAAGTTCAAACAAAATCTGCCTCGCAGTTCAAGAGAAGTGGAGTCCACAAAATTTCGGAATGTACTAGTATATATTCTAAAGTGGACAACTGACAAAGGGCCATAATTCTGCCAAAAAAAATTGGTCAAAGCCAAAATTCATTCCTTTACTATCAACTACATGTTAAGGTTCTTCAGCTGTCAAAGTTTAAGCATACTATGCCAATCAGTTAAAGAGGAGTAGAGTCCACAAAATATCGGGACATACGTACGGACGTTCAGACGATCAAGTGCAATGCTGAATACCTCCCGCTTTTTGGGGGCATTCGAATGTCTTGAAAGGTGTTAGGTTAGCAAATAGGACCATGTAACAAGTCAAAGTACAGTGCAATGTTTAATACCTCCCGCTTTGTGGGGGCATTCGAATGTCTTGAAAGGTGTTTAGGTTAGCAAATAGGGCCATGTAACAAGTCAAAGTACAGTGCAATGCTTAATACCTCCCGCTTTGTGGGGGCATTCGAATGTCTTGAAAGGTGTTTAGGTTAGCAAATAGGACCATGTAACAAGTCAAAGTACAGTGCAATGCTTTATACCTCCCGCTTTGTGGGGGCATTCGAATGTCTTGAAAGGTGTTTAGGTTAGCAAATAGGACCATGTAACAAGTCAAAGTACAGTGCAATGCTGAATACCTCCAGCTTTGTGGGGGCATTCGAATGTCTTGAAAGGTGTTTAGGTTAGCAAATAGGACCATGTAACAAGTCAAAGTACAGTGCAATGCTTAATACCTCCCGCTTTGTGGGGGCATTCGAATGTCTTGAAAGGTGTTTAGGTTAGCAAATAGGGCCATGTAACAAGTCACAGTACAGTGCAATGCTGAATACCTCCAGCTTTGTGGGGGCATTCGAATGTCTTGAAAGGTGTTTAGGTTAGCAAATAGGGCCATGTAACAAGTCAAAGTACAGTGCAATGCTTAATACCTCCCGCTTTGTGGGGGCATTCGAATGTCTTGAAAGGTGTTTAGGTTAGCAAATAGGGCCATGTAACAAGTCAAAGTATGTTAAAGCAGTAACAACAAACACAGTTATATTATGCCAGTAGCCATAGATTTATTTGTCGTTTTATAAGCTTTCAATAAATCAAAAAAATCGTACAAAATTACCATGATTGAAAAGGTAAACAATGAAATATTGCCTGTGTTTTCAGGTATAACAACATTCCACCTTTCTGGGCCTAACAAATTTCGCCCCACAGGCTTTCAGATAACAATTCAAGTATCAAATAATTCTACGACAAACATAACATAAATTTACAAAACTTAGCCTATATACAAATTATTGGTACAAAACCTACATATATATAGCTACAATCATGAATACACCCAAATACATAATTACATAATTCAATGCTTCAAAAGTAAATCGCCAAACAAATACATATAAAATCATGAAGAAAAATTCTTGCCAAATTGTACATTAAAAGTTATCAAAATATGAAGAAATTTTCTCATCAAATTGTACAGTAAAGTTTGAAAAACAGTCCGTTGGAGCTCTTTAATTTCCACAACAAAAGAAATTAATACATGTATTTAGAAGTTTAGTACCATTAATTGAAAAAGTAACTACATGTAACAATGTAATAAATGTATGCAAAATTAATTATGCTAAGCATTGAAAAATCATGCAGGTGATAAATACTCGTATATCAAAGCGTTTTAAGTATACTTTTGGTAAATATATGCATTTACAACGTGTATTACTGTTTACATTATCTGGAAAAAAACTGAGAATGAACATAAAATCTTACAGAAAACAGTGACTCACGTGACGATGAAGATAATAATAAAAATCCTACAACATCATAAATATCCGAAAGTAAAGCTTTGGGAATAACAGAAGACACCTGTTTAATGTTCTACGTTGGAGTAGGTGAATCAATGGAAGCAAACATTACTGCACACACAAATTCTCCCTCAAAACCTTCACCCCTAGGCTGTGGTAAATTCTACATTAAACAGACAGATCACAATATGAACTAACTTTGAGAACTCTACTGTAACATATCAAATAGACTATTCCCAAATATGCATCAAATGAATAAAAACAAAAGAATCAAAGCTATAGGAAGAAATTTCGTTCAAATCAAAAACTATGCCTGCAATCATTACAAAATCTCATTTTTTATTGTTTGTTATATGCAGGAAACAAACATTTCTTAAAGAGTTAAACACAGCTGTAAACTTTTTGAATATTATATTGGATATATTTATAAATGAAAATAATATAACATTGTCCAGAAAAGCCCACTCTTTACAATAATTCTGCTTTAAGAATTTAATCGAAATATACCTAATGAAGGAGACAATTCATCCAAGCATCGATTACCTGTATTTCATATAGACCACTGTCTCAGTCTCAAATCGTGTATAAAAAAAGAAACCACAAATTGCACAAAGATTTCTCTCAGAGAAATGCCAGGACTGTATGCAAGGTCTTGTGCGGCAGCCTCAAGACTGCCTGGGTTGAGTGAAGACGTCCAGGTTATCCTCCACGACGGCCAGCAGTCGCTTGCTGAGCAGCCTCTCGAGGTGCTCCATGATGTCCGGGTACGTCTGAAGAGGGGCTGCTATGGAGTTGGAGGGGATGGTGGCCACAATGCTTGCAAAGTCATGCACAAACTCACACCTGTATGGACAAGGTAAGAACTTCCATACAAGGCATCTTATATGTACAATACCAGGTATTTACAGATACAGTAAAACCACTATACCTGGAATTGCGATATTGTGACACAACAAAATGATGTTCACGGCTTTTTTACCTTATATAGCATAAACTGAATAAAGGCGTCATCCCAAAGTAAAATTTCTTTAAAATCTTGAACATTTCCCCCCAAATTGACTTGGGCACCTGGATTTTTTGTTCCCCTTTACCAAATTTGTTGTGATAATTTTCCTAAAACCTACAACCTGGGCCCCCTTCGCCATCTTTGAAAAAAAAAGCCATGACGGCATACAATGACAGGGTGGCCACTGAAATTTCCCTGAAAGGAATGTAATTTTCCCAGACATTTATTGTCAGGTTACTGCTTCATTTAGTGCACAGTGTTTACAAAACTCCAACATGTTTAAATTTCAACTTATATAATTCTAAACACTAGGAATTACACAGCAGCAAAAATGAATGCTTATATGAACAAGGTATATATGAGGCGCGTTGTGGGACAACCGGACTTAATGCATGTGCGTAACGTGTCGTCCCGGATTAGCCTGAACGACACTTTCTGCCCACAGTGGATTTATGTTCAGAAGAGACTTACTTGAAACAGAAAATACCATAAAAGCGGAAAGTGCCGTCCCCGACTGTGCGGACTGCACAGGCTAATCCGGGACGACACTTTACGCCCATGCATTAAGTCTGGTTTTCCGACGACGCGCCTCATATGTACATCATTCAGAGCCAACAAAATCACAGTCCTTATTAATTATAAACATACATGTGAGGGGGAAACCCGCGCTTAATGCATCTGCACAGTCCGAACAGGCTGATCCGGTACACTTTCCACTCTTATGGTATTTTTTGTTTCAAGGAAGTCTCTTCTAAACATTATTCTTCTGCAGGCGGAAAGTGTCATCCGGGGTTAGCCTGTGCAGACTGTACGACACTTAACGCAGGTGCATTAAGATAGGTTTTCCCATGACATGCCTCATATAGTATGAAAATCCACAGCAACAATGAATGCTTATGTGCAAAATGATACGTCAAATAAATCCACCAGATTAGAAAAAGATGCTAAAAACAACACAGCTGTTACCATTCATTCTGCAGACTGCTGTCCAGGTCCACCGGCGAAGTGGAGCTGTAGATCTTCTCTCCTCGATGTAGAAGTGTGCACAGAATGGAGCTGCCAAACTGAAACACATCATGTACACCACATGGTTACTATTGGTATTACATCTACAGGTCTACCCACTAACTGACCAACTGACATTAGCAAACCATCTTTGATGGGGGCATACTAATCTCCAAACCTGCCACATCAATTAGGGTATACAACCAAATAGCAAAAGTTATTTTAACAGAAACATGTACAGACACAAGTAATATTTTATTGAAACCCAGTGTTTGAAGCGTCCAACTTACTATTGCAATTTTTTTTCCAAAACTTCAACGGCCCAAACAAAAATTGCCGGGAAGGGTTCAATAGGCTAGTGCTTATTTGGATGACTCTACGAGTAATGTCCATCAAAATTATTCTGCAACACCACCCACCTTGTTCTGCAGGGCCAGAGCAATAGGCTTGGCACTAGAAGGAGACTCCTCTTGCTGGATGTCCTCGGCAAACATGACCACGGTTGCTAGGTTACAGGTCTCTATCACCTTGGTGCACGGTTCATACAGCTCCTCGACATGCTGGCAGCAACCAAGATAGATATTAAAACTTTTGATTTTATTGAAGGATCTGCTATTTACACTGATCAAAACAAATAGCCTCATGTCTAAAGTCTTAAGGTTGGTGAATACGGGGTCTTAAAAAATGCAAGGTATCACGGTCTATCATAACAAATACCTCATCTGCCTGATCCTTCCTCATAAGCTGCTGAAGATTCTTGCAAACCAGCGACACAATCCCCACAGACTGCACCTGATCACACAATCGTAATGCATAAGAAGCTTGCTTTACAATACATAAACATAATATGTCACTTAAAAGCCAGAAGGGGTCATCAGCATTATGTGCAAAGAAGGCTGATAGCCCCTTCTGGCTTTCAGTAGATGATTATTGTATATCAATATACTTAATTTCATAGAAACACAAACTTGGAGAAAAATAGTGAGATGTTCAAAAGACAGAACCTGAACATGTGTACATAATAATTTATGGGAAAGAAAACTACTCAATGCATCAAAACTAAATATGAGGCGTGTCGTGGGAAAACCGGGCTTTATGCATGTGCATAACGTGTCGTCCCGGATTAGCCTGTGCAGTCCGCACAGGCTAATCCTGGACGGCACTTTCCGCCTACAGTGAATTAATGTTTGGAAGAGACTTCCTTGAAACAGAAAATACCATAAAAGCGGAAAGTGCAGTCCGCACAGGCCAATCCGGCACGACACTTTATACACATGCATCAAGACCGGTTTTCTCACGACGCGCCTCATTTCTAAATAACCAGTCTCTGTGAAATTCCTATCAGTTACTGGCAACGAGGACTGATCAATGGCAAATTATTAGTGGCCTGTACGCCAGCAACCTTATTACTGTCCACTTGTGAACATAAGTTACAGAAGCACAGACAAAATTATACGGATAGGAGACCGGTATTTATAGGTAACATAGTAGGATCTCATACATTTTTATCAGCAAAGACCGAGGTCTGATGGTCTTTTGCGTTGACTGTAAGATTATTAATATTCAACATACCTTATCCAGTAGAGGCAGAGCGCGGCGTGTGAGTGATCTCCCCTTCCTGACGTTCATATACTGCATGAAGGCTGCAGAGTTGCCATCACACAGCAGGTAATGGAACAGCAGGTCCACATGGTATGATCTCTCCTCCAGCAACGGCTTCCTGTACGCACACATGTAGGACAGAGAGTATACATTTCACCATCACAAATGGTTTTATTGACCTCAACAGTTTATACAAGGATCCTGGGGAAAAAAAATAATTTTACAAGAAAATGTTATGCAATCATTTAAAATTATATTAAGGCTTGAATATTATTCATCATAGGCGTTCTATAAAGGGCTGAAAAAAGGACCAGGTATCGTACAATTATAAATGCAAATATTTTTATGTGTAATGTTCCTGATTTACATTGAGGATCGATTCAAATCCCAATAACAAGGTTCAAAACTGATAAAATCGAATAATTGATCACATACAATTATTTTCAAATCCAGTTACTTCTTATTATCTACTACTTATTGCATACAAAAGTCTCTTATGCCTAAAGTAGAAAAGCCTTTGAGCAATCCCCAAAAGCAATGCATACAATATTTACTAAGCATCAGAGTGTTCTACATACGCAGTCTCCTCCGGTAGAGCCAGTATCTTGGTCTCCAGGTCCTCTATGACCAACAGGATGTTGTAACCCTGCATTTAAAGCACACACTTTCATAAGAATGGTGTCCTTAAGACACTTATGGAACAAGAAACTCTGCATTTTATATGTTCACCAAAATTCATTGTTTTAAAATAAACAAAAGTAAACTTCTTTTAAATTAATAATAATAATTAATTTTCATGCTAACACAGATTAAACCAATGTATCATTATCGGTACTTATATATTGGTAACCATTTCAATAGGGCTTTAAAAGCCACACACAGGAGTGTGATTCTGGGGACACCTCAGGGGAGGAAACTCCCCCCCCCCTTAGTTCACCCAAACTCTTCACTTTTAAATAGATCCAATAAAGTTCAGAACTAATTTTACAACAATCTTGGCATTCAAAAGGAGGAAATAAGCTGAAAGGAGGATTAATCACACCCCTGCACACAACAATGCCACCAAGCCATATTTCCTACTTTCTCCATGCCCAACAATGGTAACTAAACAATGCCTCCAAGCCATTCCCCCACCTTCTCAATGTCCATGAGCAGCTGTCTAGACTTGCGGAGTTCCTTGCCCACTTTGGACTTGCTCTTGCCACCACCCTGCTCTGACATGCTCTTGGCCAGCAGGTCGATGATCTGTCTGGGGTTGTGCACACTGGACGTCGTCAGCCGACCCAGGGATCCTTCGAACTGGGCTGGGACGGGGAAATGACGCATTAGTATACTTGGGAGCATGTTATTTTGGTGCATGTTATATGGTCCGTCAGGAAATGAAAGCGCAAAATTACTCAATCAAATATATATTTGAAACCTTCGAACTACATTGGTATGGAAAAGTATACTTGAGAGCATGATACTAGCTCTCGAGGAAACAAAAGTGCAAAGTTGCTTAACTAAACATATATGAAACCTTCAAACTGGGGTGGGGTGGAAAGTAATGCATTAGAATACTTGGGAGCATGATATTATATTTTAAGAAACAAAAGTGCAAAATTGGTTAACTAAATATACATGTATGTGGAACCTTCAAATCGGAGTGGCACAGGAAAGTTTGGCATAAGTTTTGCAATGCAACAATCCAACATCTTAATCACAAACAAGACACTGTGTTCGATTAACACACTGCCCCGGTTAGTGCTGGGCAGCCCGTTTGAATTATTCTAAGTCCAAATTAGGTCAAGTCAAAGTATGGTTGGGTGATATGGGTGGATTGGGAATGGTCATAAGCAACAACTGTGTAAGTATCCAAGTAGTAAGCGGTGCTGGTGCTAGACGAAACAGTAAAATCTAGTTAACAAAGAAATAGCCCATTTGAATTATTCCAAATGTCCAAATAAGGTAAAGGTCAAAGTGAGGTTGGTTGATATAGGTGGATTGGGAACGGTCATAAGTAACAACTGTGTAAATATCCAAGTGTTGTAGTAAGCGGTGTTGGTGCTAGACGAAACAGTAAAATCTAGTTAACGAAGAAATGACACTTTTGAATAATTATAAGTCCAAATTAGGTCAAGGTCAAGGTGAGGCTGGGTGATATGGGTGGATTGGGGACAGTCATAAGCAACAACTGTGTAAGTATCCAGGGGTTGTAGCAAGCGGTGTTGGTGCTAGATGAACAGCAAAATCTATTTAATCAAGAAACAGCCCATTTGAATTATTCTAAATGCAAAATAGGTCAAGGTCAAGGTGAGGTTGGGTGACATGGGTGGATAGGGTATGGTCATAAGCAACAACGGGTGATATGGGTGGATAGGGAATGGTCATAAGCAACAACTGTGTTAGTATCCATTGTTGTAGTAAGCGGTGTCGGTACTAGACGAAACGGTAAAATCTACTTAGCCTTATCACGGACAGAGGGACGGACGGACGAACTGGACAATCACTATATTTCTCCCGCATCAAGATGCCGGGGGAATAAAAGTTTTCTTTAATGTTCTTTTTCTTCACTAAGAATTCAAAACAAGTATTCTGCCGTCTGATCTTACCTGGTTTGTAAGCCTTGTGTTCCATGCGAGCTAGAGCGGGTATCACAAGTCGGGGGTCACGACCTTCACTTTCCCCACCTTGTTCTCGAGACTTCTTGCGCAGGCACCATGACTATCAGGGAATAACAAATTTCATGTTTTTAGTTTCAAAATACTTTATAGCAACAACTAAACATGCATTATTTCGAGTGAGAATAAAAAAGAGAAGTTATAATCCAGCATTTTTGTAGATAACTGACTGTATTAACTTTCTTCTGTTATATTACTCTAGAATAAGGGAGCAAATAATTGGCCATTATTATGATAATTGTGTTTGAATAATATAAAATTGTTATCAAAGGTTAATTATTATAATATAATATTATTATATAACTAATGTTAGTAATCTAATCATGTTCAATATCTATAATTTTCTATATAAGCGAACACAATCACGACAAAAGTCACGTTCTGTTAAGTAACATTATTTTTTCAAATTAAAAAGAAGGAAACTTAAGTGATGAAAAAATGTACATACAGTGTAATAGAAGTCATCCACCAGTGGGTTGTCAGTCTGCAGTTGCAGCAGCTGTATCTTGATAATCCAGTCCTTGTCCCTCTGAGCCATCAGCCCGTCGTACGGGTCCGAGACCTTGCTGTCCCGCTTCTGCAGTCCGGGAGCGTGCTCCGTCCGGGTCTCATGCTTCTGGTTGTACGGGTAGCGGTAGTAGCGGTGCTCTCGGTGGCCGGATGGGTGCTCGTTACGGGAAAACTTCTCCTTGTTGTTGTTGTACTGACCTTTCATGTGTGGCGAGGATCTGGAATGTGTACCAATTGTAGATACAATTTTGATTTCATGTATTAACATGTTTCATAAATTGTTGTCATGTCCGAGTAGCAGTCGTTTCATAGTTTATGGGTTCCTTTCAGGTTCAAGCTGCTTTATTTGTGGACATGGTATATTTCATTTCGGCCCTACAAAAATAGCTTTTCAGACACACCAAAATATAGAACACATTTTGGATTAGAACTGCTACATGTATTTCCAGCTTTTTGAAATGTGATCATTTTCGAATTCTGATGTGTGACTTGTGCTATAATGAAAACCAGAGTGAGTATCTGGAGGAAACCCACCTGAATTTGAACCTGAACCCCAGTGAATGTACCAGCCAGAGCACTTCTGGACAGATCATGTAAAACATGTAGTTCTATGCTATGCATGAACACGCAGTTTGTACATATAAACAGCAAAAAATATAACTGTAATATAAGGATTTGTTATTAAAGGTTTTCTGTCGTACTTACTGTTGATATTGGTTACTGTTGTTACGATTCATATTCGTATCATTCAAGCTGCTATGGAAAACCATTCTGCAATAAAAACAAATTACACTGCTATATAATATATACAACATAAAATCTCTAAAACACTTTTTGAACGGCCATAACTGAAAAGTTCTTACTATCTTCTAGCAAAAAGCATGTGATACTGCAAATTCTACTGCAAGCAAAAATATTTATTGACGATTTCAACAGAAGTAATACTTTTCTGAACCATTAATTCTGATGCAACTTTAAATTAAAATCAGTGCAACCTTAGAATTAACCACTGGTATAGTAGTCATGAATGAAAATTATGATGTTGCGTGCAACTGCAACGCAAGAATCTCTCCTGGTATATCAGTCCAGGGATTTCATTAGATTCTGAAAACCAGGCATCAAATGACGCCCGGACTGACATTTCAAGGGGTCAAAATGAAAAAAAAAAGAGATAAAAATACTTAAGGAATTTTGCAATCTCATTAAAATCAAATCCTAGCATTGTTAGGATCTGAAGACATGGCCACGGTTTTTGAAAAGTGATGCATTTCCAGCTGATCCTCCGGAATAAATCGTTTACAGTTAATTTTCACGGGAATAACAATGGATATAGTGGTACCTTAGGCTAGTAAACATCCAAAGTTCACGTTAATTTCGTGCATAATATTTCTGTTTCATATTTGAAGTTATACTGCAAGATTTTGAAGCAACAGTTTGATTGGCTCCTCAAAAGGTCATCTGAACGTGACTTTTAATGCGAAGTCATCAGATCCAGTCAGCGGATAATATGGTAAGGTCAGACTGGAGATGATTTTATTGAGATCGTGAATTTTGTTTCTGTATATTTGTTAAATGCTATGCAAATGGTAATTCGTGATGTATTATTTTCTAGTGCTTTTGAAGTTGGCAAATTGACAACAATGCATCAAAATGATACAAGTCAGATTATTTGCTTGAGTCAAAATCATATAAATTGCAATTTGCTGGGTAACAAAGTAGGATTCTGCATCAGTTGAAATCCCTAATGAGTCTAACTTAACAAATATTTAAACAAGCATCTTCTCCCACCTGTGCTGCTGAGGACTCTGGTGGAAGAAGCCCTGCCCCTGGGGTGAACCGAAGCCTCCCTGGGGACTGTTGAAGGGGCTGCCTATTGGAGGCGGGCCCCGCATGGCACGTGGTATCCCAATTGGCTGAGAGAGACCCTGACTGGGAGTTGCTGCAAGGGAATAAAGGTTATTTACTCATTTGTATTTAGTTTATTTCATAAGTAGTACTTCCTGTGTTCACAATTAGCTTTAAAAATGTAATGCGGGAATTAATTAGATATGAGATCTGATTCACCATTCAGAAAGTTAGAACTTCAAACTTATGCATGAATAAGATCTGATTTTTTTACTAACATTCACATTTATGGACTTAATTTTTTGTCTGTGATGCCTAATAAAAACAAGTGTATTCTGTAAATTATATGGTGGTTGACAAAAGATCGAACTGTGTAGGCACGGTTATAAAACCAAAAGCTATCAGTCAATTAGGAGATGTTGATCAGTTTCACTAAGAGTCAACAAATACAAAATTAATGTTCTCAAAGTAAATCTAACATTTTCACAATGAAGTGTTGTCACATTGCATGCCATGAATTTCATTACACAGTATCAAAGTACTGATAAATTGTTGATGTAACTAAATTTTACATACAAATAAACAAATGAATAATATAAAATCTACAAGTACTGAATCATTTTCTAAGAATTAACGGGTAATCTTCCACATACATGTAATATAGCAACATTATTTATTTCAGCTGAACTTCAAACAAATGGTGAATTTCCATTCAAATTGGAGAATGCTTCAATATCTGTAAAATGCATTTGTGAGTTAAACAAGTTTAATAACATGTTTTTTCAACAACATAAACATGCTGTTGCAAGTTGAGAAATCAACAACAAAATACTGGTTATTCAAACCCATCACCAAGTTATGTGATACTGATTGAATTTTATACGGGTCTGCATTCTTTTTTTTTTTTGCAGAAACAGATCATATTACATAACACGTATGAACGACATGCAGAATGATTTTGCAGAAACAGATCATATTATATAACGATTTTGCAGAAACAGATCATACAATATAACAAGTGTGTATGATGTGTGGTGAATATTTAACACGGGTATGCCGAAGTACAAAGTAACAATGTTTTTGCATCTAATATTCGCCCCATAAATATTCTCTAAATGAATCCCAATTCAAGGCAGACTACTATTTTTGAACTCGATCAGTACATGTACATCAAAGTAATTATCAAGTTCAATTGTGTAACTTGACTAAATGGTTTATATAATTATTGATTAATTATCTTCTGTTTCTGTATTTTCAAACATTTTCTTCCAATTTCTCTCCATACAATGTCACAGTTTGGTGAAGCAAGCTCGATTACTGAATCTGACCACGCCTGGTCAAGTGTTTCAGTGCAGGGCTACAGGCTTGTGCTCAATTCAATCACTGTTCACATTATTTTTGCTACCAAACAACTCTGCCAATATACCCACAATGACTTAAACTGAATGCAGCTTCCAACTGTCCAACATTTTATACATGTTTCTGTTTATGCCGCTGTCCATAAAATATAATTAAATACATCTTAAATTGGCATTAGTTCTAATGAACATAAATGAAGTTTATTTGACTGAAAACTGTTTCTTATTTCCAAAAAGCATTTTATAATGTCTTTGTTCGAAATAGCTTGGTACGAACGGAATATGCACTAATGTACATGCTGATTTACTCCAGTGGCATCACCAGCTATCCCATTCAGATTATTTTATGATAAAAAGTTACCAAAACATTATTATTTTACTGATTTCAATGCGTTTTTTTGTATTTAAATCAGTGAGATGTCCATTAGAAACGATTTCTGCAAAGTTTTATTATTATTAACATATTTCTGGACTGCTGCTTTAATGCTGAAATAAGTGCTCCAACTGTGCTGGTCAACGTGAACAGTTCTTACGCAGCAGTCACTGACTACCTATATAGTGAACATGGCTGTTGGGGGTCGATAGAGGTGTGAAGAATCGGGCCGGCACTTGCACGGGAAGGGGCGAGTTAGGGAGCATTCCGATTGGTGGAGGGGACGGGGAACGAAGCAATGGAGACCTCCGGGTGAATTGAAACACTGGCAGAAAGGAGATACAAACATACAAGAAATAATGTAAACTCATTGTAAGCGCGAAGTTTCAACAAGTATGCTTTTGCAGGATAATTCAAATACACATACCATCTTCAATTTACTGATTTCTTCACATCAAGTAAAGAAATTAAAATAAGCAGTGAACTTATCCTCTTTTTAAACAATTTTGTTCCTTCAAATAATTGTTACAATTTCTTTTAACAATTATAAACACTTGTGGAAAAAAAACTTTGGGAATTGACTACACAAAAAACTGTGTAAACCTAGTTCAATATACTGGAAACCTATGAATCTAACACTGATTGACAGAACTTTGTTGAAAACAATCTACATTCATATTCCCTGACATATGTTTTCTTTTCTACATTCATATTCCCTGACATATGTTTTCTTTCAATAAAAATGACAGCAAACAAACACCACAAAATTAAATTCAGGAAACGATTTATGCATGGATTGCCAGTTTTAAGAAATTGCATGCAAAATACTTATGAGATATACACACTACCTAAACTACATAATTAAACTACATTATAACCTGGTGACTGCCTATTGAGTGGCATGGCTGAGTTCCTGTATGGAGGGGTCCCAACCATGGGGCTTCCCATTATGCCCTTGCCAGGTGAGCCCGCCATGGAGACGGGCATTCTCTGGGTGCTGGGCGCAATGCCCCGGGGCATCGACATGCGCCCAGGGGTGCCCGGGCCACCCATCATCGCTGATGGGCCCCCGAACACGGGAGATCTGTGGCCATTCACCATATTGTGCATAACACCCTGGCTGACTCCTGGCACGGAGCTGGGCGGAACCTGAAATAAGAAGTACTTGTTTTAAACCTGATATAAAAATTTCAACTGAAATCAAAATACATAGGACCACTCATTAACTTGAACTGATTTTGAAAAACAACAGGAACTGAGGGATTTAGGGATGTTAATGAGTAGGCATGAGAATGGAAAGTTTGAACAACAGCTGAAACCCGCTACCAACTCTTCAAAACTTCATTTTTTCTCAGATGATCAGATCTGACGAAGTTCAACAACTTTTAAATTGAAATGTTTCAGTAAACAAGATTCTGTGTTTGATAAACACACATGCCCCCGGTTGGTGCTGGATAGCCCATTTCTTAGTCCAAATTAAGTCAAGGTCAAAGTGGGGTTGGGTGATATGGGTGGATTGGGAACGGCCATAAGTAACAACTGTGTAAATATCCAAATGTTGTAGTAAGTGGTGTTGGTGCTAGACAAATTGGTTAAAGATACTTAACCAAGAAATGGCACTTTTGAATATTTATAAGTCCAAAAACTAGGTCAAGGTCAAGGTCAAAGTGAGGTTGGGTGATATGGGTGGATTGGGGATGGTCATAAGCAACAACTGTGTAAGTATCCGAGTGTCGTAGCAAGGGGTGTTGGTGCTAGACGAAACGGTAAAATCTAGTTAACCAAGAAACAGCCCATTTGAATTATTCTAAGTGCAAATTAGGTCAAGGTCAAAAAGAGATTGGGTGATATGGGTGGATTGGGAACGGTCATAAGTAACATCTGTGTTAATATCCAAGTGTTGTAGTAAGCTGTGTTGCTCCTAGACGAAACGGTAAAATGTAGTTAACCAAGAAATGGCACTTTTGAATTACTATAACTTCAAATTAAGTCAAGGTCAAAGTGAGGTTGGTTGATATGGGTGGATAGGGAATGGTCATAAGCAACAACTGTGTAAGTATCAGTGTTGTAGCAAGCGGTGTTGGTGCTAGACGAAACGGTAAAATCTACTTAACCTTGTCACGGACGGATGGAAGGATGGATGAATGGACGGACAGGACAATCACTCCCGCATCAAGATGCCGAGGACAATCACTATATGCATAAAGCATCAATATGCCGGGGGCATAAAAACATGGATATCAGCTGAACAGAGGAAGATTCTTATGCCCGAATGAGGGTTTCTCATTTTGGTGGTCCTTTAAACCCGTTTAAACCCCCAATGCTTTGCATTGACAGTTCCAAGGCGGTGACCCCAGTTTTGATCATTTTTATGCTTGTGTTGTGTTGTATGTATTGTCCTGTATAGGCAATTGGTCACTTGCCTCAAATAAAGGACTAACGGATGGTAATAAGAGTTTCTCTCCTGAAGATGTCTCTGGGGTTTCATTATTCCTATATTCTCTACAGCAGATAGATGTTTCATATAGTATATGGATAAAATACAGCTGGCAGAAGAGAATCTATACCTCAAACTATATTGCATTGGAATTATGACCTTTAACAAACCAAACAGAGCTTACTTACCATGGCCCGGGCTTGAGGTGAGCCAATCACCGGAGGAGGCACATTGTATTGAGCCATTGACACTCGATGCCCATTCTGTACCCCAGACACGGACGAAGGTGGAAAGCTAGACTCCCCACGCAGCTGGCGCTCCAATTCCTCGGCCGTGAGAACCTTAGGCTTCTGAAGCATCGAGTTCTCAATTTCCTCCAGGGTTTGAGCTTTTGGAAGCACCATCGGCGCAGCCCTCGAGTAGGGTCCATGGTGGGTAAAATGGTGGTCCTACATGAGAGACAGAATCAAGGATTAGTTTCTTTGTGACTGTATGCAGTCTTTTGTCTTGAAGATACTTCCAATATTGGATATATTTTATGTCATAGCATGTGTTAAGTTAGAATACAAATGAAAAATATTACAAACCATAATCGTTTTAGTACGATATTGAGGTTTTGAGCGTGAAACTATTGTATCTGATATAGGAATGTTAGGCAGATACGAAAGTTTCACGCTCAATACGCGATATGTACTAAAGCATTTTTTTTTCAGATTAAAGTTTATCACAAAATCATTTAAATTATTCAATTTTATCCAAGAAATTACTTCTAATGCATTAACAAATCAATGTCATTGATCAACAGGACACTGTCATGATAGAGAAAGTAAACTGGTAAATGTATTAAAACAACTGACAGCAGCAAATTTATAAATTCTTTAACTGCCATTAAACCCAAAGCTGTTAGGTTAGCACACAAAATGGCTTTACCTAAACACATACTGTTTTATTTTATGTTTGTCACAGTATGAATAGGGCCTGCATTTAAACAGCTCCTTAGGAAATTTTGGAACACCTTTACTTTAGCGGTCCCCGGAAATACTATATATATTCTGCGTAACTAAGGACTAGGTGTGTGTATATATAGTGAGCTGCGCGCTAGCATGGCGATCTTTTTAATCGGCCGTAAAATGGAAAAATAACCCAAAAATCATTATTTTTGCAAAGTTTTATTAATATTTTGTGAAATATTTCACAAAATATTAATTCAAAATCGCATATCTTTGCGATTAACCCGCTTTCTCCAAAAAGGTCGGCCATTTTAAATATGGTTATCGATGCAGTCATGCGCAACCATTTAACACGTTAAGCACAATTTGCAAATGGAATAAAGCCATTTATACTCTTAAAACCACAATTTACAAAAAAAAATTAACAGCGAACATGAGAGCAATATAAAGAAATGTTCAATACGGCCTTCAGTGCATCCATCTGCCGCCCCCACACCCCCGCTTATTAACACTCAAATGCCGTGTGGCTCATATTTTCATCCTGTTTTGATGTAAAACAATGATATTTTTCCAAGAAAAACATTACGGATAGCGAAAAAAAAGGCGGCCGACTGGAACAAGACAAGTCATGCATAGCAACGTCAAGGCATGTGCAAAACGTTGTTTACATTTAGAATTTCCGGGGACCGCTAAAGTACAAACTGCCCGAAATTTTTAATATTTGTAGTACCTAAGTGGAAATTTCAAATAAAATTGTCTGTGAAATGCAATAACAAATGTGTAAATTAAGAACTTTTGTTAAATAGTTACTCAATCAAAAAAAATTGTGTAAAAAATTCAATAAATAAAACAACCACTGACTCCAGGAATTTTTTTTTTTTTAGAAATGTACTTAAATTATCCTATGGGGCTTTGTGAATACCTGCCCAGAATAAAAGCAGAACATACGGACGAGTTTGCAGACTTTGCAAAGTCGAATATGGCCTGGATGTTGTCGACGTGTGTCGGCTGGGGGGCGGAGTTCTGGTGGGGGGATCCCCAGATGTTCTTGCTGGTCGGTGATATCAGGTGCTCCGCGTCCAGCAGGCTTGGCGGCGATGACGGGCCAAACAGGCTGTCCAGATTCTGTGGCTTCTGTTAAAGGAAATTCAATGGGTTTATTCTAGGTCACTTCTTGAAGAAAATTGTAAAGCAAAGTCTGTTTTTGTTACTAGCTCACAGTAGGCTCTATCCAATTGCTACCATATACAGGAAATGATCTTGGATCCAAAAAGGTACAGGGTGCTGCTAAAAAAGGAGCAGGGTGGAAAGCCGGAGCAGTTTGAGGACATTTTTTAATACAGTTAAACCCTGCTAATACGACCACTTGCGGGTCTTAATAAAAGTGGTCTTAATAGTGGGGTGGTCGTATTATTGAGGTAAGGCAAATCACAGAGACAGTACATGCATTTTCTGTGTTATTAAAAATTTTCTTGAAAATAATAAATACTCTTTACATGACAAAATGTTTAGTTTGTTTCTATATAATGTGAAATTGCATTTAGATTTTGTAACTTATAGTTATGGATGTGAACTTTACATGAAGTCAGAAGTTGAAATAAAAAATCATTAATTAAGACCGTTTATAGACTTTCTAGTTTAGTATTCAGCAGTGTTACCCATATCTGTCAGGTAGTGTCAATTAATGTAATCTGTTACACAGTCGATGTGCTAATCCCTTATCAAAACAATGTCACATTGTTTTTCACACACCCCTTTTATACCTCAAAGCAGTATATTTAATTATCTCCAAGGCTTATTTTGTTAATTGATGATGTCAACGGCCAAATGACACTGGTCGCAATAACGGGGTTATTTTGAGCGTTATTTGGTACTTTGGGTCTGGGATTAGTGGTCGTAATACGGAATAGCGGATTGCCCGTATAATCGGGGTTTGCGACCATTGAAATATATAGGAAAACAATCGGGTCTTTAAAAAAGTGTCCGCTTTAGCGGGGTGGTCGTAAAATTGAGGTGGTCGTAAAGCTGGGTTTAAGTGTAATTTACTAAACTGGGAGTTTTCATTAGTATAATGCTTCTTATTGAGGTATTAAATCATAGTCTATTCATCTGTTATTGAATATTTGCAAAAGTATAGTGAATTTCAAAAGATATTTAGCATTTCTGTGTTGAACAGCCGAGAGGGGCAGCAGAGGAAAAAAGGGCCAGCGTGCAGCAGCCTGCCATTTCGCTCTAGATCGTTCACCAATACTATCCAGAATCTGAGGCTTCTTATAAAGGAATATCAATGATATTCTAGGTCAGTCTAATTGTTTAGCTTATGTACATGTACTTGCTACTATAAGGTCTGCACAGGCTTATCCGGGACAACTTCTGCCTACAGTGGATTTACGTTTAAAAGTGACTACCTCGATACAGAAAATACAATAACAGCGGAAAGTGTTGTCCTGAATTAGCCCGTGCAGACTCGCAGGCTAATCTGGGACGACATTGCGCACACGCATTAAGCCCGGGTTTCCCATGACACGCCTCAATTATGCTGTCTTTTGCTACAAAAATTAACTAGGTACTGAAATATATGGCTGTTTTATATTTACTCATTTTATGCAGTTGGTGCTTTGAAAAATGTTGTTACTAGCATTTGTATAGCTGGACCCATATACACAAAACTAATTAGTGAATTTTTTTTAATTCATCAAATTCCTTAAATCTGGGACGGGTTGATTTTAAGTATATTTTGTCTTAAAATTGTTTTAAATCTGGTAAAGAATCAACAGATGCTTTCTATTTTACAGTATTTTAATATACAAAACTGCTTTTCACAAGGAAAATACTATAGTGTTTTATTTTCTCCCTTAAATGTGACTTAAATTAAGATTTTCCTAATCCTTGGTAGCTTTGTGGATATGGTCCCAGGACCACCTACAGTAAGGGGCAGAAAAAACAAAACAAAATTCAATAAGGGACAGCTGGAAATAAGCTGTTCTTCTTCTCTGGACCTTACTGGGTTCCTTCGAAATCCTCCCTGTATTTTTACTGGCTTTTCTGTAACATATTTTCTGGGCTAATGGAAATTGAAAATAACAGTCTGGTACAGTTACCTTTAATTTTGGGGAACATGTAGTTTTTACATCTTTCAACTTTAATTATGTACAAAAATATGTTGATATAGTTTCCATGTACAATCAAATATTCTATAAATGTCACAGCAGTTTGTGTTGACAGAAACCTGTACTCTAAATCTTAAACACATATGCAGTGTTTACTTTCTAATACAAAGTGTCAGTCCATGTATTTTTTCGAATTTGTGATTTTCAGCGGTCTTTTTTCCACCAAAAATCAGCTCATAAAATGTCAGGTAAACTTTATTGAAACTGGGTGTAGTTTCACCACTGGCCTTGCTGTACAAGATTATAAATTTGTTTCATTTTTTTCTGCCTCTTACTTCATTTGCTTGTTTTTCTTCAAAATCATTTTATGAAACCAAATTTGTTAAAATATAGGATTACAGTGTAACCATTACTTTTTAATACAGTAAAGTCACTTTCAATAATAAATTGTTGCCTGCATCCTCTTATATGTAGTTAACAACTAAGCCAGCAACTATTTAACTAACAAACTGAATAAATAATTAATACGTGTTGTAACATGCAAAGATGATTACCAAAACAGCAAAAACTGAACCGTATTAGTTTCATCAGTGATATGCGTAATATGCCATCAAGTGATAATTAGAATCAGTTTTAGGATGAGTGACATAAAATAATTCTCAAAATACAATTTGCAACAAATTAGCTAACATCATCAACAAGTATGCATGCAGTAAGGAAAGTGATACCTTTGGTACTGAACACAGTGCAGTTTAGGAACTGAATGTCCTTCCCTGGTCACAAGACAACACCAACTGGGCAGTAACCCGTACTGCGGTATCTACTTACAATGCTGGAGTGTGGTTTCACCTGCGCACCTACCCGAGGTATGGGTCTGGACCTGAGGATAGCCGGGTCTGCATCGTCCTCATCTACCATCAGCTGGCTGATACTGTGCTCCATGTACTCCTGTAGGAGGATTATACCATGTACAGGGATCATACTTGGACTCTTATACTCACAAAATGCAAGTTAAAAATAGAAAATGCAAGTATTTTTGGTCCAAGCTTTTTTTTTCTTCAGAATAGTACTTCTTCAGCAAAATTCAATGTACTGTTATAGCTTCAAAGCACTATAGTCCTATAGTCCTGCATGGAAATACAATGCACCATGGGTGTGATTTCAAAAAACTCGTCGGGGTGGTGGTGGTGGGGGAATTCTGCACCCCCTCCACCACTAACACAGATCATCAAAATAATGCATGCATCATTTCCAAATAGAACAGAACAGAACTGTTCTGTTATAAAAGATCCTTATCTGATTGAAAATATAAACAGAATTTATAAAATACAATTTGAATTTCAAAAGGAATAAATCAGTTAAAAGGAGGGAGAATTACAATGTCAATTAAGCGTCAATGGCATTCACAATATCAACCAATATGTTCAGATAATGTAATCTTTGTATATCAATTGTTTCACAGTATGGTAAGGTATGGAATAATATATGTCCTCCGGTATATGAATTTAATAATCGTTGTAAACGTGTTAATTTAAAGCTGACCCTGTGCTTCTCTCTGTAAGCAATATTTTCTCCTCATATAGTGTAACACATTCATACCTCAACCTCTGGAAAAATTAAAACACTGAATACTTGTGGGCCATTTTCACATAAAACCTACAGATACTTGTCCCAATTAAGCAACTACTACTACATGACGATTTATAATTTTATATCACAGTTAAGCGGTTTACGAGCCCACCTCCTGAGAGCGGTAGGTCTTCTCGGCCGTGTTGAAGCCAGAGTCATTGTTCCCGTCGTGCTTGTGGCCGGTCCCCAACACCTCGGCAAACTTCTCTGTCTGCTGCTCCCAGTCATAGTCCTCTGCAAACAACAACAACCAACTGTTTATAAGTGGGTAACTATAGTCCTCTGCAAACAACAACAACCAACTATTTATTAGATGGGTAACTATAGTCCTCTGCAAACAACAACAACCAACTGTTTATTAGATGGGTAACTATAGTCCTCTGCAAACAACAACAACCAACTATTTATTAGATGGGTCACTATAGTCCTCTGCAAACAACAACAACCAACTATTTATAAGATGGGTAACTATAGTCCTCTGCAAACAACAACAACCAACTATTTATTAGATGGGTCACTATAGTCCTCTGCAAACAACAACAACCAACTATTTATTAGATGGGTCACTATAGTCCTCTGCAAACAACAACAACCAACTATTTATTAGATGGGTAACTATAGTCCTCTGCAAACAACAACAACCAACTATTTATTAGATGGGTCACTATAGTCCTCTGCAAACAACAACAACCAACCATTTATTAGATGGGTCACTATAGTCCTCTGCAAACAACAACAACCAACTGTTTATTAGATGGGTAACTATAGTCCTCTGCAAACAACAACAACCAACTATTTATTAGATGGGTCACTATAGTCCTCTGCAAACAACAACAACCAACTGTTTATTAGATGGGTAACTATAGTCCTCTGCAAACAACAACAACCAACTATTTATTAGATGGGTCACTATAGTCCTCTGCAAACAACAACAACCAACTATTTATAAGTGGGTCACTACAGTCCTCTGCAAACAACAACAACCAACTATTTATTAGATGGGTCACTATAGTCCTCTGCAAACAACAACAACCAACTATTTATTAGATGGGTAACTATAGTCCTCTGCAAACAACAACAACCAACTGTTTATTAGATGGGTCATTATAGTCCTCTGCAAACAACAACAACCAACTGTTTATTAGATGGGTCACTATAGTCCTCTGCAAACAACAACAACCAACTATTTATAAGTGGGTAACTATAGTCCTCTGCAAACAACAACAACCAACTGTTTATTAGATGGGTCACTATAGTCCTCCGCAAACAACAACAACCAACTGTTTATTAGATGGGTAACTATAGTCCTCTGCAAACAACAACAACCAACTGTTTATAAGTGGATCACTATAGTCCTCTGCAAACAACAACAACCAACTGTTTATTAGATGGGTCACTATAGTCCTCTGCAAACAACAACAACCAACTGTTTATAAGTGGGTAACTATAGTCCTCTGCAAACAACAACAACCAACTGTTTATAAGTGGGTCACTATAGTCCTCTGCAAACAACAACAACCAACTGTTTATAAGTGGGTAACTATAGTCCTCTGCAAACAACAACAACCAACTGTTTATAAGTGGGTCACTATAGTCCTCTGCAAACAACAACAACCAACTATTTATTAGATGGGTAACTATAGTCCTCTGCAAACAACAACAACCAACTGTTTATAAGTGGGTGACTATAGTCCTCTGCAAACAACAACAACCAACTGTTTATAAGTGGGTAACTATAGTCCTCTGCAAACAACAACAACCAACTGTTTATAAGTGGGTCACTATAGTCCTCTGCAAACAACAACAACCAACTGTTTATTAGATGGGTAACTATAGTCCTCTGCAAACAACAACAACCAACTATTTATTAGATGGGTCACTATAGTCCTCTGCAAACAACAACAACCAACTGTTTATAAGTGGGTAACTATAGTCCTCTGCAAACAACAACAACCAACTGTTTATTAGATGGGTCACTATAGTCCTCTGCAAACAACAACAACCAACTATTTATTAGATGGGTCACTATAGTCCTCTGCAAACAACAACAACCAACTGTTTATAAGTGGGTAACTATAGTCCTCTGCAAACAACAACAACCAACTGTTTATAAGTGGGTCACTATAGTCCTCTGCAAACAACAACAACCAACTGTTTATAAGTGGGTCACTATAGTCCTCTGCAAACAACAACAACCAACTGTTTATAAGTGGGTAACTATAGTCCTCTGCAAACAACAACAACCAACTGTTTATAAGTGGGTCACTATAGTCCTATGCAAACAACAACAACCAACTGTTTATAAGTGGGTCACTATAGTCCTCTGCAAACAACAACAACCAACTGTTTATAAGGTGGGTAACTATAGTCCTCTGCAAACAACAACCAACTATTTATTAGATGGGTCACAATAGTCCTCTGCAAACAACAACAACCAACTATTTATTAGATGGGTCACTATAGTCCTCTGCAAACAACAACAACCAACTGTTTATTAGATGGGTCACTATAGTCCTCTGCAAACAACAACAACCAACTATTTATTAGATGGGTCACTATAGTCCTCTGCAAACAACAACAACCAACTGTTTATTAGATGGGTAACTATAGTCCTCTGCAAACAACAACAACCAACTATTTATTAGATGGGTCACTATAGTCCTCTGCAAACAACAACAACCAACTATTTATAAGTGGGTCACTACAGTCCTCTGCAAACAACAACAACCAACTATTTATTAGATGGGTCACTATAGTCCTCTGCAAACAACAACAACCAACTATTTATTAGATGGGTAACTATAGTCCTCTGCAAACAACAACAACCAACTGTTTATTAGATGGGTCACTATAGTCCTCTGCAAACAACAACAACCAACTGTTTATTAGATGGGTCACTATAGTCCTCTGCAAACAACAACAACCAACTATTTATAAGTGGGTAACTATAGTCCTCTGCAAACAACAACAACCAACTGTTTATTAGATGGGTCACTATAGTCCTCCGCAAACAACAACAACCAACTGTTTATTAGATGGGTAACTATAGTCCTCTGCAAACAACAACAACCAACTGTTTATAAGTGGATCACTATAGTCCTCTGCAAACAACAACAACCAACTGTTTATTAGATGGGTCACTATAGTCCTCTGCAAACAACAACAACCAACTGTTTATAAGTGGGTAACTATAGTCCTCTGCAAACAACAACAACCAACTGTTTATAAGTGGGTCACTATAGTCCTCTGCAAACAACAACAACCAACTGTTTATAAGTGGGTAACTATAGTCCTCTGCAAACAACAACAACCAACTGTTTATAAGTGGGTCACTATAGTCCTCTGCAAACAACAACAACCAACTATTTATTAGATGGGTAACTATAGTCCTCTGCAAACAACAACAACCAACTGTTTATAAGTGGGTGACTATAGTCCTCTGCAAACAACAACAACCAACTGTTTATAAGTGGGTAACTATAGTCCTCTGCAAACAACAACAACCAACTGTTTATAAGTGGGTCACTATAGTCCTCTGCAAACAACAACAACCAACTGTTTATTAGATGGGTAACTATAGTCCTCTGCAAACAACAACAACCAACTATTTATTAGATGGGTCACTATAGTCCTCTGCAAACAACAACAACCAACTGTTTATAAGTGGGTAACTATAGTCCTCTGAAAACAACAACAACCAACTGTTTATTAGATGGGTCACTATAGTCCTCTGCAAACAACAACAACCAACTATTTATTAGATGGGTCACTATAGTCCTCTGCAAACAACAACAACCAACTGTTTATAAGTGGGTAACTATAGTCCTCTGCAAACAACAACAACCAACTGTTTATAAGTGGGTCACTATAGTCCTCTGCAAACAACAACAACCAACTGTTTATAAGTGGGTCACTATAGTCCTCTGCAAACAACAACAACCAACTGTTTATAAGTGGGTAACTATAGTCCTCTGCAAACAACAACAACCAACTGTTTATAAGTGGGTCACTATAGTCCTATGCAAACAACAACAACCAACTGTTTATAAGTGGGTCACTATAGTCCTCTGCAAACAACAACAACCAACTATTTATTAGATGGGTAACTATAGTCCTCTGCAAACAACAACAACCAACTATTTATTAGATGGGTCACTATAGTCCTCTGCAAACAAC
The DNA here is from genome assembly GCA_027627225.1 of Congeria kusceri. NCBI lineage: Eukaryota > Metazoa > Mollusca > Bivalvia > Myida > Dreissenidae > Congeria > Congeria kusceri. Next base: position 46,018,596 of record CM051024.1, read on the forward strand.
AACAACCAACTATTTATTAGATGGGTCACTATAGTCCTCTGCAAACAACAACAACCAACTATTTATTAGATGGGTCACTATAGTCCTCTGCAAACAACAACAACCAACTGTTTATAAGGTGGGTAACTATAGTCCTCTGCAAACAACAACCAACTATTTATTAGATGGGTCACTATAGTCCTCTGCAAACAACAACAACCAACTATTTATTAGATGGGTCACTATAGTCCTCTGCAAACAACAACAACCAACTGTTTATTAGATGGGTCACTATAGTCCTCTGCAAACAACAACAACCAACTATTTATTAGATGGGTCACTATAGTCCTCTGCAAACAACAACAACCATCTGTTTATTAGATGGGTCACTATAGTCCGCTGCAAACAACAACAACCAACTGTTTATTAGATGGGTCACTATAGTCCTCTGCAAACAACAACAACCAACTATTTATTAGATGGGTCACTATAGTCCTCTGCAAACAACAACAACCAACTGTTTATAAGTGGGTAACTATAGTCCTCTGCAAACAACAACAACCAACTGTTTATAAGTGGGTAACTATAGTCCTCTGCAAACAACAACAACCAACTGTTTATTAGATGGGTCACTATAGTCCTCTGCAAACAACAACAACCAACTATTTATTAGATGGGTAACTATAGTCCTCTGCAAACAACAACAACCAACTATTTATTAGATGGGTCACTATAGTCCTCTGCAAACAACAACAACCAACTATTTATTAGATGGGTAACTATAGTCCTCTGCAAACAACAACCAACTATTTATTAGATGGGTCACTATAGTCCTCTGCAAACAACAACAACCAACTATTTATTAGATGGGTAACTATAGTCCTCTGCAAACAACAACAACCAACTGTTTATTAGATGGGTCACTATAGTCCTCTGCAAACAACAACAACCAACTGTTTACTAGATGGGTCACTATAGTCCTCTGCAAACAACAACAACCAACTATTTATAAGTGGGTAACTATAGTCCTCTGCAAACAACAACAACCAACTGTTTATTAGATGGGTCACTATAGTCCTCCGCAAACAACAACAACCAACTGTTTATTAGATGGGTAACTATAGTCCTCTGCAAACAACAACAACCAACTGTTTATAAGTGGATCACTATAGTCCTCTGCAAACAACAACAACCAACTGTTTATTAGATGGGTCACTATAGTCCTCTGCAAACAACAACAACCAACTGTTTATAAGTGGGTAACTATAGTCCTCTGCAAACAACAACAACCAACTGTTTATAAGTGGGTCACTATAGTCCTCTGCAAACAACAACAACCAACTGTTTATAAGTGGGTAACTATAGTCCTCTGCAAACAACAACAACCAACTGTTTATAAGTGGGTCACTATAGTCCTCTGCAAACAACAACAACCAACTATTTATTAGATGGGTAACTATAGTCCTCTGCAAACAACAACAACCAACTGTTTATAAGTGGGTGACTATAGTCCTCTGCAAACAACAACAACCAACTGTTTATAAGTGGGTAACTATAGTCCTCTGCAAACAACAACAACCAACTGTTTATAAGTGGGTCACTATAGTCCTCTGCAAACAACAACAACCAACTATTTATTAGATGGGTCACTATAGTCCTCTGCAAACAACAACAACCAACTGTTTATAAGTGGGTAACTATAGTCCTCTGCAAACAACAACAACCAACTGTTTATTAGATGGGTCACTATAGTCCTCTGCAAACAACAACAACCAACTGTTTATTAGATGGGTCACTATAGTCCTCTGCAAACAACAACAACCAACTGTTTATAAGTGGGTAACTATAGTCCTCTGCAAACAACAACAACCAACTGTTTATAAGTGGGTCACTATAGTCCTCTGCAAACAACAACAACCAACTGTTTATAAGTGGGTCACTATAGTCCTCTGCAAACAACAACAACCAACTGTTTATAAGTGGGTAACTATAGTCCTCTGCAAACAACAACAACCAACTGTTTATAAGTGGGTCACTATAGTCCTCTGCAAACAACAACCAACTATTTATTAGATGGGTCACTATAGTCCTCTGCAAACAACAACAACCAACTATTTATTAGATGGGTCACTATAGTCCTCTGCAAACAACAACAACCAACTGTTTATTAGATGGGTCACTATAGTCCTCTGCAAACAACAACAACCAACTATTTATTAGATGGGTCACTATAGTCCTCTGCAAACAACAACAACCAACTGTTTATTAGATGGGTCACTATAGTCCGCTGCAAACAACAACAACCAACTATTTATTAGGTGGGTAACTATAGTCCTCTGCAAACAACAACAACCAACTATTTATTAGATGGGTCACTATAGTCCTCTGCAAACAACAACAACCAACTATTTATTAGGTGGGTAACTATAGTCCTCTGCAAACAACAACAACCAACTATTTATTAGATGGGTCACTATAGTCCTCTGCAAACAACAACAACCAACTATTTATTAGATGGGTAACTACAGTCCTCTGCAAACAACAACAACCAACTATTTATTAGATGGGTCACTATAGTCCTCTGCAAACAACAACAACCAACTATTTATTAGATGGGTCACTATAGTCCTCTGCAAACAACAACAACCAACTATTTATTAGATGGGTCACTATAGTCCTCTGCAAACAACAACAACCAACTATTTATTAGGTGGGTAACTATAGTCCTCTGCAAACAACAACAACCAACTGTTTATTAGATGGGTCACTATAGTCCTCTGCAAACAACAACAACCAACTGTTTATTAGATGGTTAACTATAGTCCTCTGCAAACAACAACAACCAACTGTTTATAAGTGGGTAACTATAGTCCTCTGCAAACAACAACAACCAACTATTTATTAGATGGGTCACTATAGTCCTCTGCAAACAACAACAACCAACTATTTATTAGGTGGGTAACTATAGTCCTCTGCAAACCACAACAACCAACTATTTATTAGATGGGTCACTATAGTCCTCTGCAAACAACAACAACCAACTATTTATAAGTGGGTAACTATAGTCCTCTGCAAACAACAACAACCAACTGTTTATTAGATGGGTCACTATAGTCCTCTGCAAACAACAACAACCAACTATTTATAAGTGGGTCACTATAGTCCTCTGCAAACAACAACAACCAACTATTTATTAGATGGGTAACTATAGTCCTCTGCAAACAACAACAACCAACTATTTATTAGATGGGTCACTATAGTCCTCTGCAAACAACAACAACCAACTATTTATTAGATGGGTAACTCTAGTCCTCTGCAAACAACAACAACCAACTATTTATTAGATGGGTCACTATAGTCATCTGCAAACAACAACAACCAACTATTTATTAGATGGGTCACTATAGTCCTCTGCAAACAACAACAACCAACTATTTATTAGATGGGTCACTATTTATTAGATGGGTCACTA